>JABTTQ020002194.1:0-330000 GCA_016081115.2 Rehmannia glutinosa | reverse complement strand
CGAGTCACTTATGTTATGCTTGTTTATTCGAATTGGTATATGCGCAATATTGATTTGAAGTTTATTTTTCACCGGAAATCGAGAGATTCATGGTGAAATAGAACCAACATAAGTGAAAGGAGTTGCATGCAATCCTAGATATGACGACATAAATCTTCCTGATTAGGGTCAAACCTAATATGGGAATTCACAAATCGTTAATGCAATCTTGGGGTTTTAACTAGAAAGAGATTTCAGTTAATCAACTTGAGGTTAGGAGTTTTTCGCCTTGAGAAAGGTTTAACTTAATTTAGAATGCCTACGGTCCATAAAGCATGAAAATATGTTAAGGGATGGTTAAAACTTAAGGGTTATGGTTGTATTTATTTTGGTAAAATCACAAAGACATTCTGAGGGATTCACATTCAAGCATATTTATATCCAACATCTTCCAATCCGAGTATATCCGATATCTTTCGTGTTCTTAGTTGCCTCTTCCACTTTTATTTGCTTTCATTTTATTTTTACTTTGTAACAAACTATTTGGCGAATTTGTAGGCTAGATAATAAAAAGACGGTAATTACTAGTAATCATAGTCCTCGTGGGAATGACACTGATACTCGCTAGCTTTGCTATAAACGCGATAGTGCACTTGCTGGCCGTTTTTAGGAGTAGCTTCCGAGCCATCAAGTTTTTGGCGCCGTTGTCGGGATTATGATATTAGGAACACCTTATTTTTATTAATCTAGTCATTTTTTTTTATTAATTTTTTTCTTGTTTGGGCGAATGTGAAACTCGTCCGCGAATCGGGAAACTTTACTTGGTAATATTGTGACCAATTCGCGCGACAAACCTCCACAATAAGGTGATGTAGTCCAAATATACGACTATAAAGAAAGCGCTAACCGAGGCAACCCGGCATTTTGTGTGCATTTTCTTTCTCTTAATTTTTTTTTATTGTTTGGGGATTGAAAAAAATTTATAAAAAAAAAAAAAAAAAAAAAAACACGGCCTGGCCGTGCTTAAAGACGGCCGTGTTCACACCCACCGCGAACACACCCTAACCGTTTAAAAAACCAAGGTTTTATAGGAAAAATTGCATCTGAACACGCCAGGCCGTGCTTTTCAAGACGGTAGTGTTTAAAAAAATTTTAAAAAAAAAATTTAAAAAAAAAAAAAATTTTTTTTTTTTTTTGAAAAAAATTAAATCGAACACGCCCGGCCGTGCTTTTTAAACACGGCCGTGTTTTTATTATAAAAAAAAAAATTTCTAAAAAAAAAAAAGAAAAAAAAAAAACTAAAAAAAAATATTTGATGATTTCACGGTATTCGAGTTGTGTATCCTTGATTAGGTATGAAGATGCCGATGAAGGTCTCGTCTTAAACAACCCAATGGTCGCCGATACCGACTTCACTCTTCTAGTAAGGTCGTATTTTTCTTTTCCACCTCTTTTATTTTCTTCTAGTGTGGTTGATTTTTGAGTGTTTTGTTTTTCGTTAATCTCTTTCTTTCACATTGAGGACAATGTGAACCTTTAAAGTTGGAGGTGGGTGCAATTACATTCTTAGAATGCTTGTGTGCTTGTTCGAGTATGTGTGTGCTTGTTTTCATTTTGAGTTTGTCGACAAGAGATAATTTTTTTAAAACAAATTGAGTGCTTGCTAGTCAATAACTTAGCCCAATTATACCTTTATTAATTTGTTAATTTGTGTTTTAATGTGAAGCAATTGATTGTCTAAGATAGATTGACGTGGATGCGGGCTAAATTTTGACGAGATTTCCAACTCCATAATATTTGATTTGTTAAGGCATTTACGACAAAGCTTAGTGTTATGAACGTTTGAGAATTCATGATTTAGTAGTGGTTAACTAGTTGTTATACCAAGCTTGTGAAAAAAAAAAAAAACAAATGAAAAAAAAAGAAGAAGAAGAAGAAAAAAAAAAAAAAGGGGAATCCAATCGAGGTTATACTCCTCTATTTGGTGTTGCTTAGTAACTAGGAGCATTCATGAGCCCCATGTTTGTCTTTTTTACGTAAACGGCGACAAAAATATGAGTATGGGAAACCACCCTAGAGTGTTTGAACGAAAATTCAAAATATAAACCTAGTGGAAGAATGCCTCGAAAGGACCTATAAAAAAAAAAAATCGAAAGGAGAATGTATATTCCTTGAATTCTCATTCCAATAAAAGTTCAAGAAGCTTGGTTATATGACTAGTAGGCTAACTACAATGATCCATTGAATTCTTGTATTTTCATGACATTATTGAATTGAAGTTATTCATAACTATCAATATTTGTGGAGTGATGATTTCAAGTTTGAATAATACCGCGATGTTACGCTTTTCTTGACAATCGACGCTTTGCAAAACCGTGCGTTTTACCGAATGGTTAATTCGGGTTGAGAAGGCTAAGAACTTGACCGCTTGTGTTCAATGTGTTGAAAAAAAAAAAAAAAAATCCTTGTGTGTTGTAATTTATTGAACCATTCTTATTGATTTAATGTTTTGCTTGAGGACAAGCAAAGTTCAAAGTTGGAGGTGGTTTGATAAGGGTGTTTTTATGCATGTTTTATGTGTGTATTTGAGTAGAATTTGAGTCATTTTGTTGTTAGTTTCATGAGTTTTTGATTGTACATAGTTCATATTATTTGTGAGGTGCTTTTATTGGTGTAGATTGATCATTCTGAGCTATTTTTGGTGGATTTCGGACCATGGATTCATGTCAAAACATATCCCGGGTTTATGGATGCAAAAACACTCGAAATCCCAAGCTAAACGCCGTCATTTCGGGCCTTTCGAGACAAACACGGCCAGGGTGTGTTTTTCAAACACGCCATGCTTTTAATCAGCCAAAAAAGAGAAAAATATGGCCATGGCGTGAAAAGACGGCCAGGGTGTGCTTTGAAAGCACGGCCGTGCTTCCTCGGCAACCCCAAACAAGGCGTGAAAAACACGGCCAGGCCGTGCTTTTGAGACACGCCAGGCCGTGCTTTTGAGCACGGCCGTGTTTCTCGGATCAAGCTTTCGCACGATTTTTGAAGGGTATTTTGGGAAAGCACTTCAACCAAGCCTTTTGACAACTCTTTTTGCACATTTACACTTCATTATGCTTCACTAATTCCTTACTTTCCCACATGATCACATGAAAATAATGATTCTAACAACCCAACTCATAAAGTGGAGCATTAAACTACCAAAAGATGACATTATTAAGGAATACTTTCTCCAAAATAATGTCTATAAAATCCAAGTATTTGGGTTGGAGGAAAGGGGGATCCATTCATTCATTCATTCATTCACATACATAGAAAATCAGATTTTTGTGATGAGAGTCCATATTTTGAAGAGGAGAAACACATATTGTAGTGAGGAAGAGAGTTAGAAGGCTTGGATCACCATGGAGAGGCGCTAAGGCACAAGGATTGAAGATCGCTCGGAGAAGAAGATGAACTCCACCACTTCATCATCATACTTCCAACAGGGGAGTCTTATGTTGGTTTTGGAAGTTTTAATTTCAAGTATTCATGTTGATTTCGAAAGAAACTTCTTGTTTAATTGTTGTTTTCATTCTCAAATCCATCATGAGTTAAATCGCTAGTGTTTGAATGTGATGAACTCTAGAACTTATTTGTGATCATTGGTTTGAATGTTTTAATATATTTTCTTATGTTTTTATGCGAGTCACTTATGTTATGCTTGTTTATTCGAATTGGTATATGCGCAATATTGATTTGAAGTTTATTTTTCACCGGAAATCGAGAGATTCATGGTGAAATAGAACCAACATAAGTGAAAGGAGTTGCATGCAATCCTAGATATAGACGACATAAATCTTCCTGATTAGGGTCAAACCTAATATGGGAATTCACAAATCGTTAATGCAATCTTGGGGTTTTAACTAGAAAGAGATTTGAGTTAATCAACTTGAGGTTAGGAGTTTTTCGCCTTGAGAAAGGGTTTAACTTAATTTAGGAATGCCTACGGTCCATAAAGCATGAAAATATGTTAAGGGATGGTTAAAACTTAAGGGTTATGGTTGTATTTATTTTGGTAAAATCACAAAGACATTCTAGAGGGATTCACATTCAAGCATATTTATATCCAACATCTTCCAATCCGAAGTATATCCGATATCTTTCGTGTTCTTAGTTGCCTCTTCCACTTTTATTTGCTTTCATTTTATTTTTACTTTGTAACAAACTATTTGGCGAATTTGTAGGCTAGATAATAAAAAGACGGTAATTACTAGTAATCATAGTCCTCGTGGGAATGACACTCGATACTCGCTTAGCTTTGCTATAAACGATAGGTGCACTTGCCTAGGCCGTTTTTAGGAGTAGCTTCCGAGCCATCAGAAAACTACTCTTTTCTCTGCTTTCTTGGGTAAAAATCGGCGTATCTTTGTTTGTGGCTGCCCCGTCTCTATTTGTACTTCGTTTGGGTCAAAACCTAGTTCACAACGAGTTAGACTGCTTTTTTTCCGCGAGCGCACGGGCCGTCGCTAGGGCACGCCAACCCATCTTTGTGCCGCAAGAATTGTCCAAACCACTGAAGGGAGCACGGGCCGTGCTGTATGGCACGACCAGCCCGTGCTGGTAGCCGAACATTGAGCCTTGAGTTTGGGTTGAGCACGGGTTGTGCTTGGGTAGCACGCCCTGCCCGTGCTCACCTATAGCAACTAGTACTTGGCCATTTTCTTCATTTTTTCGCCTGGTTCGTCTGACTTCTTCTCGATTCGACTCCAGACTTCGTCCTTCACATGAAGTATTGGCGATTCTTTATTGCAATGCTCCAAATTGTTGCCAAAATGCTACAATTATCAATAAATTCCTACAAAACGAGCAAAGCGTAATCCTTTTCCACAAAACAGGAATAAAACCCCATTTACTCATATAATGCATGCATATCAACACATTCTAGCCAAGATTAAGCCCAATATACATGCAAAATACATGCCAATCAATTGTTAAGGAGAATGGGTTTAAAATCCACAAAATAAAGAATGTTCATAGGGGTAACCCAACCTTGTGAATTGGAGATCCCAATAATTTGGTTCAATGGGACAACTAAGTTAGGAATGTTCAGCTGAACACTTGGAAAATATGTTAGCTCATTCCCGAAACTTCCAAGTGAAATAGAAACCTACTGAATGTGGTAAGGTTAAGTTTAAGACTTTTAATGATTCCTATACCGAAAGGTGGAGTATGAAAGGATACTCTTCAATAGGATATCACCTATATAAGTGGGAAGTAATGGCCACTTCAAAGTAATTAATGGAAGTTAGCATTTAAGAACTTTTTAAATTGGGTGTTGACATGATTTTGACCAAATATTTAAGTGGTTTCTATTATTGAAAATGAAAGTAAATTATATGATAAAATTCTACTAAGTGGGTAGATGATATTAGCATTTGGAATTTCTCAAAACCAATTTCGGGTGAATGAGAAATTAATGCTAGAAGTTAGCCACTTAAAACTAGAAAATGGTATGGAAAATGAAAAATGTGGGGAAGGAGAAAAGCTCCATCCCACATAGAGTAGAAAGTCAAAGTCTGCTCAATTTATAAATCCCAAGTTGGATAATTGGGTTTGGGTCCTTGGAGCACCAAAGTTTTTAAAGGGGTGATGACCTACATGCTTGTGGGTTTGGTTCAAAACACACTTGGGCTTGGGCTTCAAGACCCTTATACTTTTTGGACCAAATTTATTGAAAACCTTTTTTAAAATATGAATTAATTATTTATTTAATTAATTCCAACAAATGGGTGGTGTGCGACGCTGCACTGCGGCGTAGCGGGGTGTGCGCGATCGCGAAGCCAACGTGCGTGCATGCACGATCTGCACGGCGCGCAAGACCGCGGACAAAGTGAGCATAATTAGACGCGCGTGCGCAGTGTGCGTGGACGCCGCGACGTCGAACCGATGCACCTATTCGAGCAACCATGTGTATTTTTTGGCTGTAGATATGTCTTTTCGATCCAAAAGTCATATTTTTCCATCAGGCATCTTGATGCTATATATACGAGCCCCTGCAGATGAAATCAAACACGAAAATATAAGCCTAAAATCGAGTCATTTGCATCAGCATAGTGATATTATTCCCTTCAAAAGCTTGAAAGGTTCAAACACTTTAGTTCGTTGTAGTATCGACTTTTGCAAGTGATGTTAAGTTGAAACAGTAAAGGCGTTGTATCTTAGGGACGATCGCGGGAACCGTAAGCACTTCATATACGTGGCGATTTTGCCTTATGGAGATCAGATTAAATACCGACATTGACTAATAAATTTGTCCAGCTTTTTCCAAACACTTGTCATTTTCTTGTAAACAGTAAACCACCCAAACAATATTATGTGATTTGGACTAATTTCGGTGTATATATTTACTTAATTAAGCATGGATATGGAGGAGTTTTCCTGAGATAATCGGGACCTCGTAACAGTATTTGTTCGTGTTGCAGGTCAGTTCTCTAGCTAGCAAGGATTAATTATTACAAACACGTGGAGCTTCCAGTAGTTCGGGAGTGATCTAAAAATCCATGTAAAATCAGTATCAAATTACAAAGATTAACGTATTCCGAACTCAAATGAGAATCCTAAATATGGTACAGTTTTCAATTAATCACCATCGATCACAACAATTAGAACTACTTAAGCAAGCTAGAAGCAAGTTGTAATTAATTAAGATGCAATTAACTAAGGCTTGCCTAACATCATCGTACACAACAAATAGTCAAAAATCAATTATGGTTTGAGCGTTAGGCTGGTCAGAAAAGAAAAACGTGAAGGTAGTAGCTAATTACAACATAGGTTATTATGTCATCTATAATTTCAGCCTCGTCCACTGACTACTAATCTACTGTATAAACTGGAAATATCTTCCAAGATTAGGAAAAAAATATTTTGATGCCATATTTATCTATAATGTAAATTGATGTTCAAATATTTTTCTTTTTAATTTCATTAATGTTTTCTATCAATGAAATGAGAATTATAATATTGGTACATGATAAATGATAAAAAAAATTTTTATCCATTTTAAGGTTTTAAAAATACGTAAAATAGAGATATAGATGAATCAAGCCGGGTCAATCACATTATTGTTCAAACTTGTTTGAGTTTTTATCAAGCTTAAGAAGTATGCTTGAACTAGATTTGATTATTTGTCAAATCGAGTTTTCACTAAGCCAACTCGATCGTTAGCTTATTTTATTTACATATATTTTATTTCGAATTTCAAACCTCATCAAATAAAAGAAATATATTCAAATTTAGTTTATTATATGAGTAAACGGTTAACGATCCACATCGAATAATCACTTAATTTAATTTTCAGTTTAATTATATGTCGAAACACGAGAGCTGAATAATGATGTATGGAACAAATTTCATGTTCCACTTTTTGTGTTCCACTATATTAATTGGACGATTGACATATGTCAATAAAATAATTATGGTTGTTGAATTTTCAGATGTAAATACATGTGTCAAACATATATTCAATGGAGTGAAACATGAAGTGGAATAGGAAATGAAACATGAAATCTTATTCCAATGACGTGGAAGAAGAGATGTAACTTCAAATTGCTTCAAAATTTATTATTAGCCAGACATATTTTAGAAAAATTGATAATGAATTCGATGTACACCATTATTTTCATATCTATATACACGCTCAAAAAAAGGTATGAAATTATATATTATATATAAATATTTATAAAAAGTATAAGAAAATTCTCTTGGCAATGATTAGTGGCACAAACACCAAAATTAAAACCCACACGTTTGCAAAGTTAATACAAATTACAAACCCTGGCCAACCCCATTTAATTTAATTAATTTCCTTGGGATTGGAATATAAAATGAAAAATAGAGTGAAGTATTTGGTGGAGTTGCGTTGATTTTAATTTGTTTGTTTCGAAAATAAGTCCCCAGAATTTCTTCCCTTTCTACCTCCCTTTTTCCATCTGTTTTAGCTAGTGTACGTTGTTTTCTCAACACCCACATTAATTTGCATGTGCCACACTTTTCCTTGTTATCTTCCTTGCCATCTCCGCCACCCCCACCCTATCTCTATTTCCCAGTGTATGTGTATGTATATATTTATAGGTGTTTTCTTGTTGATGCATCACTTTTATATTTTCACTATATATTTCTGACCAGCTAGCTAAGCTACCCCTCTTATTTTCTTCGCATTCATCGATCGATCATATACACAGATATATATATATACACACACACACACACATATATATATACAGCAGTAATTTGTGATAAGCTAGGTAGCAGGATGGGTGTCTTCAAAGATAAAGGAGTGGTTTACAAGCCCGTTGATGAGGTTGATCTCGGCCCGGACAGTGATGAGTTTTATCTCCGAGCAAATGTCAAAGGTTTTTTTTTTCTTTTACTTAATTATTGAATTTGCCGTACGTTTCTATATATAATTATATTATGTACACATTGCTTTTTCTTGCGCATGTTTGTTTGCTTATGTGCTAGTGGCATGCATCTTTTAGGAATTCTCTCTCACACACATACACGTGTGTGTGTGTGTGTGTGTGTGTGTGTGTGTGTAATGAAGTGGAAAAGAAAGGTTTAAGGCCGGCATTGTAGACGTCAATGCCAGCTGGGAGTTTTAAGACGAACAATTCCATGCATACATAATTTGTGTGTATGGTGAATTCACACACACACACACCCCTGCGTGTGTGTGTATAAAATTTGCTATACGTAAAGCTGTGAATGGAAGTACATACATGACTATTTGTAGGTTAAGGCTGGTAAATTAATGCATATATAAAGTCTTAATTAGAAGAAACTTATATAAGCATGTGCATGAGTCATGACTAAATTATTGACATGGATTTACATTTATAGCCTTATAGGTATATTATAAGTTTGGTCTACAGTAAAAAAAATTGTGAATTGTGGGCGTGGAATTTCAAGTTGAGCAATTATATTTTAAATAATTGCTAATTTGTATTTTTGTGGTTTGGTATAGCTCCTCGGATGGCTGGTCTTCTGGTGAAAGTATTTTCTTGGTTATTGGAGTCACCTATTTTTGGAGGCATATTACTCTTCTTTTTGAAGAGGAACAATCTAATCCACAAGGTAAATTAATTTAATTTCATGCCAGCCCCTACTCTAATTATAATTTCCTTTGAGCAAGTTTTCATTAGCAACATTTTTTCCTTCATGGAAACAAATAATAGTAATTAAGATTTGTTACCATGTGATTTTTTTGTGGTATGATTACCCACCAACTCCAAAAACATCAGCATCAATTCCTCATTTTCTGTTCAAAAATTAAGAGCAATGTTTGTTGCCTCAAAGAGAGAAAGACATGCATTAAACTGTCCAGTTGTAAATTCTTCTGCTGGAATGAATTATTTGGGGCAAAATGGACCACAGTACATTTAAAGGGAATGGAGCATTTTCTTCCTTTAGAACATACACTACTTTAAGAAGAATAAACAATCTTTTATATTCACAAACTTTATCATAACTAATTGCCTATATGGGAATTGGGATGAGATGGGATGGCACAAAATTCTAGTTGTGTGGGTTGTACCACATTCTTATTCCCAACTTCCCATGAGATTTTCAATTCCAAAATGGTGTTTTCTCACTTATTTAACTGCGCAGATGATTGTTACATGTTTCTTAACGTTTATTAGTTGCTTTATAAAAAACCACAATTTATGTTTGAATGTTATTGATATATAATAATTTTTATATGCATGATAATGATCTCAAGTAGAAATAAAAGATGAAATACTATTCGAATTAGAAGATCTCATCCGGTCCGATGTTGTTTTGTTACTAGGCCACCTCTAGTGTGATTTCTAGTAAATTTGTTTCATTTTGTATTTCAATACTATCATTACCCGTAAAGTATATAAAATGACAATATCAATATACACGTGGCATGTGAAAATGTAATTGAAATTAGAAATGAAACAGAGGATCCAGGTTGAGGTTCACCCTATTTGCCATAATTGGCAATCTATTATAGATTGAGGTCACTATATGAAAGCGAAATGAATTATTTCATAGTTTCTCGCCTATAGTCTTGTTAGGTAAGAGTGTATTTTTTGTACTTATAATCAATTTATTGAGACTTATATATTTCTATATTTGCGATTGCACGTTTCCACAAATGTTATAAAACTAAACATAATAGTTTTGGATTTATATCTTTCCAGTGCACTCTGGAGTCTGGACTGATGTAGGGTGGGTGAAAAAATCATATCCCTACCAAAATAATTCACATGATCTTGACCAAGGTATTATCTAGAGTCATAAACTATATGAAACCAAAAGATATTCACGGGGCACCTAGCGAGATTCTAAAAATGGGTTCTAATAGTAATTGCACTTTTATATTTTAAAATATCACTCTAAATCAAGGACTGAAAAATCAATTGTAAATTGTAATACTAATTATAATAACCACCAGATGACTAAGAGAAGGGTTTGGACCTTTTTTTTTGATTTTAGGTGTTGTGAGCTGAAGAGGAAATAAAAGTTGAACCTAAAGTGCTGGTTACTAAAAAGTCTTAAAAAAAATTTGGGCCCCAAATTCTGGAGCTTGTTGAGTCTCTCCTCAAATCCGACCTTGATTCTACGTTGATCGCTCATTGAAATCCAGCATGCTAATGCAATATCCAACATATTCCATTTGTAATTGTCAAGCAATCATTTAATATATTATACTGGTGTAAAGCATACACAAGGCTTGATGACCGGATTATACGAAATCCTATATGAAAAAGCTTTTAACTCGCAACCAATTTAAGACCAAATTAAGGTTATAGAAACATATTTCATGGTCGCATCGCGGCCATACCCTGTTTGGTCTAAATTCTTTTTATTTAATTGACAAAATAATTAAAGAATAAAAAAAATTATTAATGAATATCATGAATAAAGTTGATTACAAGAATGCATACCGGCCATGAAATCCACAACTGTGATTTGCTCGTTTATTGTAAAAGAGTCGTTTGGTGTCTGATCTTACTTTGAACTCATAAATTGCTGGGAATTTGGAATTACATATTTGTCTTAGAAAAATGGCTTCATTTTGCAGCTTGTCTCATTTGCCGACATACCAGAACAACCCCTCTTTGTTCCTTCCCACCCATATCAAGGTTTGGTATTTTTAGTTTCTCTCTTTGATATCTGAACTAAATTTTCTCCAAGTATAATAAATGTTGTTCTAAACACATGTTTATGAACTGTTTGCCAAAATGCCTCTGTCCTTAGTATCACTTATCATGGCTTTTTCCTTTTTGGAAATCATCAAGTTGAAATTAATAGTTGAATATTTAAAGCGATAAACTCAGGTGGTTTTTGAGCTTCTAGTCATATATCTATGTTATGATGACAGGAACTGAAGAAAAAGAAGTAAAATGTGTAGAGACTGATATGTCCCCACCACAAAAAGTTGTACAAGCTGTGGATTGTCTTCAATCACCAGATTATTTACCTAAGAGTCCACAAATTAGTTTCTATCGCTGGACAATATTGGATTATGCCAGGGCTTATACCTCAGGAGAAACAACCCCGACAATGGTACATAAATCAAATATGTTTTTTATACTGACAAACATAAATTTGATATTCTTCTAAAGAAGCAACATGCTTTGAGTAACTAAATTGCAAAATATCTTGAATATGGTTTAATCAACAACTTGTTCATTTATATTTTATGATCTTAATGTATTATTAGTCCATGCTCTCTGCAAGAATCATAATAGTAATATGGGATAATTTTGTATACTGCCCCTGAGGTTTAGTTAATTACAAAAAATCCAGTTATCTTTCAAAATTACAAATAAGCCGTTGACATCTGTTTCTATTTTATAATTTGCACCCTGAGGAGAGGGGTATTTCCTAGGTAAATACAAACCTCAATATTAGTTTGTAACACCTTCAAAAGTATTTATAATTTTGAATGATAACTGGATTTTTTTATAATTATTATATATAGACTAAGCTTTAGGAGTAGTTTTCATAATTATCCGTAATAGTAATGCTAAATGAAAATTTTTCATTTTTCTGCAACAGATAGCAGATCGACTTATAAATTATGTTCGTGAGTCATCAAGTAAGAAGCTACAAATGTCATTCTTTATCAACTTCTACGAAGAAGATATTCTAAAGCAGGCAACAGAATCGACTCTTCGATATGAGCGAGGTGTGTAGTTAAACTTTTGTCTTAGAAAGACAAATCTTGATATTATTCTATTGTCAAAATGAGATGAACTACATAAATATGGCAACATGGTATAGTCATATATATGTATCCTTAATACATGTTTCTCCAGGAGAACCAATATCTGTCCTGGATGGAGTCCCAATAGCTATTAAAGACGAAATTGATTGTATGCCATATCCAACTACAGGTTAGGCCATTTCAAAGTTATATTTCTGTGGTAGTATCTTTGGTGACTTGATTCAAACAATTTTCAGTTATAAAATACTAGTAATGTTTGCCTGAGTGCTAACATTGGCTTATCTAGGAGGTACAAAGTGGATGCAAAAAGTAAGACAATGTAAAAAGGACGCCTGTTGCGTTAACCGTCTCCGATCATGTGGTGCCATTATAGTCGGCAAAACAAATATGCATGAGCTTGGGGCAGGAATAAGCGGGATAAATCCACATTATGGGTAAGCATATCGTTCCGAATGATAAACTTTCTTTAAAAAAAAATATTTTCCATGACTTTCATTCTGTTATTTACTTAAAACTGGCTGCTGTAGATTATAATTGTTCCTGATAGTCCTTATTTGGTTATAAAAGGCCTGCTAGAAATCCGTATAATAAAAGCAAGATTACTGGAGGGTCTTCCAGTGGATCTGCTGCTGTGGTTGCTGCTGGATTGTGCCCTGTTGCACTTGGTGTTGATGGAGGAGGTACAAATTTAACTACAGTTTGTATGTAGCAGTTTCATCCTTGAAATATGTTTCTAATAGCCCATTTTTACCTTTCTGAACTGTCGATTAAGATTCGATAAATAATTCGTACCCAAAATCTACATTTGGCTGTTAAGGCACCAATAGAGAGTTTGAGGGGTGGAGATGTTAAGCTAAATGCGACCCTCATATTATGGTATCTTTCATATCCTGATCCACAAACTTAATAAATGTTATTCGACACAAAAGCAGATAACGACTCTCTGTTTAATAGTTGAGCAGTTCATGCGCTACTTATATAATTTATAAACTTACTTGTGTCCTTTGAACTTGTGATGATTTCATATTTATTCAGATCACTAGAGTTTGAGAATGAAATGATGGAACTTTCAGTTGTTCGATTTCAAGAATTTTCATCTAAATAACGAAGAACTTTCTGTTCATTTTAATGAATTGGCTAGGATCTGTAAGACTTCCTGCAGCTTTATGTGGTGTCGTCGGCTTGAAACCAACTTTTGCACGTGTACCACATGACGGGTGCGCAGCAATTTTTTTCTCTGTCTATTATGTATTTGAATATGACATAACTTTTTTGTAAACTTAATATCAATCCTTTTATTTTGTTCTTGAAAGTGTTTGTGCATTCATTTTGACTAGACGTTGTGTTAAACTTGTAGAGTTCTTCCTATAAACTTTACAATTGGGATGGTTGGAATTCTTGCAGCAACGGTTGAAGATGCACTCATTGCGTAAGTTTTACTTGATTGGATTTTTATTTTCATTTTCAACATCACTTTATCTGATAGCACCTTCTGCACATTCTTGAAAGTTTTCACAATAACTTCAATTTTCCAGTTATGCAGCTATTGCTGGGGACCTCTCATCAGATCAATCTGGCCTTACAGCGGTATTCGTCACCTTATCAGTTCTATGTTCCTGATTTGTTTATCTAGATGAAAAACTTGTTATTTGTATCTGCTTGTAGTATTCAATGATACAATGATATGTAAGAAAATTTGTAGAATTTGGCTTAAAACAACTTTAAAAGAATTCCAAATTTCTTTTCCTCTTCCTTTCATGTAAGTACATGATGCCTGTGGTGCTCTAACGCGATTATAAAATTATTACTATTAAGTTAAAAATAAAATGACACAGACAGGTGATATAAGACAACAGTGAATGTATTAAATTGGTTTTTTTTTCTCTCGAGACCAGAATCAACCGAAAATAGGTCTGCCCCTGCTGAAATCCGCAAACTATGCATCTTCTGAAATCAAAATGGCGAGATATGGGAAGGTTTGTGATCCATTATTTCAATGGCAGCATATCATGTAACACTATTTAATTCCTTCATCATTTATCGAATCAAAACTTTCATTTTGTGCTTATTTTTACTATTCTTACCGTGCTCAATCAGTGGTTTGATGACTGCACCGATGATATCAGAGTTTGCTGCTCTAATACTGTTGCCAAATTATCAGAAAAGTACGGCTGGAAGGTAAGAAAATCCAAATATAATTTCAAAATTTCAAAATATCTGAATTCTTTTCTGTAATCCAGAGGTAATAATAGAATACCTTGATTATGATTATTATAAATAATCAAACATCCAACTAATCTCTATCAGTGGAAAATTTAACGGTGATCAGTTTCTTTTTTAAGACTGTAGAGGTGACCATACCAGAAATAGAGGTCATGCGCTTGTCACATTATTTAACAATCGGATCAGAATGTAGTAATTCAGTCGCTAACTACCTAGACAAGTTGTGAGTATTCTTTTCTGCTTAACATGTTCCGTTTTATCTTTTTTTTTTTTCTTTCGTGAAATGAGAAATTAAATGGAGACTTAGATGTTGACAATGTAAAGCACTAAATGGAACAGGGATAAGGCAGAGGTGGGATGGGATGTCCGAGTAGGTCTTTCTGTATTCGGTTCTTTTCACAGCCACGAGTATCTAAATGCTCAGAAAATCAGGTACCATTTGCAGATATATCTTGGTATTTAAACTCTTATAATCTTCGGATGCTGTCAATAATTGTTTTGTTTTTTTAACAGGAACCGTCAACTACAGTTCCACCAGAAGATATTTTCTGTAGCAGATGTCATTGTTACTCCTACCGTTGGGTACAAAATTCCATCTCTTTTTGAGTGTATTACTGTTCTGTCAAAGTTTCCTTCTCTTTGCAGAGTTTTTATACTTAATCCTAGTAAGTAGATTAATTCTTTCCACCTAGAGGCTGATAATAACACTCACTAATGGGTTCTTTGGAAACATAACAAACTACTAATTTCTTCCATAGGCTAATTTGCACATTTCTTGATTTGGGGTGGTTTTAATATGAGGTTTTTGACAGTATGTATTGCCTACTTTTTTAATAGTGTCACTGCATACACAATAGAGGACGACGCCCTACAAACCGGTGAACTAGACTACATCAATGGAGGTAACTTATACTTTGTAAACCAAGATCCATCTATTCTATGAGCTTTTATTACCCTTTGGAGGTAATTTCAAAATATGCCCTTGTGGTTCGGTCTAATTATAAAAAAGTCCTAGTTGTCTTTCAAAATTACAAGTACCCCCTTGGTACTTGTTTCTCTTCTTCAAATTACACCCTCAAGAGAAGGGGTTACTTGGAGGTATTTTGTAATTTTGAAGAATAACTGAATTTTTGTAATTAGTCCAAATCTCAAGGGTAACTTTGTAATTTTCCCTGCTTTTGTTTTTGGATTCATTAAATATTGAATGAGGTGTTTCTATGCTTTTCTGCCTTGACCTTTTACTTGCCTACATTATTAATCCCAATTGTTATATTTCAAAAATGGTGAGTCCTATAAAGTTATGAGGGAACGACACTAATTGTTTGCCTAATATTTCCAGCTGCATTAGTACGATACCAGATAGCTGGAAACTTTCTGGGATTGCCTGCAGTAACTGTTCCTGTATGCTGTCAAAATCCTTCATTTTTACTATCTTTTATAATTTTCTCTTTCAGTTCCGTACTTATAATTTGTTCATCAAACTTCCTTCTTGGCAGGTCGGATACGATAAATCTGGATTGCCTATCGGCCTCCAATTCATCGGGAAGCCATGGTCTGAATCACTGTTGATTTACATTGCATCAGCCTTGCAAGTAAGTTTGCAGTATCTATTTCTGATTTGGTAAATTTAATTTAAATGTTCTTGTTTTGAGAATTGGAGTATATTCTAATGAAGAAATTGGTGTTGTTTTCAGGCAGTATGCATATCAGGATACAAGAAGCCAGAGGTTTTCTATGACATGCTTGCTAAGGAGTAAATCTCAATTCCCTCTGTGATTTCATATGTTTTGACCTCAAATACTCTGTAATAAGAATTTAGAAACATTTTAGCTTTTTTATTTTATTTTGTAAGTAACATTATTAATAGTACTTTTGAACTGGATTTGGTTTGTCTTAACCTGGTTTTGTTTCACCTCTAATCCTTCACAAATTTTGAGCATCATGCCAACTCTGAAGTTAAGTTGAGTTAATTTTCATGATATATAAATGTTATAAAAAGCTATTCATGAATCCAGAATTCGTTCAAAAGTTGTTTTTAATTAGCAGAAACTCGTTAATATTATGTATAAAAAATTGACTTATAATATCATTTTAGTACGATTCAGAGTTAACTAATAATACTCATACTTTTGAGTCGAAACTTTGAGCACATGGATATTTGCTGCAACATTTGATGAAACTGCAAAGTGCGCCTCCGAAGAGCCTAATGCGACTAAGTGCAACGTGCGCGGCCCGACTCGAGCTAAGCACCGGTGTACCATAAGGAGCTTCACATGATTACACCTTATTACTGGCGAAACTCTATATAAACAAGCTAAGCATTTGATATATTTTCCATATGGGATATGCCTTTTTATATTCTCACCCTTTTATATTTCCATATATAAAAGACATCTAATTCACTTATTGCATGCTTTAATTTCTCATTCACCCGAATTGGTTTTGAAAAATTCAAAATGCTAAATTCATATACCGGTGGTGTAGATTAAGATTATATCATTCATAAGTAGTAAATGATCCCACCTAAATAATTGGTCACAATTGGGTAAAAGCCCATTTATTTTAAACCAATTTCCAACAAGTTGATTACGATTAATTTAGGGTTTTATTGAAGAGCTAAAATTTATTAATAAACTTAGCTATAGGTATTACTGAAAATATTAATCTTAATCATTCATGAAAATATTAGTTTGTTATTAGTTTTTAATAATTTATAAGTACTAGCTGTCAAAAATAATTTATAAGTACTAACAGTCTAACACGACATATTGTAAAAATATTTCTTACTCCAAAAAATAAAAATATATATATTGGTAATCTATTTGATTGAAAGACCAATTTTATCTACTCTAATAGCACCAAGAATGGCAGATGGGAGCTCCTCCCTGTTGAATTTCTGTAAATTGACAGGCAAGATTGGCAAGGGGATCCGAGACCTTATTCCCGTCCCTATGGATGTGTGATATGGTATATTACTATAGTTGATGTGAGACTTAGATAACAAGTTGAAGGACCGCACCAACAGGTTCCTTAATGTCCAATGAATGTTAACTTGCTCAAAATGATAGACACTAGAATAGCAGAATCAGATTCTATCCAAAGAGTGGTAACATTTTGAGTAGAAAGAATTTGTAAAGCTGTTATATAAACCGTTACAACAGTAAGCAAGAGGACCAAAAAAAGCCCACAAAACCTTTCCTTGTCAATCCCCCCAATTCCAGCCAATTGAGATGTAGATTTATATGCACCATCAATATTCAATTTAACATAACCAGGTTGAGGTTGGAGCCATAAATCGGGCAAGTGATATGCAACTAAATGAGACCTCAAAGGAAAACTAAATGAGCCATGGTAGTATTACCTTGAAGAAAGAAGGACGTCTCCATGTTCATCTCTAATGACGAAACCGAATCCCATCTGATCAGCCCCAAAACTGAGCTTCCCAAGAATCCCAACTTGACCCCTGTCGTCTTCCTGCATAAGACTACCGGAGATATTCCGTTAGTATTCCGACGATCAAGTTAGTATATAGGTTTATATAAGGCAAAAACAATAGAACAAGTATATATTCTCGAGAGAAAAGAAAAGATCTACCTTTGAAATGAGCATTAACACTTCTATTTATACTCCTCCACCCATATCTTGCTTTACACGTGGCAACCCATGAATGGTTTGCACTTGCATCTTGTACCTTTTCTTCACTCGTTTCTCCTTGTAGTTACTCATGAGTCAGGTCCGTTCTCCCCATGTCTCCATCCAATTAATGCTCCGTACACCCCTCCTAAAAGGTGTCCTCGAAAACCCACAGACATTCTCCTTGTCCCATCAGAGATGTCCTTGCCACTTAATGCCGCTTAGAGACGGCTGCTAAACTGTTAATGCAGCCTTGGGAAAAGCCGCGAGTATTTAATTTGTCCTAGTAAAGATGCCCACTAATTAATGCTCCCCTGGAAAGCCGCCACACCATTTAATATGTCTCAATCGAGGTATCTTGGTAATAAATTCTCATTTGAACTATCACCCTTCTTGATCCGTTTCAGCCGCTTACATCCGAATCTCAAAGCAGTCTAGAAATGGATCGGGCCTATATTTTAGGTCGGATCACCTACTCCCCCACTATGCTTGTTGAAACCTTATCAAGCAAAGTAAAACCTCGAGTGGCTTCCGCTAGAAGGACCAAAATGACCTTCGATCTCCGCGCCCCTTCGTAAATCGCATTAATGATGGCCCGTCCCATCAACTACTTCAAGGAATCCCAACCATCGATTCCCTCTCCATCCGACGCCTCCATTTCCACCTTTCCAACTCCCCCAACTATATATACCTTAACCTCCTCTCACTTTCACTTTCTTCCTCCACATTTTCTCCTTGCTATTTCTCAGCACCCCCTGCTTTTTCTCGAGCATCATCCATGGCCGTTCGACCAAGTAAGTGCTCCTTTTCCCTTTCCTAAATTTACATTCCTTCTCATACTTTCCTTTCTGTGTTGGATGCTTCCTTCTTCCTACCACCTTATCCCCCTTGACTTTCCTCCGCGCCACTCGCATCAAGACCTCCTCCAATAATTTAACACCCATTTTCCCCCTAAACCGAAAATGGCCTACTACCACCTCGACCTGTTAAACTTAATTTTATCAGCACCCTTTCCGATGACAATGACTAGCCAATCTTTGGATTAACGCGGGATTCCAAATGACTACGACCTTCGCGTGCCTAAATTCTCCGACCGACCCTATGCTCTCTGGCGGGCTATGCCACCTTTTTCATGGACCGGACTAGATACAGGGCATGTGTTTCCCCATTCCCGAGTTCTTAGCCCGTATATCTCGTAACTCACGGATTCCCTCACTCAAATTGTGCCTAATTCCATAAGGCTTCTTCTAAGTTTCTACATCCTCTTAACTAAGGTCAAGGAGAACCCCACTACCCCGCTTTGGTGCACATTCTACTCCCAAATCGCAAACCCTCCTAGCTTTTTTTTTTTATTTCACTTTCACCCAGGGCCTAGCCAAATTTATAGGCGACATCCCATCCTCTAACAAAGGCCGAAAAAGAGATATTTCTTCATATCCCCCCCGAGCCCCGGAATTTTCCCACAAATGGATTACCGACTTCCTCACCAAGGCGCGACTCCCAAGCCGACCTCTTATGCCCAAGCTTTAGCCCACCGATTAAATAATGATCCCTATAATGCTCAACCACTCACCGATTGCGAAGCCCTACTTTATTACTTCCGTCTAAGCCCTAAAATTATTGCCCCGCCCCAACCCTTTAGGTATATTTGTGCATCCCTTTTCTCTTTAAATTATTGTATTTCCTTGTTTAATTGTGTTTCATATGTTCTTTCAAATCGACTTATGACGGACCTAAGTTGCCAACAAGGTTCGAGCTCAGCGGACTACCAACCTCCCTATGCACCCCGAGGGGCAGAGCCGGCCTCCTTGTAAGTCCAAGCGGCTACGACAATCTAGAGGGGGGTGAATAGATTATCTCCATCTTTTCGATTATGCCCTCTTTTTGATACCGAATGCTCAAAGACAATAATAAAGGTGCGGAATGTAAACAACACACGTAGATTTATAGAGGTTCAACCCACCTAGGGCCTAATCCTCTACCACCCCAGTATATCCGGGATGGATTTCAAAAAGAAAAAAAAGATTTTATTAATTTACCACAAATTTATACAACACCAACTTACAACAACACCTTGAAGAGCACCACACTCTTCTTCAACACCACCTTTGAGATTACCACAATCTCACTTGAAGATTACCACAATCTCCAATGACGGCACACTGAAGATTACCACAATCTTCAACCTTGAAGAATACCAAATTCTTCAACACCTCAACAAGAAGATTACCACAATCTTCTTACACCTAACACCTAGATCACCCAAGTGTGTTCTTACCACAAGAACACTCACAAGGATATCTTGTGTTGAATGATAACCCAAAAATTCAAGATTACAACTCGATAATGAATTATACAATTGAGTGCAAGTGTAATCAAGAATAGCCTAGACCTCAAGGATGTGAAAGTGAATAGCTAGGCAAATTACAACAAGAAATAAGACAATGTAAGAACAAGTGTATTCTTGAGTGTATCTTGTTGTGTTGTAGTTTTCTCTTATTGTGTTGCTTCAATTCTTCCTCTATTTATAGAAGATGTCTTGTACATGATAGGCTCCTCTTGGGGACATGAAATCAGAAAAATACCAAGACAATTGAAGAAAAGAGTCATTAGAAATCAACCCCTTAAATTAAGGAAAAGCTATCCAAACTCAACGGATAGTTTCTTTGTCAAAAGAGAGGTCCGGGGTCGGCCGATCGCGAGAGATAAGATTGAAATTGAATTCTCGCGAATTTTACACAGGGGACCTAGTCGGAGGGTGCGACCGGTCGCCTTAGTCGTGACCGGTTGGAGGTAACAAAATTACGAAACAGAAAGATCAACCAAGAGGGTGCTCCCAGTGCACGGCCGCCCGAGTCGACCGTCCGCCCTCATCGATCGCCCACCTGGTCGACCGGTCTCCCTCCTTTTTTTCTTACGTCCCATTTTCTGTTTCAAAACTCAACTCAGGTACGGGTTGCCCTATAGGGTGACCGGTCGATCCTGAAACATAAGTGTTGTCCAATTTTAAATCGAAAATAAACTACAAGAAATACTCCGAAAAATAGTAAAAACATTTTAGACCAATCGGGAGTATTAGGACAACATACAGGGACATTGTTTTGATGTAAAAACATTTGACACAAAATCATATAAAAGCGTTGTCCAATTTTGTTGAAAATAAACTTGAAGAAATACTCCGGAAATTATTAAAACCATTTTAAACCATTTAGGAGTATTTGGACAACCTTTAAAAACATTGTTTTGGTGTGAAAACAAAATCATCAAAATCATGATAAAACCATTTATCAAACAATCTCCCCCTTTTTGATGATTACAAACCAAAACAATTCAACAAGGCCGATTTTGAAAACAAAACAATTTTGAGAGGCGATTTTGAAAACAAAACAAGTTTTCCGGTCAAAAATAAATATCCATTGAGAGCGACAACATTCCACGCAATATAAACACAAGGATGGAAGTAGAGATATTCAAACACATATATCAAAAGATCCCCCTATCAATATGCACAACAAGAGTAATATAAAAACAACTTCAACATAAACTAAAATCTTAGCTTTTCGATATTGAGCTTAAGTATCAAAAACTTAAAAGCTCCCCCTTGTCAAAGAAACATCATTAGAACCGTATATAAGTCCATACTACAACCAATGGACCATGATTCATACATAACCATAATGCACCAAGTGGACTAAATATGATCCACAACTTATGGCTATATGAAGCCATAGCTTATAGCTTCTTTTGGTTAATCTTATCTTAGCTTCTATGAGCTAAAGAGCTTATAACTGTTTCCCCCCCCCCCTTTGGAATCATCAAAAAGAATGTTAGCACGATAAATACATCATATATTCATATCAAAGTGCGCAACTAAACCGATGTATTGAGCTATTTGAACATTGAAGCTTATAAACCAAATAGGAGGGAAAAGTCGAATCATACGACTTGTAGAGGTTTATGAAAACTCATTTGATAAGCAAAACATGATCTCTATAAATGTATAAGACTTTTGAAATCGAGAGAATCATGTAGGTGATGAATTTTTCATTGAAACGTTTTATCGAACACTTGGCGGGCGTCAAAAATTGAGAAAGATATATATAGCCCTTGTAAATGAAATCAAGCCAAAGTTTTCATCACCAAATGCAATTTAACAAATGTCAATCATCAACAATCAATAAGTTCATCACAAAAATATATGAATTGCATCAAGAAAAATACATATAAGCCACAAACTCAAGGGTTCAACCCAATTGAGCTAAAGAGAGTGAAATTCTTACCATTCAATCGGTAGAGATGAGCATCAATGATGATAACCGAGCTAGGTAGTCCAAAATATATAATTCATGCATCAAAACTCATTTGAAGTGAATTGTGTGTGAAAATTGCAAAGGGGACGAAAATAGAGAAAAGAAACGCCAAAATGGCTAAGTCTGAAAAACATAACTGATTTTAACCAAAAAATTGCTTAGGGCGACCGGTCCGAGGTGGTGGGGCGACGGTCGGCCTACCGCCTACTGGCAGCCACTGTCTTGATTCTGTTTTGAAATTCGAAATTTGATCCAAAAATCCGATTTTTCGCCCCTAAGTTTTAAAAACGTGCAAAATGCAAACGTAGACCTCATTCAATATACATTATGTCATAATCAAGCTCAAAATGAGGTAAAATACTTAGCGGTTTATGATTAAAAAGTCCGCGAGTTATCCTTGAGACGGAATTAAGCACATCTCAAGTTTTTTGTTAAAAACTCAATCCCTTAGAAAGTTTTTCGAATCTCAATATGTTTAGTTCGATGATGACGACTATATTTTGAATAATTTTCACCGGACTTGTTATCCCGAAAAATAAGAACGTTTTAAAGCTTTGGATAAACAAGTCATAAGAAAGAAGTACCTTACAAATATTTGAAAATTTCTTTTAACGGCACTTTAATGAGATTCGTTGGGATAGTTTTTGAAGTCGAGCATATAGACATAAGGCATATGGAATGTCGAGTCTATAGGAATAATACAAGAAAACATACCTCAAATTTGTTTGTCAACCGACATGCCTTTCTCAACCTTTGTCAATCTCTTCATTGGTAGCCATAGAGGTTGAGATGATTCTTCCTTCTTCAATGCCTAACTCCTTCAAGAGTTCTTTTGAAATATAACCATCTACTTGGCATTGAATGATTTGAAGTCCAAGCAAGAAATTGAGCTCCCACATCATGCTCATTTCAAGTACACATTGCATCAACTTGGAAAAACATCTTGCACAAATATTCATTAGTAGTACAAAAAATATTCTCATAAATATGCACAAGTAAACAATCTTGCCCTTTTTCAAAAACAAAGAGAGTAGTATCAACTTTACCTCTTGTAAAATCATTTAGCAAAAAAAAGCTAAGTCTATCAAACCATACACGGGGTACTTATTTTAAACCATACAAGGCCCTTAAAAAAAATCATTTGGCCTAAAAATTTTAAACCCCGATAGACTTCTACTTGAATAAAACCATTTAGAAAATTGGATTCAACATCCATTTGGTAAAGCTTGAAATTTTCTTAAAGCAAGAATGGGCAAGTAAAATGCAAATAGCTACAAAATGTGCTATGAGTGCAAATGTTACACCAAAATCAATTACCTCCTTTTTGAAAGTACCTTGAGAGCTACTAACCTCGCCTTAGTTCGACCAATGTTGCCTTGGTCATCGAGTTTATTCCGAGTACCCATTTTGTATCTATAGTTGTTTGTGATGAAAGACATGGCATCTATCATTTCCTTTTAGCTCCTCTTGTAATTCTATTTATCTTGGAGCATCAATTGAGGAATTTGTCTTCTTGTTCACTATCATCATTGGGCATCCAATTGATCTAAGGTGTTCATAATAGAACATTTACATCCAAATATTATGAGGTAACTAATATTTGGAGTACTTCATTTCTCATCTACACAACTTAACAAACTCATTAACGGCATCGCTTATATAAGCAAGAAAAAAATAGCTCAAGTGTAAAAACATGTCTCAATCATCAATCACAAATTATTTTACATAAGAGCATATTAGAAGTAGACACTATATATATAGACCATGAAGCAAGAAACACATACTATGCATTTAGAAGATCATCAAGAGTCTAATAAATCATGCAAGTTCAAATAAGCTTAAGAAAGCTACAAAAGGTCTCTTTTGAAATTTGAAAATCCGATAGTTGAGACCTTATTTAAAAGAAGTATTTGCGCAAGAGTTGACAAAGTGGATATGTGCAATCAAATATCGAATAGTGTCTTTCAAAAAAATCTAAAAAAAAAACCTCTTAATGGCACTTGTATGAAATACTAAAATAAAACAAGCACATAGGCATATGACAATACATATATCGAGTCTATAAGAGTAAGAGTAACACAAGTAAACGTACCTCGATAATTTATGCATTTCTTGATAAATAATGATGTAAATGGCCATTTTGCGAAAATATGTAAATCCTACACAATTCTTAAAACAAATCTAACACAAATCATAATGATAAAAGTGTAGGCTAAGAGATATCACAAGTAAGCTCATGCCATAAAAATCCATAAGAGATGATAATACACTTTAGTCTACAAAAATGCACAAGAGTTTTAAAAACAACATGTAAGGTCTCATTTTTCAAAAGGTTTTAAAAATACAAATAAATTTTGAAGACCTTAATTTAAAATTAAATACATGAAAACTCATTTTGCAATTAAGACACAAATAAAAACATGCATAGAAATAAAATAAAATGCATATTTAAATGGGGAGATACGGTTTACCAATTACGCCATTTCCATGGGTTGTGTCTTTCCCATTGTTGATGATATCTTCCCCTTGAGAAGTCACTTTGTTGATGATGACTTCTTTGATTACTCCATTTCCAAGGTTTGTTACCTTCCCATTGTTGATGGTCTCTTCTTCTTTGAAAATAATCTTGTTGATGATGTCTTTGCCATTTCCAAGGATTGTGTTCTTCCCATTTTTGATTATATCCTCTTCTTGGAAATTGGCTTTGTTGAAAATAGTTTCTCCTTCTTTGATCAAATGAATTGGTCATTTGATGCCTTCTTGGCGGTATGAATTTTCTTCGATCATTATTTCGTCGGGTACCTAATACAACATTATTTTGTGGTACCCTCAAGTGCTTGGGTCCTTTAGGATTAGCTTTGAGACTTTTAAGTCTCCAAAAATGATTAGAGCTATTTCTAGCCCGACAAGTATTAGCCGTATGACCCTTTTTACCGCAATAAAAACAAGTAATAATTCTAGGAGCATAATGACCAATATGCATAGTGACTTGATCCTTTTTCATATGATTAACAACATTAGGCTTATGATCAAGTCCTTTATCACAATTATGAATATCAACAATATTGGACATTTTATTGGTACTCAAGTTTGATTTTGATAACTCATTTTTCATGCAATTAATATTCTCAACAAGAGTACTATTTTGTTTTTCAAGGTTTCTAACCTTGTCAAGTGTGGTGGTGTGAGCACATGATAGTGATTCATAGGAAGTAAATAAACTATCCTTATCATTTTTCAAAACAATGAATTCCTTTTTCAAATTTTTGTATTTAACAAGTAAGTCTTGGAATTCATTTTGAAGATCATCAAAATCATTTTGCAAATCACTATAATCATTTTGAATAACACTATCATAGGAAGTAGAGGGTTTAAGACATACCTCGTTTTCTTCTTCAATGCCCATAAGACAATGTTCAACTTCTTCATAGTTGGAAGTTGCAAGAGGCTTGTTCCTTAGATTTGAACTTGTATCCCTTTGAGAAGTAGATGCTTTTGTTTCACTCCTTTCATTAGCAAATACTCCATAGATGGCTTCTAATTTTTGCCATACTTCATGTGCCGATCGAATTCCTACAATATGTTCATATTCCAAATTAGTAAATGAACAATACAAAATATTGAGAGCTTTACCATTTAAGGAGATGATTTTCTTCTCTTCATCATTTAGCTCTTTGAGGCCTTTGGAGGTGTGTGGTGTGTTTTTCATCGGAATGGATTCTCCATTTATGACGATGTTCCAAATATCGAACCCGCAACCTTGTAAATAACATTCCATTCTTTCTTTCCAAAATATAAAATTTTTAGAATCAAACCGAGGTGGCTTGGTGGTGGAGGTGCCGGAAAGATGAGCTTCGTTCGTAGCCGACGATCATTCCTCTTCACTCGCGATGTGAAACGAGCTTGCCAAAGAGTTTGGCTCTGATACCACTTGTAAGTCCAAGCGGCTACGATAATCTAGAGGGGGGTGAATAGATTATCTCCATCTTTTCGATTATGCCCTCTTTTTGATACCGAATGCTCAAAGACAATAATAAAGGTGCGGAATGTAAACAACACACGTCGATTTATAGAGGTTCAACCCACCTAGGGCCTAATCCTCTACCACCCCAGTATATCCGGGATGGATTTCAAAAAGAAAAAAAGATTTTATTAATTTACCACAAATTTATACAACACCAACTTACAACAACACCTTGAAGAGCACCACACTCTTCTTCAACACCACCTTTGAGATTACCACAATCTCACTTGAAGATTACCACAATCTCCAACGGCACCTTGTGAAGATTACCACAATCTTCAACCTTGAAGAATACCAAATTCTTCAACACCTCAACAAGAAGATTACCACAATCTTCTTACACCTAACACCTAGATCACCCAAGTGTGTTCTACCACAAGAACACTCACAAGGATATCTTGTGTTGAATGATAACCCAAAAATTCAAGATTACAACTCGATAATGAATTATACATTGAGTGCAAGTGTAATCAAGAATAGCCTAGACCTCAAGGATGTGAAAGTGAATAGCTAGGCAAATTACAACAAGAAATAAGACAATGTAAGAACAAGTGTATTCTTGAGTGTATCTTGTTGTGTTGTAGTTTTCTCTCTTATTGTGTTGCTTCAATTCTTCCTCTATTTATAGAAGATGTCTTGTACATGATAGGCTCCTCTTGGGGACATGAAATCTGTAAAAAATACCAAGACAATTGAAGAAAAGAGCTGTTAGAAATCAACCCCTTAAATTAAGGAAAAGCTATCTGCAAACTCAACGGATAGTTTGCTGTCAAAAGAGGGGTTCGACCGATCGCGCAGAGATAAGATTGAAATTGAATTCTGCGAATTTTTACACAGGGGGACCGGTCGGAGGGTGCGACCGTCGCCTTAGTCATGTGACCGGTTGGAGGTAACAAAATTACGAAACAGAGAAGACTGAACCAAGAGGGCTGCTCCCAGGTACCGGTCGCCCAGGGGTCGACCGGTCGCCCTCACTGGTCGCCCACCTGGTCGACCGATCGCCCTCTCCTTTTTTTCTTACGTCCCATTTTCTGTTTCAAAACTCAACTCAGGTACGGGTTGCCCTATAGGGCGACCGGTCGAGCCTGAAACATAAGTGTTGTCCAATTTTAAATCGAAAATAAACTACAAGAAATACTCCGAAAAATAGTAAAACCATTTTAGACCAATCGGGAGTATTAGGACAACATACAGGGACATTGTTTTGATGTAAAAATATTTGACACAAAATCATATAAAAGCGTTGTCCAATTTTGTCGAAAATAAACTTGAAGAAATACTCCGAAAATTATTAAAACCATTTTAAACCATTTAGGAGTATTTGGACAACCTTTAAAAACATTGTTTTGGTGTAAAAACAAAATCATCAAAATCATGATAAAACCATTTATCAAACAATCTCCCCTCCGACCATGGTTGTTCCCCTAACTGCGGTTCCTCCTCAGATTTTCGTTCATTATCAGAGCTCCTCTCCTCCACCCGAGCTAACTCATACTCGCAAGCGTCCTCCCATTTCTACCACTGGTACCTCCAGGCCCGCGCAAAGGGTGAGGGTAGAAGTTCTTCTTACTGAACTCCCTCATCGGCAAGTTTCTCCTATCGTGGTCAGCGTTCCTGAGGAGAATGCCACGTAGATAGAGAACCTCCTCGTTCCTGCCGTCTTCCTGCACAAGACTACCGGAGAGATTCCAGCGTTAGCACTCCGACGATCAAGTTAGTATATAGGTTTATATAAGGCAAAAACAATAGAACAGTATATATTCTCAGAGAAAAGAAAAGATCCACCTTTGAAATGAGCATTAACACTTCTATTTATACTCCTCCACCCATATCTTGCCTTTACACGCGGCAACCCATGAATGGTTTGCACCTGCCATCTTGTACCTTTTCTTCAGCTCGGTTCTCCTTGTAGTCAGGTCCGTTCTCCCCATGTCTCCATCCAATTAATGCTCCGTACACCCCTCCTAAAAAAGGTGTCCTCGAAAAGCCCCCAAACATTGATGTCCTTGCCATTTAATGCCGCTTTAGAGATGGTTGCTAAGCAATTAATGCACTTTGGGAAAGTTGTCGAGTATTTAATATGTCCTAGGTAAAGCTGCCCACTAATTAATGCTCCATTGGGAAAGCTGTCACACCATTTAATATGTCTCAATCGAGGTATCTTGGTAATAAATTCTCCTTTGAACTATCAACCCTTCTTGATCTATTTAGCCCGCTTACATCCGGTTCTCAGTGGGTCTAGAAATGGATCGGGCCTATATTTTGGGTCGGATCACCATCGTTCCATCTTTAAAAACAGCAGGCATCTGACTTCATCTTTCTCACCACTTGGTCAGGTCATTGCCATCTTCTACAGCTACTAGGAGGAGCATTACCAGATTTTGTCTCCTTCTAGATGCGTTTATCAGCCATGGTAATCTAGCACTGATTGGTATTTGCAAAATTTGTTTTGCATCTTTAGGTTGCAAACACTATGAACCAAAACAAATTTCCATTGCTTTTGTTTCATAAATGACTATTTTAACTTTTATTAGACAAAACAGGATTTTCGTAATCTTCATTTGAATAGAAAAGACTGGAGGAGAGTATTAATTAAGTGGGAGAACAAAAACTACAAAATAACAGGTCCTACCGGGAGTCGAACCCAGGTCGCTGGATTCAAAGTCCAGAGTGCTAACCACTACACCATAGAACCCTTTTGGGTACTTTTGATATTCTGTGCTTGTTTAACAATACTGTTAAAAGAAAAAGAACAAATTAATTTTTTTATTCGGTATCCAACAAATAATATATTAAATAAACATATATATATATATATATTAACCTGAGAAAATAATTACATCTCAGAAGAAGAATTTGTTTTTGTATTAATAAATATACATAAAGGTTTGAACAACCAACACGTAGGTCTGACATGTTTCCTTTGGTTTCATTTTCATTTTCATATTTAATTTTAGTATTTTCAAGCAATTTCCTGTAACGGTTTCTATATAAATATGAAAATTTATGTATATATATGTTAGGTGTGAAAACACTCGTCTAAACAGCTACAAGTGTACGTTTGTCAAGTTTTAATATAGTTTAATGGTAGAGTTGTCGTATTCACAAGAAATGTGTGCGTCAGTACCAAATCTATATCTATATCTATATATATAAAATAACAACCGCTTCTGGAAATAGTAACCCAACTTTTCCCGTCCATTTCACATTGCTATAAAAAGCAATAAAAATCTGGAATAAAGAAAAGGTAAAAAATCTTTGTAATTTCATGGTTTCCAATCTGTATATACTGCATTAATTAGTTTTCCGACTTTTTGTCTGTACTGCATTTATTATTATATTTGTTTTTCTCTTTTTATTTTTAAATTAATACTATTTTTGTTTTTGATTCATTTTTAAGTATAATATATCAGATCAATCAACTTTTTTCGATTTTTAATTTGACACACATATTACATATATTTTATATTTATCGATCTATTTTGATATTCAAGTTTCAAAGTTGTACATTTGGAACTAGGGATGTCAATTCACCCCGCCTCGATCAAGACCCGTCCCACCCCATGACCCATGGCGGGGTGGAGCGGGTCTAGGTATCACCTTCGCCCTATGGGTACCCGCTCTGCCACGCGCCTTTTTTTTATTTTTTAATATATTTAATATATATTTTACATTTATATTATATAAGAGAATATAATTTTATGTACTTAATATCACTGTTTTAAATACCGGACCGTATCAGCCGGTTGAACCGATTATACCGGATACTGGTACCATTTTTGCGGGTATACCGGCCAATACTGGTCAAAACCGGTATTTATTTTCTTCATTTTTTTCAACTTTGTTTTTTTATAAAAATTGAAATTATAAACTTAATATTTAACATATTTATGCCATAATTCAAATCAAACAAGAATTCAAATCAATTATTTAATATTTATGTTAAAATTCAAATCAATTATTTATATTTTAACTAATTCAAACAAGAATTCCAATCAATTAAAATATTCTAAATTTGGACAAACCTCTGTAATATAGGCTTAGACAATTAGTCAAATGATTACATAATAACAAATAAGAAATGAAACTATATATAACATTTTCTTTTATATCAATATATTACATTAATAATTTATATAATGTACTTAAAAATAATTAGTTCTATTGAAACTAGTAAAACCGGCGATTGAACCGGTCCGATCGGTTGAACCGCTTACCAGTGGCTTGACCGGTTTTGATAACCAGTACAGTATTTAAATCATTGCTTAATATTATATTTAGAATATATAATGAAAATTTTTATAAATAATATTCATTTATAACACAAAATAAAGGATTAAAAAGTTGTCAATAAAATAAAATACAAGATAAAACTATTAAAACAATAAAAGATTTTCCAACATGAGGCGACCCGTGGCGGGTCTGGTATTGAGATACTCGTCTGTCCCATTGCCATCCTTATTTGGAACTAGATATCAATTTGTTTTTGATATTTTATATATATATGTATATATAAATATAAATTAGTTTTTTTTTGAAATTTTCTATTTTCCCTAAAAATTATGTATTAAACATTATTTTTATTTAATTTTTTAAATAATTTCTACAATTGTTCAGCTTTCTAAACCCCCAAAATATTGAAATTTGAAATGTCTTTGTTAATTATTATATTCAAAATATAATTTATTAAATATTCAACATTTAGTAAAAAAAACAACATTGGGCAGTATAATTTTTTTTCAAAATTTTTCTTTATTATAGATAAACATGTTCTACAAATAGATATGTTTTTTTTATAATTATGTAGAATTATATTTAAATTTATTAAATTCAATTAGAAATATTTATTTTAATTGAAGAAAATATCTCAAATATGTATCCAAATTTTATGTATCACATATATCATAAATAGCATTTTATATTTATATAATAAAAAATTAAATTTTATTTAATATGAATATAATTTTTTTTGTATTTATCAATGTATTTTGATATTCAAGTTTCAAAGTTGTACATTCTGAACTAGATATGAATTTGTTTGTTTGATAATATTTGATATATATATATATATATGTGTGTGTGTGTGTGTGTGTATGTAAATATAAAATTGTTTTTTTTATATGTTTTATTATCCCTTAAATGCGTCGTTAAATATAAAACATGGTTTTTGTTTATTTTTTTCTTATATTTTTGATAATTGTTCAACTTCCTAAACCCCAAAAATATTGTAATTTGAAATGAATTTATTTATTATTATATTAAAAATATAACTTATTAAATATTCAACATTGGGCAGTGATTAATCTTTTTTCAAATCTTTACTTTGTCATAGATAAAGATGTTATATAAGTAGATACATTTCTCAAAATATATATCCAATTTGTATATATCACACATATCCATAAATAGCATTATATATTTATGTAATATGACATTATATTCGTAATAGTATTTTTCTATATAGAAAATTAGTTTTTTATATATTAACATGTGTTTTATGTTAATAGAAATTAATTTTTTATATTTATCAATGTATTTTGATATTCAAGTTTAAAAATTGTACATTTGGAACTTGATATAAATTTGTTTGTTTGATAATATATATATATATATGTATGCATATAAATATAAAATAGTTTTCTTTAAAATTTTATTTTCCCTTACAAATACGTCGCTAAATATAAAACATGGTTTTTATTTAATTTTTTTAATAATTTTGACAATTTTTCAGCTTTCTAGACCCCAGATGAAATTTGAAATAACATTATGTATAATTATATTAAAAATATAATTTATTAAATATTTAATATTGAGGTAGTAAAAAAAAACAAATATTGGGCAGTAATTAATCTTTTTTTCAAACTTGTACTTTGATATAGATAAACATGTTCAATAAATAGATAAAATTCATATTCACACAACAAATATTTAGTATTGAAAGAGATATTTTTATAGTTTGTAATATTTTTATTGTTTAACTATATTATTTATAATCAAGTTAATTATATTTATATTTATATTGTAAAAATAAAAAATAAGAACAAGTAAAATTGTAAAGAATCTTAGATTTAATTTTTAGAATTAATGAAAAAAAATATAAATATAATTAATATTAGTAATGGATAAATTGAATATACATATTCGGAGAATGAGGATGAGAATGAAAAATCACTATTTTATTTAGTCAGGATAAGAAAGGGGGACGGTGATATAAATATCGTCCCCATCTCCAAATTAACTAGGAAATTTTCCGTCACATTCTATTCGGTTGCCTATGGAGATGGTTCCCAGCGGGATGTTGTCATCCCTAAATGCAGAAAATATAATTCATAGAACTATTAGAAAAATATACATATAATAGTACAAAAAAGAGGTCTCACGAATATACACCCGTGTATCGCACGGGTAAAAAACTAGTATATATAAAGAGAGAGTCACTTATAAATAGTTGTATGAAAATTTTCCCGCCCATTTCACCTTTCTAAATCTAGAAAATATTGAATAAATATTAAAAAGGGATTGAGTAATAAAAAATGATAATTTAATTATGTCAAAAACTTGCAATAAGAAATGCTAAGATCTTGGGTAATATTATTTTGACAATTGAATTATACTTTCCAACTTTAAAAATTATAATTTCTTATTTTCAGTTAATTGGATTTTCATTGTTAGCATAATTTGGGTAAGTTCTAATTATTAACGCAAAATTATTTTGACAGCTACGTTTATAACCCCTTAATTAAAAACTTATGTTTATCTATTTTCACATAATTTATAATTCAAAATTATTTAATAATAAAAACACTGTAAAATAAATCTAAATATTATTTGATAAGACTGACCAAATAAAATTAAAAACTTAAAATTGAAAATAAATTAAATAAATTCAAAAAAACCATATAAGATCTATAAAATATTCTATAAATTTAAAATTATACAAGATTTAATAAAATTATATAAATAAATGAGAATTATTAATAAAGCCTTAAAACTATAAAATAAATCTAAAATTTAGTTAATAAGTCTTAAAATCATCTAAAAATGTAAAAAATATTAAAATAAATCAAAACAATATTATAATAAAAAATTTAATCATTGGATAAATTTAATTACATTCAATTTATATCTAATATTATTTTATGAATTAAAACTTACAAAATAAATCTTTCTATTAAAATGAAAAAACCTATGATATAAAATATTAACATATTTAATACATCATACTTTCTAATTTTTAAAAATTGTAATTCCAAATTTCCACTAAATGTAATTTGGACCTTTGCATAATTTGGGTAAATTCTAATGATTAAGGTAAAAAAAAAAATGCAGTTTTTATACTTTCTTAATTTCAATAATTAAAATTTTATTATTTTGTGTAAATTGAATTTTCATAGATTCTCATATGTGTGAAATTGGCAGGATTTTACACATAATGTGAATATGAATTTAATAGTTACTATTTTTATTTTGTTTTTCACAAAAATTAGTATTTATTTTAGGGTTAACTACAAAAGTACCCTTGAGGTTTGACCTAATTACAAAAAAACTCAGATAACTTTCAAAATTATAAAATATCTCCAAGATTTAATTTGTCTAACATTTAAATCCATCTTAAGCAAAATATATTTCAAGATCCCCCTTTATATTATAAAAATATTGCAGTTTACCCTTAATTTTAAGACCGAATCAAACATCAGGGGTACTTTTTGTAATTTTAAAAGTTAGCTGGGTTTTTTTGTAATTAGGTGAAACCTCAGGGATACTTTTTGTAATTATCCCTTTATTTTATTTAATTTCATACAAATCATCACTCTTGATGGATAAGTATAACCAAATGTCTGGTAATTGTCAAATATGAAAAATTCAACCAGTATACTATATGGTCCGAATAATATAACACAAATATGGAGAACAAATTTATAATTCCAAAATCGACTTAAAAAAACGTAAATAAATATAACATGCAACATAAAATAAAAAAAAACATTCAAATTTGGATATTGGTAAAAGAGATTAATATATATTCAAATTTGCATTATATAGCGATTTTAGAAATAAAATACATATACATATATTTGATTTTTTTAGAAATAAATGTTGTATATACATTTTGGATACAAAATAAGTTGATATTGATTATATAAAAAAGTCTATTTATTTATGTAAGTTCAAGCGGCTACGATAATCTAGAGGGGGGTGAATAGATTATCTCCATCTTTTCAATTTTACCCTCTTTTTCGAACCGAATGCTCAAAGACAATAATAAAGGTGCGGAATGTAAACAACACACGTCGATTTAAAGAGGTTCAACCCACCTAGGGCCTAATCCTCTACCACCCCAAAGATATCCGGGATGGATTTCAAAAAGAAAAAGAATTTTATTAATTACCAAAATTAATACAAATTCAACTTACAACACCTTGAAGAGCACCACACTCTTCTTCAACACCACCTTTGAGATTACCACAATCTCGCTTGAAGATTACCACAATCTCCAACGGCACCTTGTGAAGATTACCACAATCTTCAACCTTGAAGAATACCAAATTCTTCAACACCTCAATAAGAAGATCACCACAATCTTCTTGCACCTATCACCTAGATCATCCAAGTGTGTTCTTACCACAAGAACACTCACAAGGATATCTTGTGTTTGAATGATAACCAAAAATTCAAGATTACAACTCGATAATTGATAATACAATAGAGTGCAAGTGTAATCAAGAATAGCCTAGACCTCAAGAATGTGAAAGTGAATAGCTAGGCAAATTACAACAAGAAATAAGACAATGTAAGAACAAGTGTATTCTTGAGTGTATCTTGTTGTGTTGTAGTTTTCTCTCTTGTATTGTTGCTTCAATTCTTCTTCTATTTATAGGAGATGATTGATACTTGATAGGCTCCTCTTGGAATCTGATATCTACAAAAAATTGCAATTAAAATCAAGATTATAGCTGTTAGAAATCAATCCCACAATTTAAGGGAAAGTTGTCTGCTGCACAACGGTTAGAATTTTCATTGTCAAAGCATAGGCGACGGCCGCACGAAAATAGAAGTTTGAAACAAATCGCAGCAAATTAACACAGGGCGACCGGTCGAAGTGCACCTCGACCGGTCGAAGGCTAGGCGACGGTTGCACGACCAAAAAACCGAAAGAACAAAGTTTACTTTCGATGTTTTGCTCCCGTGCACGGTCGCCTCTTTGGTCGACCGGCCGACCGCCTAAATGCAATGTTGTCCGATTTTTGACGAAAATAAACCTCAAGAAATACTCCGAAAAATTCGTAAAAACATTTTAAACCGATCGGGAGTATTTAGGACAACATTAGAAATATAGTTTTGAAGAAATAAAACATTTACACAAAAAGTGTTGTTCGATATAAATTCCAATAAATACTCCGAAAAATAGTAGAGACATTTTATATTAATTGGGAGTATTAGGACAACATAGTTTCAATGTAAAAACCCATTGACTTAAAAACATTAAATGTGTTGTCCAATTTTATATCGAAAATAAACTTGAGGAAATACTCCGAAAAATATTAAAACCATTTTAAATCATTTAGGAGTATTTGGACAACCTTTAAAACCATTATTTTGGTGTAAAATCAAAATCATGATAAACCATTTATCAAACAATCTCCCCCTTTTTGATGATTACAAACCAAAACAATTTTAACGAGGTCGATTTTGAAAACAAAACAATTTTACCGGTTAAAGAGAACTATCCGTTGTGAGCGACAACATTCCATGCAATAAAAACACAAGGATGGGAGTAAAGATATTCAAACACATATAGCAAATGCTCCCCCTAACAACATGCACAACAAGAGTTATTTAGAAGCAACTTAAACATAAGCTAAAATATTAGCTTTTCGATATTGAGCTTAAGTATCAATAACTTAAAAGCTCCCCCTGTCAAAGATACATCATTAGAACCGTATATAAGTCCATACTACAACCAATGGACCATGATTCATACATAACCATAATGCACCAAGTGGACTAAATATGATCCACAACTTATGGCTTTATGAAGCCATAGCTTATAGCTTCTTTTCGTTAAGCTTATCTTAGCTTTTATGAGCTAATGAGCTTATAACCTGTTTCTCCCCCTTTGGAATCATCAAAAAGAATGTTAGCACGATAAATACATCATATATTCTTATCAAAGTGCGCAAGTAAACCGATGTATCGAGCCATTTGAACATTGAAGCTTTTAAACCAAATAGAAGAGTCGAATCATACGACTTGTAGAAGCTTATGAAAAAATCATTTGATTTGCAAAAACATGATCTCTATAAATATATGAGACTTTTGAAATCGAGAGAGTCATGTAGGTGATGAATTTTTCATTGAAACGTTTTATCGAACACTTGGCGGGCGTCAAAAATAGAAAAAGTTATATATAGCCCTTGTAAGTGAAATCAAGCCAAGTTTTTCATCACCAAATACAATTTAACAAATATCATTCATCAACAATCAATAAGCTCATCACAAACATATATGAATTACATCAAGAAAAATACATATAAGCCACAAACTCAAGGGTTCAACCCAATTGAGCTAAAGATAGTGAAATTCTTACCATTCAATCGGTAAAGACGAGCAATGATGATGATAGTCGAGCTAGATAATCCCCAAAATATATAATTCATGCATCAAAACTCATTTGAAGTGAATTGTGTGTGAAATTTGCAAAGGGGACGAAAAATGGCCAAAATGTGTCAAAGTGACGAATGCTGAAGACAGAACCATTTTAATCCAAATTATAGCCTAGGGCGACCGGTTGAAGTTGAGGGCAACCGGTCGACGTTGAGGGCGACCGGTTGCCCTCAACCCTTTCAGCCCACTGTCTGTCATTTTTTTTCAAAATCCGAATTTTCAACCAAAAATCCGATTTTTCGCCCCTAAGTTTTAAAAACGTGCAAAATACAAACGTAGACCTCATTCAATATACACTATGTCATGATAAAGCTCGAAATGAGGTAAATTGTTCGGCGTTGAGCGATTAAAAAGTCCGCGAGAGATCCTTGAGACGGAATTAAACACATCTCAAGTTTTTGTTAAACGTGCAATCCCGATAAAAAAAAATTATCGAATCTCAATATGTTTAGTTCGATTATGATGAACTATATTTTGAAAAATTATTATCACGGACTTGTTATCCCGAGAAATAATAACGTTGAGACTTTGGATACAACAAGTCATAAGAAAAAGTGCCTTTCAAATATTTGAAAATTTCTTTTAATGGCACTTTAATGAGATTCGTTGGGATAGTTTTTGAAGTCGAGCCATATAGACATAAGGCATATGGATTGTCGAGTCTATTGGAATAATACAAGAAAACATACCTCGAATTTGTTTGTCAACCGATATGCCTTTCTCAACCTTTGTCAATTTTTAGCCATAGAGGTTGAGATGGTTCTTTCTTTCTTCAATGCTTAACTTCTTCAAGAGTTCTTTTGAAATATAGCCATCTTCTTGGTCCAAGCAAGAAATTGAGCTCCCCCATCATACTTATTTCAAGCTCACCTAGTATCAACTTAGAAAAACATATCTTGCACAAATATTCATTAGTAGCACCAAAAATATTCTCATAAATATGCACAAGTAAACAATCTTGCCCTTTATTAAAAACAAAGAGAGTAGTATCAACTTTACCTCTTGTAAAATCATTTAGCAAAAAATAGCTAAGTCTATCATACCATACATGGGGTACTTGTTTTAAACCATACAAGGCCTTTTTAAGTTTATAAACATCATTAGGCCTAGAAAAATTTTCAAACCCCGGAGGTTGTTTTACATAGACTTCTTCTTGAATAAAACCATTTAAGAAGGCGGATTTAACATCCATTTGGTAAAGTTTGAAATTTTTAAAACAAGAATAGGCAAGTAAAAATACGAATAACTTCTAAACGTGCTACGGGTGCAAAAGTTTCATCATAGTCAATACCTTCTTCTTGACAATACCCTTGAGCTACTAACCTCACCTTAGTTCGACCAATGTTGCCTTGGTCATCGAGTTTGTTCCGGAATACCCTTTTTGTCTTCTTCATTACTATCATCATAGGGCATCCAATTGATCTAAGGTGTTCATAATAGAACTTTTACTTCCAAATATTTTGAGGTAACAATATTTGGAGTACTTCATTTCTCATCTACACAACTTGACAAACTCATTACCGGCATCGCTTATATAAGCAATAAAGAATAATCCAAGTGTAAAAACATGCCTCAATCATCAATCACAAAATATCTTGAATAAGAGCATAGTAGAAATAGACACTATATATATAGACCATGAAGCAAGAAACACATACTATGCATTTAGAATATCATCAAGACTCTAATAAATCATGCAAGTTCAAATAAGCTTAAGAAGGCTACAAAAGGTCTCTTTAGAAATTTGAAAATCCGATAGCATATAGTTGAGACCTCAAAAAAAAAATATTTGAACAAGAGTTGATAAAGCAAATATGTGCAATCAAATATTGAATAGTGCCTTTCAAAAAAATCTAAAAGTCCTCTTAATGGCACTTGTATGAAATACTATAAAAAACAAGTACAAAGGCATATGGCAATACATATATCGAGTCTATAAGAGTAAAAATAACACAAGTAAACGTACCTCGATAATTTATGCCTTTCTTGACAAAATGGCCATATGTGAAAATATGTAAATCCTACACAATTCTTAAAACAAATCTAGCACAAATCATAATGATAAAAGTGTAGGCTAAGAGATATCACAAGTAAGCTCATGCCATAAAAATCCATAAGAGATGATAATACACTTTAGTCTACAAAAGTGCACAAGAATTTTAAAAACATCATATAAGGTCTTTTTTTTTCAATTTTTTTTTAAAAATACAAATAAGTTTTGAAGACCTTAATTTAAAATTTAAATACATGAAAACTCATTTTGCAAGTAGGACGCAAATAAAAACATGCATAATAGACAAATAAAATGCATATTTAAATAGGGAGATACGGTTTACCAATTACGCCGTTTCCATGGGTTTTCCCATTGTTGATGATATTTTCCCTTTTGAAAATCTTCATGTTGATGGTAATCTCTCCAATTACTCCATCTCCAAAATTTTTGTCCTTCCCATTGTTGATAGTCTCTTCTTCTTTGAAAATCATCTTGTTGATGATGTCTTTGCCATTTCCATGGATTGTGTTCTTCCCATTTTTGATTATATCCTCTTCTTGGAAATTGGCTTTGTCGAAAATAGTTTCTCCTTCTTTGATCAAATGAAACGGTCATTTGATGTCTTCTTGGAAGTATGAATTTTCTTCGATCATTATTTCGCCGGGTACCTAATAACACATTATTTTGTGGTACCCTTATGTGTTTGGGTCCTTTAGGATTAGTCTTGAGACTTTTAGGTCTCCAACAATAATTAGAGCTATTTCTAGCCCGACAAGTATTTACCGTATGACCCTTTTTACCGCAATAAAAGCATGTAATAATTCTAGGAGCATAATGACCAACGTGCTTAGAGACTTGATTCTTTTTCATGTGACTGACACCCTTAGGCTTATGATCAAGTTCTAGTTTCGAATTATCACAACAATCAACAATATTGGTTATTCTATCGGTACTCAAGTTGGATTTAGATAAATCATTTTTCAAGCAATTTATATCCTCAACAAGAGTACTATTTTCTTTCTCAAGGTTTCTAACCTTGTCAAGAGTGGTGGTGTGAGCACATGATAGTGATTCATAGGAAGTAAATAAACTATCCTTATCATTTTTCAAAGCAATGAATTCCTTTTTCAAATATTTGTATTTAACAAGTAAGTTTTGGAATTCATCTTGTAGTTCATCAAAATCATTTTGCAAATCACTATAATCATTATCATAGGAAGTAGAGGGTTTAGAACTTACCTCGTTTTCTTCTTCGGTGCCTATGAGGCATTGTTCAACTTCTTCATCATGGGAGGTTGTAGAAGGCTCATCCCATGTTGTTGGATTTGATGTTGTATCCATTTGTGAAGTAGATGCTTTTGAGTTGCTCCTTTCATTTGCATACACTTCATAGATGGCTTCTAATTTTTGCCATACTTCATGTGCCGATCGAATACCTACAACATGATCAAATTCCAAAGTAGTAAGTGAACAATACAAAATACTAAGAGCTTTACCATTTAAGGAGATGATTCTTTTCTCTTCATCATTGAGCTCTTTGAAGCCTTTAGAGGTGTGTGGTGTATTCTTCGTCGGAATGGATTCTCCATTGATGACGGTGTTCCAAATATCAAACCCGCAACCTTGTAAATAGCATTCCATTCTTTCTTTCCAAAATATAAAATTTTTGGAATCAAACCGAGGTGGCTTGGTGGTGGAGGTGCCGGAAAGATGAGCTTCGTTCGTAGCCGACGATCGTTTCTCTTCACTCGCGATGTGAAACGAGCTTGCCAAAGAGTTTGGCTCTGATACCACTTGTAAGTCCAAGCGGCTACGATAATCTAGAGGGGGTGAATAGATTATCTCCATCTTTTCAATTTTACCCTCTTTTTCGAACCGAATGCTCAAAGACAATAATAAAGGTGCGGAATGTAAACAACACACGTCAATTTAAAGAGGTTCAACCCACCTAGGGCCTAATCCTCTACCACCCCAGTATATCCGGGATGGATTTCAAAAAGAAAAAGAATTTTATTAATTACCAAAATTAATACAAATTCAACTTACAACACCTTGAAGAGCACCACACTCTTCTTCAACACCACCTTTGAGATTACCACAATCTCGCTTGAAGATTACCACAATCTCCAACGGCACCTTGTGAAGATTACCACAATCTTCAACCTTGAAGAATACCAAATTCTTCAACACCTCAATAAGAAGATCACCACAATCTTCTTGCACCTATCACCTAGATCATCCAAGTGTGTTCTTACCACAAGAACACTCACAAGGATATCTTGTGTTTGAATGATAACCAAAAATTCAAGATTACAACTCGATAATTGATAATACAATAGAGTGCAAGTGTAATCAAGAATAGCCTAGACCTCAAGAATGTGAAAGTCAATAGCTAGGCAAATTATAACAAGAAATAAGACAATGCAAGAACAAGTGTATTCTTGAGTGTATCTTGTTGTGTTGTAGTTTTCTCTCTTGTATTGTTGCTTCAATTCTTCCTCTATTTATAGGAGATGATTGATACTTGATTGGCTCCTCTTGGAATCTGATATCTACAAAAAATTGCAATTAAAATCAAGATTATAGCTGTTAGAAATCAATCCCACAATTTAAGGGAAAGTTGTCTGCTGCACAACGGTTAGAATTTTGCTGTCAAAACATAGGGCGACCGGTCGCACAGAAATAGAAGTTTGAAACAAATCGCAAGAAATTAACACAGGCGACCGGTCGAAGTGCACCTCGACCGGTCGAAGGCTAGGCGACGGTTGCACGACCAAAAAACTGAAAGAACAAAGTTTCTATTTCGATGTTTTGCTCCCAGGTACCAGTCGCCTCTTTGGTCGACCGGTCGACCGCCTAAATGCAATGTTGTCCGATTTTTGACGAAAATAAACCTCAAGAAATACTCCGAAAAATTCATAAAAACAATTTAAACCGATCCGGAGTATTTAGGACAACATTAGAAATATAGTTTTGAAGAAATAAAACATTTACACAAAAAGTGTTGTTCGATATAAATTCTAATAAATACTCCGAAAAATAGTAGAGACATTTTAGATCAATTGGGAGTATTAGGACAACATAGTTTCAATGTAAAAACCCATTGACTTAAAAACATTAAATGTGTTGTCCAATTTTATATCGAAAATAAACTTGGAGAAATACTCCGAAAAATATTAAAACCATTTTAAATCATTTAGGAGTATTTGGACAACCTTTAAAACCATTTTTTGGTGTAAAATCAAAATCATGATAAACCATTTATCAAACAATTTATTCTATTATTCAGGCTATATTTATTTGTTAATCTAAAACAATAAAAAAATATTATTTATTTGTTTCTCTTAGATATTTTGTTTCTTCATATAATCATGATTTAAGTTGAATAATATTGTTATAGATAAATCAAATGGCACTATAATTTTATTATTAAATTAACAAGTATAGTAATTTGTTGGTATAAATTTTAAAAACTTATCAATTTGTTTGTCTCCATAGATCTAATTTAGTTGAGTTTTGAAAAATTATTAAGTGATCATATAATTTTTAAAATTATAGACAACTCAAAAAGTGTTTTTAACAAGTGTATACACTGGCTTCAAATAAATAATCAATTTATTTTTTCTCATATGTCTATATTATATGATAAATTTTTTTTCTTCCCATTTTCCCAATATTTTCATTTATAGTTGTATATTTAACATGATATTTTGTAAGAATGTATTAAGTTATTGTAATGATTATTATTTAATAAATCCTACATTATTTTGTTCGATCAATATGTGCCAACTTGCGCCCCCTTTCCCATTCCAAGAAATTTCTTAATGACAAAACTATATAATACTTTCTTATATTACACTCCGTGCATCGCACGGTGATATACTAGTATAAATAAACTATGCTATATTTGACTAATCAATAATAGGTGGGTTTATAGCTAATCAACCCTATATACTAAAAGAGAAAACAAAGTTGATACATGTCATCACATCATTAATTTTTACATGTGTCAACTTCTCATCATCCAATTCCACATGTCTACTTTATAATTATCCACGTGGCATTCCTATCTACAAATTAAAGGTGAATTGATAATATATTTTTGAATTTAAAAGATAATAACAAATTTAAAAGATAAGAAATAATCTAAATATCAAGGATTTATCTAGACTATCATTTAAAAATATTATCTTTCAAAAATATATTTGGTTTACCTTTTAATTCCCAACGTATATTTCAAATTACTCTTATTAAATCAAGTTTTGACCGACTAACCAATTATATTCACAATTAAATAAATAATTCAAACCAAATTATATCAAATTAAATAAGTTCATAATAGATATAAATGAGCCTATTACAATAATTAAAGTTAAAATAAATCAATTTATTCAATTATCGATCCGAGGCCGGATAGTGATTATACTACACGATCCTATCAAATAACCACTATATATGTTTCTCAACAAATTCGAGATATACATCAAAGAATCTAACAACCAATAGAAATTTGAGTTTGACATATATATTTTTTTAAATAAGCGTAAAAATATATAAAAGAAAGAAAAAAGTCTTGATCACAAGCCGATCAGGTGGCTTAAGTATGGGCCTCGTTAAAATCTACTAAGGTAAAACCAACCCTTGGCAGAAAAAATGTACCCTCAAAAGACAAAACATCCACACAAGAATGCATAAATAAAAGCACTAAACAATTACTCTAAAATCCTCATTATCATATGAATCCACTTCATCAGCATAGTCCTCCCACCTTTTAGTAGCAACCATGTTTAATGATTTGAAGCTATCAGATTGAGCATCGTACAAAAGAGTGAGATTATGAATTGGATGAGTCGGGCCTTGTTTTACATCACAAAGAAGTTGTTGTTTATAAGTCTCCAACGACTTATCCCAAATAGCCTGACAAAGACGACGAATGGGCTTGGCCAACTTGTATTGAACTGTCCGCGGCCGCCTCTTGATATCATAAAAAGTGGGTAAGGTGTCCCTCGTGAAGGGTGGGGGTACTCTAGATGCATCATTCATTGCGGTGTTATCCAATTCTGAATGTGCATCCAAAGAAGCCAAATATGCCAATGGAAAAGGCGAAGCCAAAGATGGACTGACATATTCTTGCATAACAACCGAAGTGTCTTCCACGAAAGTAGAAGCTAGGGCTTTATCTTGATCATCCGTGTCATCCACTAAGTCATCTACATCCTCTAAAGCAGCAAAAGAGTTCCCCAAAGGGACACTATTAAACTGTGAGATCATACAAGAAGAAACATTGTTAGAAGCATCAACATGCCTAGGCGAATGAACCACGATGTAAAGATCGAGATTGTGCTCCGTAGTGCTAGCTATCCGTGCCTTACTCTTAATATTGGAAGGACGATAAACTTTCTGAACACGAGAACGACCTCGTCTAGGAGTGTCCGGGCAGCCATCCTCCTTGGGATCCGTATCCGAAGGATTTTTTCGACAACAAGTCGCAATAGAGTGTCATGTGATATTACAGTGAGAATAAAAAACTGGAAGGTTTTCATAACTCAGCGAAACGAACGAGCAATGACCCACCCTCTCAACCATAACATGATCCTGAAGGGGTTTAGACAAATCTACATCAACTAGAACACGGGCAAAATGCCCAAGAGAACCATTAAGGACCCGTTCATCAATTTGAAGAGGAGTCCCAATCGGCCAATATTCAAAGCTCAATTCAAAAATTTGAACCCATACACTAGCCTTAGATGGACAAACCTTGTACGGATTAAAGTCCGGAGTCTAATGAGATAATCGAATAGAACCCGTATTAATCTTCCATGAAGAGCGTATAGCCGCCCGAGCCCTGTCCTCATCTGACGAAAATTTGATACAAAAGTACCTTCTACCCAAAGGAATTAACGCCCAATTATGTAGGGTTTTCCAAAATTCTGATAAATGGGTTCGAAGGGGGATTAAAGGCCAGGACTTCTCCTCTTTACCAAGCAAGATGCGACCAATCAATGAACACGAGAATTCACTAACACATTGCTTATAGAGATTTTCGTCAATAGTAACTGAAAAATAATCCCCTTTTGTAACCACGGTAATACCATCAATGTTAACCAAAAAATCCATAAATGTCGGATTAACATGTTTAACCAAAGAATCCCTAAAACTATGGTTAGCAATTTTTACCAAAGAATCCATCAAAGTAGGGTTAACATGTTTTACCAAAGAATCCCTGAACTTTGGGTTCGCAGTAGGGCATACACGGGGCATCATTGCACCAGGGCCAACTTGTTACATCCTGGTATTTGGAGGGGGGACCACCATAGAGGGAGTTGTGGACACCATCAAGGAGGGAGAGGGGACCATATCCACATCTCCTCTTGATGTGGAGGCCACCATATGAGGATTGGTTGGGACCACCATGGGAGACAAGTTTGTTGTAACCATCTGGGGGGTGTGTGAATCTGGGACCACCATGGGGGATGAATTGGTTGCAACTACCAAGGAGGCGTGTGATAGCAATGGCGTCCGCCTAGAAGGGACCACAGCGGCATCAAGCAACATGTTGGTAGAGTCATAAGCATGGATCGCAATGGCTTGATGAACAATGGAGGAGTGATTTGTTTTGAGGGGTGAAAAAACCATAGGAGAACATAAAGGGCCTGAAGAGACGACGAAATATGCATTATCCGCCACACCAGAGCTGGGAAAAGCCGCCGGAAAATCCATGGAAGGGGACAACTCTAGGGTTTTAGAGAAGAGAGAGAAGAGAGCATTTTTTTGCTAATGCGATTTAATTAATTCGGGTTTGACATACATTTAAAAATATTATCTTTCAAAAATATATTTGGTTTATATGCATATTTTAGTTTCTGATTTTTTGCTACTACATGATTCAAATCTACCCCTATATACTAAAAGAAAAAACAAGTTAACACATATCATCACCTCATTAATCTTAGACATTTGTCAACTTCTCATCCTCCCAATTCCACATGGCAACTTCTCATTTATCTATGTGACAATTTTATGTACAAAATTAATATATAACAAATTAAAAATATAACAAATTTAATCAAAGATTATAAAAGATAAAATATAATCCCAAAAATAAAGAATTTTTTCACAATTAGTTTGGAAAAAATCAAATATATCCGAAGATATTTGTTTTGAGAAATATTTTATTAGTTCAGAATATATATTTTTGAATTTAACAGATAACAAATTAAGAGATAAAAAATAATCTAAAAATCAAGAATCTATCTAAACTATCTTTTAAATTTGTTATCTTTTAAACTTGTGACACTAAAATTTTATCTTTGGACAAATCTCGTGTAACACACGGGTGTTATTCTAGTAATAACTAAATGGAAATGATTAAAATACAAACATTTAAATTTATGGGAGAATTGTTCTAGGGGTTGATTTCATCATGTTATCACTTATGTTTGATAATCAACCTATCAATTTCAAGCAATGGTTTATAAGTTAAAATTCCCAATTTAATCAACCCTCTCTCTCAAGTCTTGAGCGATTTTTGATTATAAATCTAGATTTTGATATCTCTATTAAAATCTAAGAATTATAATTCTAAATAGACCAGTGGAATTTCTACAACTTCAAAGAAGTTACAAATCTCTCCATTATATAATTTCGTATGTTGTGTTATTTTTAGATCTGGTATTAAATCACTTTTCTCGAATGTTGGATTAACACATCAAGCATAAAAAATAGTGATCAAGTCGCCAAGATGTAATTAATACAAATAACGCAAATAAATAATGAATTGCATGAAATAAAATAGATCTACTAATCAAACATAAAATCAAGCGAGATTACATCAATCCTCTAAAATATCTAATTAATTAATCAAATAGTTCGCAGAAGAAGTTCGATACATATGAATTAATATAGGAATTATACAAGAAATAAAGATCAAAAGAAGAAGAAAGAACTTATGTTTAATGATTTTATCGGCAGTTCTCCAAGGATGTGTTAGAAGAATTAATCTTCTTCAATCCTTGCTTCCTCTGTAGCTTTTAAGGATCTATGTCCGTTGCTTTTTCTCAATATAATTACATTCTTATATTTTTTGTATCAAATTCTCCTTCCCAGGGTCTCCCCCCCTTTATAGCTGCAAACCCATCTCTATTTAAAGCTAATTAACTCACTTTTCTTCCATTTTGCAGCTGTGAGTTGTTGCTTTCTTTGTTGGCCTCTTTGTCTTTAGGTATAAAGAATCTTTCTCCGTTATTCCATCATGTAAAGTTAGTAATTGTTGAAAGTACGATTGGTAGGTATCGCGGTATATATTGAATGTATCACAGTTGGAAGTAGGTGAATATTTGAGTTCTTTGCATACTAAATGGTTGAACTGTGGTATAGTGTAAAAATACATTGTTTACAAAGTGGTACAACACACTTGTAACGCAAAGATACATGATGCCTTTGTAGTGCAGTACAAAAGGTCGGTACCGCGCGGTATATCTTTATGTATCACGGTATACCATATAGAAGCTCCTTTTCTCAAATTTTCTTCCATTTTCTTGGTTCTTTGGCACTCGATATACACTTCAACAATATACATACAATAATTTAAACTTAATTTACTCAAAAACAACACAATAATTAAGTCTAGAACATCTAATTTATTGGTCGAAAATCAACTTAACAAATACCCCCGAACTTCAAGTGTTTCTTGTCCTCAAGCAGACTAAATGACAACGACAAAACAAAAAAATGCCATTTTGAGTTTACATACCATTTGAAATTCCTCGGGAGATTGCAAACATTCCATAACTAAGGATTCACATAAATATAACATTGCTCATTTGTTAATCAAGCATGCAAATTTCACCTCAATCTTGTGACTCTTTGTGAGTACAATCAATTTTTTCAATTCTTTTATTGTTCAAGTAAATTCACATAATTAAATATTTTCCAAATGATCCACTTCCCAAACTACTTAGGTATGTCTTTTACATTAATCTCCACTAATGTAGGTAATTATAATATTGGATCAATAGGACTTTCAAAACTTCACTACAAGAAAACAATATATTTAATGACAAAAATTTTAGTCACGATGGTGAAATTGTCATTGAATGTGTGCATATTGTGACGATATTTTTTAATATTACTACTAATTGGACGTATTGAGAATTAGTGATTAATATTTCTGTTATCACTAAATCTTGTTACTAGACAATTGGCGCCATTTTTGGTATTGAGGGGAAATAAATGTTGTTACAATTCGTACGTGAAATAGTGACAACATGTAAGATCATCACTAAATATAATAAACATATGTGTTATTATTTTCCAACGTCACTAATGATTAAATGTGTTGAGTATTAGTGACAATTCTATTGTTGTCAGTAAATTTTGTCACTGCATATTTGCCGAAAATTAAGTTGTCACTATTACTGTGTGAAATAGTGACAACATTTAGCGTCATCACTAAAACGAAAAATAATTTGTGATAGTATTCCCCAATGTTACTATTTTTTGGAATTGTGAAGCATTTGCGACAATTATATTTTGTCATCACCATATTTTGTCAGTAAAAGTTACTGTGACAGTTTTTGGGATTGGTGGGAAATAAAAGTTGTCACTATTGCTTATTAAAATAGAGACGACATTTGAAGTCATCACTAACTTATAAATAATTTAGTGACAATATTATTCAATATTCTTTAATACAAATCTTGGAAGGGGAGAAAACTATGTACGTGGGAATCGAATCCAAGCATATGTCTGGATTTTACAAGTATTTTACCACTAGGCTACCAATTGTGATTTTTATGAGGTAAGTGATAATCATTTTTAATTTACTTGATAATTATTCGTGTAGTAGAATAAAATATGAAGTACTATTTTTAAATAGAAGATCATATCGGAGGGACAACAAACCTATAGGCATAAGTTATCTTTAAAATCATTATTTATCATTTTCATTATCTTCTTCGAGGTGTTATGATATCAAATAATTTTTTTATTTTATCAAACATGTCATTACAATTAATGTTGCAATATAACCACGAGCTTGTAGCTCAAGTGGTATCGCTCACCTGTTATAAGGGTGTTGACCAGGGTTCGAACCTTGTATTTTCCAGTTTTATTGAAATGTACCCTCCCCTCTCCAACAGTTACTCTCAACTTATTAAAAAAATTAATGTTGTAATATATATTATTAATTCCCAAATATTGCCTTTTATATAATGAATCATTGTTTGGTACATTAGAGATAATATATGTATAAGGAATTGGCCATGGGTCCAATTATCTTTTGTATTTCATTATTATTAGGGATAGTTCCAATTATCTTTTGTATTTCATTATAAAAAATCTTGACGTTGGACCTCAAGTGTTTTACTGGATTGACGACTGTCCCCACAAACCGACACGAGTCTTTTCTAGGGCGTTTTTTCCTCACTCACGTGATCCCTGGAAAACCTTCCTAGGGGGTCACCCATCCCATGTCTACTCCACACCATGCACGCTTAACCTTAGAGTTTCTATGTAATGGGCACCAGAAAAGAAGATGCATCTGTTGGTATAGGTAGTCCATGTTAACTCCTTTAAGTTCTTCTTTAACTATGCAATCCAGCCGCTCACGAGTTCGAACTCTTTTAAAGCCCATTGCAGGCGGATGCTGGACCATAGCCCAATACTTGAGATATTTCAAATTTATAAAAGAAAATCCCCAGGTATAATCTTGTCTTAAATTTAAAGGGGTAACTATGATATTTTTACAAAACGTCGGGGAAATTTTGAAATATTTTTGCTTATGAGAGGGAATATGTAAGACGAAATCAAACGCCGCACCAAACGGCGAAATTACAAATAAGAAAAAAATAAATAACCAGATTTGCGTGGAAAAACCACTTATTTAGAAAATAAAAATAAAAAGATGCAGATGGTGGGTGATTTTAGGCCAAAAATCATTCCTTAACAATAAAGGGCAAGAAAGAGAAGCAAAAAGAGAGTTTGAACGGAAAAAAAAGGCTATGGTTTGAGTTTTATGTTGGATACACGGATGTAATATGTTGATTAACGAAAAATTGAACTTCTTTTTTTAGATCAAATTCAAACCATTACACATGGATAAGATTCGGGGACGGGGATTATATATCCAATATCAGTCTCGTCCCCAACCATTGTTATTATTAAGTTGATGAAATTCGACTCAGTCGATCTGCATTAACGAATTTAGAATGAAGGGGCTCACTTTGACGCTTAAGAGTAACATGTTCCCTGTCTTTGTTTCTATCTCATCGTATCTCATTCTGTTTGGCGAGATTTTAAATTGACCATCAATACTTTGGTGTAGGTCTTGAATAATCCCTTGCTTCATAGCCATGGGGCTATTTACAACTAGCCAACGAATTTAATTTGAGGTAGTCGAAGAATTCAAAATTTGATTTGATGAATATGCTAGATTGAATATCTTTTCATTTTTACAAGGAATGATGTGTGGGTGAAAAATGAAAGTGATTGAGTATTGTATTTCTTGAAAATTTTCATATATAAGCATGACGAAATGAAAAAATTAATAGTGGAACGAAAATAGAAAATTATTGGTATCCAATTGCAGCCTGAAGTTCTTGAGCAATATAATCGTTTAAGCTCCAGAATTATAATTAGTTGAATTAATCATGATATTAAAATTATATTAGATTTTCTTAATCATATACTCTTAATCGATGTGTTAAGTTGTTCATATACATGATCACTGCATATATATAAATCCAAATATTTTTACTGAAATCTATACTTTTAATAGTTTCTTATCATACTTAAGCATATACATTCATTTTGTTTTACTATTTTCTTTTTGTAGTGACATAAAAAGATTATTTGTGTAGTATGTGTTTAGTCAAATCCAAATTAACATCTTTTTCCTTGATATTCTATAGGTAACGATTTTATTTTGGATATATCCAAAGATCTTTCCCTCTACATAAAAAGCCATTAAAAGCTTTAGATATATAAAAGTTTTCCCTATGAAAAAGTGTAACTAATACCATGTCATTTTTGGATGACCCATAATCCGGGAAACAAATATGATATACTCCATTATAAATGGCTCGTATTTGTTTTAATTTTGAAATCTTAAAATGTGTAACCAAAAATTGATTATATTGATATAATTTATTAAATATATAAGTTTTGTGTTTGTGTGTGTGTTTTTTTTTTTTTTGTAAATAGTAATAACAACTTAAAATGACCAAATGATATGATTTGGAATAACATATCATCATATCGTTTAGTTATAAAAAAAATGTCATATTGTTTCCAAAAATAAAAAGGTTATCATATGAAAACAATGTGCTTAATTAATACTCCTTCCTATTCACAATAAGTATATTTTTGACACATTAAAAGTTATTGAAAAAGAATGTCCTTTTGATATTTTCAAGAGTAATGGAAAAAGATTTTTCTCAAATTACCCTTATATATTAACAATAATGTCTAGATTTTATTTTCTTTCAAAGCAACATTTATTATTAATTAAGGGTATATTGGATATTTTAATATATTCCTTAATATGTGTGTTTTTTCTTAAAGACACTTATTGTGAATAGGAGGGAGTATATGTTATTCTTATGAAAATAAAACAACCAAATGGAGTAGAAATGTCCAACGGTTCGGTTCGAACAAGAACTGGGACGGTTTCGAATTGGGTCAATGGTTTAAAAAACCGTTGACCACGATTTCGGTTCGAATCGTAACCAAAAACTGGAATTGGAAGGTTAGGTTAAGGTTTGGGATTTTTCGAACCGTGTCGGTTTACTATTTTTTTTCAATTTTATTTAAATATAATATAAATTAGAATTTTAAAATCCAACGGTCACATTTGTGACCGTTGGCAGCCGGTTTTAACCGAACCGACGTTTTTTTGATTTTTTTTGGAAATTCAAAGTTTGAAAAAATCAACGGTCAAGATTGTTTGACCATTGATCAAAACCACTGGTTTAACCGAAACCGTTGGTTTTCGGTTAAACCGGCGGTTTTACGTATTTTTTTTTTTTCACAAATTTTTCCTATAAATACCCCATATATTTCACAAATTTTTCCTCTCACCAACTCTCTACATTCTATTCTCTCAATTTCAAGTTTCAATTTATTTTTTAGTAGTTTCATATTTTTATTTCATTAGATATTTTAAAAAATGTCGAACCGTGGAGGTTCTTATCGTCAATCCAAGAGGAAAGGTTTGATGCCCAACAACGACCACCATGATTTGAAGAAGCTTTCGATTTGAGCAAAATTGAAATCGAGGCATGTTTTGGTGAAGCTCAACAAGAAGGTGAAGTTCAACCAGAACCGCAAAATCCAACTCAAACTCAAAGTCGTCGAGCTACACCACTTAGATCCGATATTTTTTCGGTGCACTTTAAAAAATTCGGATCCTACAAACCGAGGGTTTCAAAGTTACTTGCAACTATTGCACCAATTCCTATAAGTTTAGAGGAGGAGGCAGTTATGGGACGTTCACGAACCACCTAAATAAAAAACATCCGGATAAAGTTGGCAATGATCGTGCTCAAACACAACTATTGCCGGGATTCACGGGTTCTTCATCAGGTATGAAGTCTTCTTCTGCTTTATTTAAATATAGTGAAGCAAATTCTAGGAAAGAGTTAGCTAAATTTGTTAGTCACTTCCTTTTAACTTTGCCGATAATAAACTTTATGAAAATTTTACTAGATTTAGTTTTAACCCCGCAAGTAAAAAGATTTCACGTTCTACACTTACTCGTGATATTAGAAAAACGGTTGGTGGATTTAAATTAAAGTTATTAATTCATTTGCTACTTTACAAACAAAGTTTCAATTTATTTGGATGTATGGAGTGATCATTGGCGACGAAGTTTTTATATGGGAATTACATGTCATTGGGTTGATGATACATGGACTTTGCAAAAACGATTAATTGCATATAAAAAGTTTAATGTTGAACATACCGCTATTAATATTTCTCATAAAATTCATACTATTCTACAAGAATATGGTTTAGTTACAAAAAAAAATTTCAATTTCATTTGATAATGCTAGTGCTAATATGGTTAGTTTACAATCACTTATTAATATTTGTGAACCTTCTATTGGTGGTAAATTTTTTCATATTCGTTATATATGTCATATTATAAATTTATGTGTTCAAGATGGTTTAACTACTTTAAAAGATGAAATGTTACCTATTAGAAATGTGATTTTATATTTATCAAGATATTCATCTTTATTGAAAAAATGGGCTAGATATTGTAAAAATCTTGGTTTGTACCCAAAACAATTCTCGCCCGATGTGCCAACTCGTTGGAATTCTACATATAAAATGATAAATGATAGTTACCAATATAGAGAAATTTTATGTTCATTTTTTGCCAAACAATAATATGCATGACATAGTTTTATTTCCGAATCAATGGGATGCATGCTCTAATTTATGATAACTTTTAAAGATTTTTAAAGATGTCACCAAAAAATCATCATGTGTTTATTATCCTACATCAATTTTAGTTATAGATCGTTGTGTTAAAGTTTCACTACTTTTTAGATCTCTAATGCCTTGTGAACGTGTAGGACCAACTTTTGCTCAAATGGGATTAAAATGGTTAAAATATTTCACTTATATTCCTAATGTATTTTTAGTTGCAAAAATATTAGATCCTGGGGTAAAATTAGATGGTTTAGAAGAATTGTTAGGAATTTATTATGATGCGTTGTTTCCTATTAAAGAGCATGACACTCTCATTCCAAGCGTAGTAGTAGCTAATGCTAAACAATGTTTATATGAAATTTTTAGAGAATATTCAATAAAATATGACAATAGTTTTAGAAGCTCCTCTACTACTTTTACTCATTGTGATGATGTTGAAATTATTAGTGATATTGGTATTTTTGAGGAGGCGGTGGTATTTGCACCATTGGAGGAGTTTTATGACGCGAGGATACCAAAACGTTCGAGAGGAGGCACAACCCCTTATCTTGAACTTGATACATATTTAACATCTTCTTTTGATTATACTGAGTTTGTAGTAGGAAAGTTAAAGTTTGATCTGTTAAAGTGGTGGTCAAAGAGGTCATCATCTTTTCCTATAGTAACATTAATTGCGAAGGAAATATTAGTCGTTCCTGCCTCAACCGTTTCCGTAGAGCAAGCATTCAGCGAGGGAGGTTATATTTTGGATGCTAGATGATCTAGATTAACAGTAGAAAATCTAGAGGCTCAAGCACTACTCCACGATTGGACAAAAGCCGAGCTACATGATGAAGTTACCAATTTTGATGAATCAGAAGAAAGCGACACTATTGATACCGGATCAAGCAATGATTCACAAAATGATTGAAGAATCACGTCGTCACCTTTCCTAAAGTAAGTAGAAGGTAAGAGAACTACGTAGGATTTTGATTTCTCTATGAGGATACGTAGGTAATTTTATTTTAATATTCAAAGTTAAATTTAAAATTTTTAACTTAGAATATTAAAATAAAACTCAAACCCCCCCCCCTTTTTTTTTCTTTTTTTCTTCTTTGTGGTTTGTACTTTGTCGTTTGTAATTTAAATTTTATACGAAATTGTATTAACTTGTAATTTTATGTTTAAATTGTACTTTGGATTTGTAATATTTTAGAATTTTTCATTTGTAGCTTGTAACTTAAATTATATTTAATAAAGTTGTAAATTGTAAGTTGTAATTTTACTTTTAAATCAATAGAGTCAATTTTTTTACTCAATTTCGTTTCCTTCATTAACTGTGTTAATTTATTCAATATTAAAAATTCAAAAAAAATAAATATAAAAACTGAAAGAAACCAGAACCAAAATTGAACCGCCGATTCATAACCCGGCGGTTCAGAACCGGAATCGGAACCAAAACCGTCTTTAGGATGGTTAGGTTCCAGTTCCACCTTTTCCTGTTTATGGAACCGGCGATTCCGAACCATAACCAGCGGTTCAAAACTATTGGAAAATTTAAGCACAAAATAGTAGGAATTATTTCTACTAATTTAGGAACAAGCAACAATAAAAATAACAACAAGCCAATATTTAAATATGAGTCAAGTTTAGGATACCATGGGTCGAAGCACGCTGTAGCGCTCTCTTTAGAGAGGAAACGCCCTCATTGCACTGGTAAATTTGTTGATAGCACGCCCCTCTCCCAAGATTTGACAACCCGTTGGTGCTCTCGTGTGCAGCAAAGAGAACCCCGAACTACTTGTAAACTCAAAGCTCAAATTAATATAGGAGGAATAAAATTCTGGCCGTTGATGATTTTGTTTCTTTTTGACCGAATGGACCAATTTGTGTATAATAGCCAAGAAACAACGAGTGTAAAAATAGAAAAGCACTGAAGGTTGAGAGTATAGCAAATAGCAATATATGTATGATTACGCCTGTATGTGTGTGTATATATTTTTGGAGTAAAAAACCATCTAGTCTCTTTTATAAGTGAAGAGTACTTGAAGTTAAAACACCCACTAACCCATGATAACAACCAACAAGATAATGGGAAGGTGGGTTAGCAAATTAGCTATTAATTGCTAATTAATAAGAAGTTTAGTTTTAAATCAATTATTTTATCCAACAATCCCCCACATGATTTACAACTCAGAAAATAAATTTTGAGAAAGTGATGAGCACATAATACCATGTAATAGGTGTAGGTACTTTCCAGGTTTGAACCTCACTTAGTGTGAATGAACTACCACCTATAGGACAATAGAGACATGAATGTCTTGATCTAAGTCCTTGTGGTTAGATGACAATACATCACACACCACGATATAAGTAAACATTGTGGTTCTATTAGTGGTGCGCTTTCCGGTCATGCGCAAGAATCTTATATCATGAACGTCATTAGAGAGTAGCCTACACTCCCACAGTGGCAACCCCAACACCACGTTCATTTAGGTGAATCCTCCACGGGTGACTTGTGACCAACCACCCCGCAAATAATTATGCCTTTGGATTCATTAAGAGATAATCTCAACCTCAATCGTCACATAAAGAGCACTTAATACCATAGGAATGGGACCCGGAAAAATTCCGCAAAAATAAATAATTTATGAAAATATTGTGCTCTTCCAAGCCACTCGTTTACAGTTTCGTTTGTACCCATTGAACTTCGTTCATGGGATCTTCATACCTTCGAAGACGGGTTTCCACTATGGTGACTTAATTAATAGGCTCCAATCCCATTCCCCTTGATGATTGTAAAACTTGCTGACGCACCAGTCCCTTTGTGAGCGGATCCGCAATATTATTTTCAGACCTAACAAAATCCAAAGAAATAACACCATGAGAAATTAGATGTCTAATTGATTTATGTCTCACAGTTAACTATCTTCTTTCTCATTATAATTTTTGCTTTTCGCTCTAGCAATTGCAACTTGACTGTCACAGTGTAAAGAAATATGAGGAATATGCTTGGGTAATAAAGGATATCATTTAAAAAACTTTTAAGCCATGCAGCCTCAGTACACGCGACATCTAAGGCAATTAACTCAGCCTCCATAGTTGACCGAGATATTACAGTCTACTTAGCAGACTTCCATGATATTGCTCCACCTGCCAGTGTAAATACATATCCACTAGTTGACTTTGTTTCCTCCGAATCAGTGATCCAATTTGCATCACTATAACCTTCTAGAACATCAGGAAAACCTGTGAAGTTAATAGCATAATTAATAGTCCCTTTTAAATATTTAAACAATCTTTCCAATGTATCCTAGTGGGAAGTATTATGATTATGTGTGTATCTTGCTAATCTACCAACAGCATACGCAATGTCCGGTCTAGCACATTATTTTTTCTCAACTTAACAGTTGGATCATAAGGAGTAGATACTGGATTCACCCTAGAATAATTAAAAAAATTCAACAATTTTTCAATATAATGAGATTGCGACAAATTCAATTTATAAATATATCCAATTGCATTCAACATTCTAATGGTAGTAATTTTAGATACAGGCAAGTAAGTGTCAAAAACGTCAATGCCAGGTTTTTGCTCAAAACCCTTAACAACTAGCCTGACCTTGTATTTTTCTGTGGGACAAAAACTCTGGTCAGACCGTCTAACGGGTCTGGCCCATTAGACGGATCTGACCCGCGACCCGGTGTCATTTTGGTAATTTCCGCCGCCAGGGGCATTTTTGTAATTTTCAAGTGGCAGTTTTTTTATTTTTTACGTGACCATTCAATTTCAGTGGGGTATTTTTTTATGCGGTATTTAAGTTGTTAGCCCTGTTTTTATGTTGGTAGTTTTTTGTATTTTGTATTACTTGTTACACTCAATTGTATTAGTTGTTACTCTTAAATGTATTAGTCCAAAATATGTTTTACCACGAAGTTGTCCCTTTTAATTATAAAACAGAGAATTACTACGAAGTTGTAAAGTCTAATACATGCTTTTAATACATCTAATACATTATGACATAACGTGTAATACTTTTCTACAAAGTTGTCTCTTTTAATTATAAAACAGAGACTTTCTACGGAGTTGTAAAGTCTAATACATTTATTTGATATATCTAATACATTGGAATGCAATGTGTAATACTTTTCTACAAAGTTATGCCATTTAATAATAAAACAGACAATTACTAAGAAGCTGTAAAGTATAATACATGCTTTTAATACATCTAATACATTATAACACAACATGTAATACTTTTATACAAAGTTGTCCCTTTTAATTGTAAAACAAAGAACTTTCTACGGAGTTGTAAAGTCTAATACATTTATTTGATACATCTAATACATTGGAATGCAATGTGTAATACTTTTATACAAAGTTATGTCATTTAATAATAAAACAGAGAATTACTAAGAAGCTGTAAAGTATAATACATTTTTCTAATACATCCAATACATTAGAATGCAATGTGTAATATTTTTCTTCAAAGTTGTGCCTTTTAAATATAAAACAGAGACTTTCTACGGAGTTGTAAAGTTTAATACATTTATTTGATACATCTAATACATTTGGAACGCAATGTGTAATACTTTTATACAAAGTTATGTCATTTAATAATAAAACACAAATTACTAAGAACCTGTAAAGTATAATACATTTTTCTGATACATCCAATACATTAGAATGCAATGTGTAATACTTTTCTTCGAAGTTGTGCCTTTTAAATATAAAACAGAGACTTTCTACGGAGTTGTAAAGTTTAATACATTTTTAAATACATCTAATACATTTGAATGCGGCGTGTAATATTTTTTCATAATGACCAAATGAAACTTGTATACGTAGGTATGGCGTCCGATTAGGAAAATCGTGATCGACATTACAAGACAGGCTTTACGAAAAATACCACCAATTGAAGAAGCACTCGAGCTGTGTTCGTCCTTTTTTCGTGTTCTTATCGAATTAATCGGCTCCGAAAGCGATGTTGCACGGCCTAATCCCACCTGCACCCATGGCTATAAGTCCAAGGCTTGTGAACAAGAAAGCTAATTATTCGCCATTGTTGTGGTTGTTTTTGTGGGAGATGTGGCTCACGGCGCGGTGGCTGTGGTTGAAGGAGGAAGGAACTGGGAAATTAGGGCTCCGAATCGCGAGGTTCGAATGGGAAGAAGTCGCTGGGGTTTTTTCTTTTTCTTTTTTATTTTTGGTGAATCCGGGTTAGGGCTGGGGGATGGGTAGGATGTTTAGATCCGTCTAACGGATCTAGATTCGTTAGATGGTCTGACAGGAGACTAGCTCTTTCTGATCCGTGAGACGGTCTGACAGGAGACTAGCTCTTTCTGTAGAACCATCAATCCTCAATTTTTTTTTTAAAATCCATTTACACCCAATTGTTTTACAACTAGGTGGGAGGTTCGTTAAAACACAAGTTTTATTAATTATAAGGGAGTTCATTTTATCATTAACAACTTCTTTCCAAAAAAGAGCATCTAAGGACAACATAGCATCATTATAGGTCTTAGGGTCATCTTCAAGTAAAAAAAAGTATAAAAATCATTACCAAATTTTTTAGCTTTTCTACTCCTTCTAGGCTCAACAGGTTCCTCATTAAAAATAGTAGGAGAAGAATCATTAACATTAGAACTAGAACATGCACTAACAGACCTAGACAATTTATCTTTCATAGGAAATTTTTTCAAAAATACATCATCTCTAGATTCAATAATAATATTATTGGCAATTTCAGGAATTTCAGAATTAAACACCAAAAATATATAAGTAGTACTATTTAAAGAATAGCCAATAAAGATGCAATCAACAGTTTTGAAGCATATTTTTCTTTTCTTAACAATAGGAATATTAACCTTCGCTAGGCACCCCCACACTTTTAAAACTTTAAGAGAAGGTTTTTTTATTCTTCCATAACTCATAAGGAGTTTTATCAGAATTTTATGAGGAACTCTATTAAGAATCAAACAGGCAGAATATAGAGCTTTACCCCAATAATTTTTAGGCAAACCAGAACTAAGTAGCATTGCATTCACCATATCAAGTAATGTCCTATTTGTTATTTCTGCCACAATATTTGATTGAGGAGAATAGGGATATGTCACTTCATACACAATACCATGCAATTTACAAAAATCAACCATTTCACCAGAAGCATATTCACCACCCCTATCAGAGCGAAGAATTTTTATTTTCTTTTCAAGCTGATTTTCAACTTCAGCTTTATATTCTTTAAAATTATCAAATAAATTACTCTTTGCATTAATTAAATAAACATAGCAATATTTAGAAAAATCGTCAATAAAAGTAATGAATATATTGATTACCACCACGAGTCAGGACATGATTGATATCACAAATATCACTATGAATTAATCCAAGCAACTTCGTTCTTTTTCTACAGATTATTGCGGTTTCCTAGGTTGCTTAGCTTGCACACAAATTTCACATTTTTCTTTCACATTAATAGAAGATTTGGGAATTAGATTTATATGCATCATTCTTTTTATTGTACCAGAATTCATATGACCAAGTCTACCATGCCAAGTATCACAACATTCAACATTAGCAATAGATAAAGAAGAATTAAAATTTTCATTACTAGAAGAAGGTATTACACTTAAACGAAATAAACCATCCAACATAAAACCTTTACCAACAAACTGACCATGTCTGGAAATTACAACTTTATTGGATTCAAAAACAACTTTATAACCATTCCTAACTATGAAGATGCACTAATCAAATTTTTCCTAATTTCTGGAATATGACAAACACCATCGAGAGATAAGACTTTCCCGGATGACAAAGTTAACTGGACTTGGCCTTCTCCTAGGACTCGAGCCAACTCTCATTCCCCATGCGTACAGTTCTTGTGCCTGATACGATATGATAAAAATAATTTTTATCAACAAGACACATGAACATTAGCCCCGAGTCTATCCACCAATCATTTTGAGTTAAAAATAGTATTTAACTATGGGCTACTAACAAAATACCTGTTAGATGGTGAATCAGAGGCGGCCCCCACAATCACCACATTAGCTTGTGGTTTAGAAGGCGGTGGGGGTTTGGACTGAATATTCTGGCCATGGCGGTGAAAGCTGTTCTTGGCAATATGATTAGTCCTCCCACAGACCTAACACTGAACTGGACTCCCATTCTTACCTTTTGGCATATTGTTATTGAATTTATTGTTACCAATTCCGCCATTAGTATTTTTCAGTCCAGTTTTGTTAAAATGTTTAGGCTTTGGTCTGTGAAGATTTTCAATAATTAAAGCCATGGCTTGAAAAACAGGTTTTTTTGGACAGTTGGGAAGAATGGTGTCTATCTTCAATTCTCAAAGCAACAAACAACTCTTCGAGAGAAAATTTTTCAGGCTTATGCTTAAGACCTCTAGCAAAATCAGCCCGAGATGGTGGAAATTTTTAATCAAAAAGACATATAGACAAAATCACTTTGTTCGACCCTTTTTGCTTTCATATCATAAATAAAGTTCTCAAACTCAATCAATTAATCAGAAACACGTTTAGTATCAACCATTTGAAAATCTAACCAATCTTCAATAGACACACGTTTGAGACCTTTTTCAGCAGTACCATAACGATAATCAAGTGCATTCCATAATTCAAGTGCATATTTGGTATGTGAAAAAATGCGATAAATACTATCAGATAAAGCACTCAAAATTCTACCATGACAAATAATATCCTTATCAACAAGGTCATCAATTTTGTCATTAGAGCCTTTAGTAGTGTCTTTGTTAGTAGGTGTCTCACTAGACTTAGTAGCAGAACTTTTATAATTTTCTTTAAGACCATTTAGAATCACAGAAAATAATCCTAATTCAGTCAACCAAAATTTCATTTGTTGTCGCCAACACAAAAAGTTTTTTCCATCAAATTTTTCAGGCTTGCTAGACAATGACTTAAGAAAATCAATGTTCGGCAAGCACCAAATAATCCTAAATTAATAGAAACAAATAATTTTCCTCTCTAAACTTGTTGGAAAATTTAAGCACAAAATAATAGGGATTTTTCTACTAATTTAAGAACAAACAACAATAAAAATAACAACAATCCATTATTTAAATAGGAGTCAAGTTTAGGATAGCCTGGGTCGAAGCACGCCGTAGCGCTCTCTTTAGAGAGGAAATGCCCCCACTGAACTGGTAAATTTGTTGATAGCACGTCCCTCTTTCAAGATTCGATAACCCGTTGGTGATCTCATGTGCAACAAAGAGAACCCCGAACCACTTGTGAACTGAATGCTCAAATTAATATAGAAGGAATAAAATTCTGGCCGTTGATGATTTTGTTTCTTTTTGACCGAATGGACCAATTTCTATAAGGACCAATTTGTGTATAATAGCCAAGGAACAATGAGTGTAAGAATTGAAAAGCACTGAAGGTTGAGAGTATAACATATAGCAATATATGTATATGTTGTACGTGTGTGTATATTATTTTGGAGTAAAAAACCATCTGGTCCTTTTATAAGTGAAGAGTACTTGGAGTTAAAACACCCACTAACCCATGATAACAACCAGCAAGATAATGGGAAGGAGGGCTAGCAAATTAGCCATTAATTGCTAATTAATAGGAAGTTTAGTTTTAAATCAATTATTTTATCCAACAGGAACCGTTCGACATGTCTAAAATGGAGTGCCTGATTTTTTTAAGAGCCCGCCAAAATAGTAAATTTCTCACGTTCATAGAGTCCAGTTCCCTCTCAAAGAATGCAAACCATTCCATCTCTTCCTCATCTTCTTCACAACAACACGTATTTCTTGCCTCTGTGTGTGCATCTCTACTCGCAATCGGATTCGCTCCTGGGTGAATTCTTCAATTCTTATATACTAAAAATATTATAGCATGTGATTGGATTATCACTTGTCAGTTATTTTTCAATGACATTGGATTCTATTACAGTTTTGATTAGAAGAAAAAATAATAACAATAAGTATTATGTTGTCATGTAATGATATTGTTAGATTTCGTATGAGATTGAATAGCAATTCAGCCCTGACCAGCTGAAGGAAGGTCGCCATTTTCTCAATTTAACATTACAACATAGATTTTAGGGATAATTTAAAAAACACCCCAGAGGTTTAGTCTAATTACAAAAAAATCTAATTAACTTTAAAAGTTACCAATATCCCATTCACAATTGTTTCTCTCTAACAAAGCTTCCTTCAAGAAGGAGTGTTCATTGGGTAAATACAAACCTTAAGGGTATGTTTGTAACACTATAAGGGGGTATTTATAATTTTGAAATATAAGTGGAGTTTTTTGTATTAGGCTAAAACTCAGTGGTGTTTTTGTAATTATTCTGAGACTTTATAATATTTTCATTAGAAGCTTATGAGATGATGAAGTACATATATCATTGCAAATGCTTTGAAAAAAGATGTTTGCTAATACCTATGATGCTTCTTTTTAGGGCAGATCACTCTAAGTCAACTGGGTTGACCAATATCCTCTTCCCAAGAGGAAAGTCTTCACATCAATCCTATTCCCGAGGGGAAGTCTTCTCGTCTTCCTCTTCCCGAGGGGGAAGTCTTCAAGTATTCTTCTCGGAGAGCTGGAAAATTTTTCGACTGGGAACTTGCCTGCACACGTACGCGAACATTATGGGGGTCCATGGAGTTGCCTAGAAAGGCCGCTCCAATGCTCAAGTCAGCACGGTAAATAAGAGAATAAACAATAAATGAATATTGTATAATGAATGCGCAGGAGAATAATGAATTAATTAACTTACGGATAATAGGACAGACTTTTTAATACCTGGGAGATAGGCCTTGTGGGCCGTGTAGGAGAATTTAGCCTATGGGCTAGTCCGCGTAGGAAAATTTGGCCGATGGGCTAAATCCGGACTCCTTTGAGCTGGTTTATTTATTAAGATCCCATTGGGTAATTAATATTAAATAAACATATATAAAATGAATCATATATTTAATTTATTAAATACTATTTTTGCCCCCAACATAAGCCCCCCAGCTCCGATGCTGCAGAGGGATGGAGCAATGCTAGAGCTAGACCGGTACTATATCTGGCTTGTCCTGCTTGCGCCTCATGTCTTGCCTTCGGAAGATTTTTGACTGCTTTTGCACGAGGACGCTTAAGAGGAGAGCCTTTGACCATGTTTTCCAAAAGTAAATTCTATTTCTCTACCTCTTAACTTTGAATTTTTTTGCTTTGTAGAAGACTTAGGAAATTCTTGAAAGTGAGAGGTGAGGTGAAAGGTGAGGTGAGAGTTGAGGTGAGAATCCATAGAGAGTTGGAATGCATCGAGCGGATGAGAGCACCATGAGCCATAGAGGGCGCCCTCAAGGGGGAACTTCCCCAGAGTGGGCAAGGGCGCCCCTTTGGGGCCCTTCCCAGGCAACCACAAGGGCGCGCTCGGGCGCACTCCCTGCTGGAGGAGGGCGCACTACTGGGGGCGTCCCAAGCCCCCCGTCCATTTTTCTTCCTGTTTTTCTCCGTTTTCCCCAAGTTTCGTATATTTCAAGTCATATCCCGCATTTCGGTACTTCTTCCATTCCACTTGGAGCTGAGGTGTTACCGAGCGTTCAGTTATTCCATGTCCACCTTTCTCCATAGAGTTTAATATTCCTCTCATTGCTCCAGAGTTGTGCTTTGATGGTGATGGGGAAGTAGAGCTTGAGCCGGATTCAAGCTCAAGTGATGAATCTTCTACGGTGGAGTCCGAAAAAGATAGTCCTGAAGAGGTTCGCCCCACCAAGTACCAGCATAGGCCTCCTCCCGAGAGTCGAGCAGTTATCCCGGGAGAGTTAGCCGATCCGAGTGTTAGAGCTTTTGCCTTCTTTTTTCGTCGGAGAAGAAAATTTCGCTGGGTGTCCCTCCGAAGCCCGGAGTGAGCGTCCTCATGGAGTTCATGGGGTGTTTTATACAGCCTGGAGGAGGTACTCTTCTGGAGCTTCCTCATAATTAGCTTTTTCGGCTTCTTTTCCTTGCACATTTTCACCATGGAGAAGAAATTATGGAGACTCTTGCGAGGAGGCCCCTTTCTTCGGGGTCTTAGCCGTAAGAGAAAGAACTTTACTAGGACCTCCTTGTGAGGAGACCCCTCCAATCCGGGGCCTTAGCCGGAAGGGGTCATCACACCCAAGGTCTTAGTTGGGTGAGGCCTTCCCCTCCAGGGTCTTAGTTGGAGGAGGTGAATTACTAGGACTCTCATGAGAAGGCCCCTCCCATCTGGGGTCTTAGCCGGAAGAGGTCATCCCACCCGGAGTCTTAGACGGGTGAGGCCATCCCCTCTAGGATCTTAGCCGAATGAGGTTAATTACTAGGACCCCCGTGAGGAGGCCCATCCTATCCGGGGTCTTAGCCGGAAGGGACCATCCCACCTGGGGTCTTAGCTGGGTGAGGCCGTCCCCTCCGGGGTCATAGCCGGAGGAGGTTAATTACGAGGACCCCTGTGAGGAGGCCCCTCCTATTCGAGGCTTCTGCTGGAAAGATGGGGTTTATTGAGGAGAGCGCCCAAGTGGTCATTGACCTTGGACATATGTGGCCATTAACTGCATTCACAACATCAAATTAGAAACGTGAAAGCACTTTTATTTATTAATAAATGAGAATTACCAAAGCCGCCAGAGAGCGTGGAAAAACTGGTGTTTGCGGAAGCTCGCGAGATCTGTGACTCCCAAAATTGGGCGGCACCCTCACTATCTAGTCAGGGAAGCTTGCGCATCTCTGGAGTGGCAACAAAACATTCCCGGGCAATCCTTTGGACGTCCTCTCTTCTTCTTGATGCATTCTCGGAGAGTTCTCCTGGCATCTTTTACTTCCGGTCCTTTGGAGATCATATTGATGACTCCGACTATGTGAGTATCACGCCTTTCCTCTTTGTGGGTGTCTAAGCGGTGTTGGTCTTGTTGAGATTCTTCTTCGTTTGGTCTCGGATCATGGTGAAACTTGCTCTGATCCACATAGTCCTTGAGGTGGCCCTTCTGGGTAAGTCACTCTATCTCCTTCTTCAAAATGAAACGGTCTTTAATGGTGTTCCCCCCGTCTCTGTGATATCAACAATATAAATTGGAGCATGTCCGTGTAGGGTTGCTCCTTAATGGTTGTGGAGGATCAATGATCCCCTTCTTCTAGGCGACTATCAGCAACTCCGCTATTGGAGTATTGTAAGGTGTGTAGCTTGGCCCATGATCTTTTCTCGAACCCTTCCATGGCCGATTCTTATTTTTTTCCCGGGACATGCGCTTGGCACTGGGTTCAGTCTTGGTGGACTCTTTTGCTCGAATATACTCTTCTGCTTGGCTTGATAACTCCTCCATGTTGGAGGGAGGCTTCCTGGCCAGGGATTCCTTCAGATGCCTCTGGCGGAGATTTTGATGCAATATCCCGGCCAAGGTCTCATGCTGGACATCAGCAACTTCATTGACGGCTTCCACGAACTATTTCATAAACTCTCATAGTGTTTTTCCTTCCTTTTGCTTCACCTGAAAGAGGTGAGCAATAGCCTTGGGGAACTTTCTGTTGATGGAGAAATGCTTGCAGTAGGAGATATCCATCATGTCGTAGAGATACGCATTGGCGTAGAATTTGTCCAAGTGTTCATATGGATCTCCAGTTCTGTCGTACTCTTGGAGGTTGGAGGTCTCGATTCCTGAAGGTAGAGGCTCTTGGGTTGATTTCTTCATGTTTCAGCTTTCTTCATCTATGGAGTCTTCGTCTTCCCCAATGAGTTGAGCATTTCTCTCTCCTTTCATGTTGGGGTGTACCTTTCCCATGAATGGAGTTTTTACGGATCTTCCTCCAGCTGAGGATGTTTCATCGACAGGTTGTCTGGGGAGTTTTGTCTTTTTGTAAAGGGTTGCTTGTTCCCGAAATAGCTTGACTAGTCTAGATGGCTCTTGGATTCTCAGCCCGAGCCCCGAGAGGAGTTTGTGCCTATCCTTTATGGACTTCAAGGTTTGTTTGTCCTCCATCGATGTGATGACTTCTTCAGTATCTGGTTTCTCTCCTGTTTATTTTTCCTTTCTTCCGTTCTAGTTGAGTGATGGTCATTCTTCATGCAGCTGCTACTGCCTGCAACAACAAGGTGCCATTATGAGGGGTCTTCATGCAGCTCATAGAACTCAGGGATATCCTCGTGCGGCTCTGGGAGCATTAATGTATTAAAGTGTTCTGGGTAGTTTCATTGTGCTCGAGAGCTTCCCGGGTTCAAAGGACTTGTCTGGTGAGCAGAGCCCTTCAAGAGGACGAGATTGTAGAAGGGTGCCCTTTTGGCCAGGCTAGGGCATCCCCTTGAGCGGGCAAGGCGCCTCCTTCAGCTCTTTGAGTTGTTTGAATGAATCCCTCTGGAAGGAGGGGTCTATCCTTATGTCTTCTCAACGATCTGCCTTCTTGCTTGGTGTTCCCGGCTTTGGAGCCTGCAACTTCACAAATCACTTCATGAGGTCTTTTAGTAACTCTCCTTCCGGTTGAAAAATATGAGCTATGGTCTTTGAACACTTCCTTCTCATGGAGAATCATCGAGAGAATCATCGAGCAAAGGCAGTAGTGAGTTTTTCCATCCCAGTGACTAACCTAAGTAGGAGCGAATCAACCAATTTAGTGTAGAGATCCGTCTTTGCATGGAGTTTGTCTAAGTGCTCCTGGTGGACCTCCAATCTCATCATACTCCGGGAGGCTAGAGATCTTGATGCCCAAGGGCAATGACTTGGCCACAATGGCATGGGCCAGTGAACTTCCTCCCTATAGTGGTGGTCCGCGAGTTGGCTTGGCTGTTGTTTTACCGTCTGTGACTCTTCTGTGGGCTTGTGAATGTGGACTTGGGAGTGTTAAGTTCCATTTTCAGCTTCTCTTCCAGCGAGAGTGTGCCAGTCTCCTTGACCTTTTCCAAGTCCTTCATTTATTCTATCTTCTTCCCCTAGTTTGGGGGTCTTCAACATCTGGCGGATCTTTGTGGAAGGTCTTCCCGTAGCTTTCAGCGCAACATGATTCCTTGAAGTTGCTCGATCAGCTTCTTCGAGCAGGGCTTCAAGGGCTCTTCGTGTTAAGAGAGTTTCATCAACATGCGGAGCCCCCCCCCTAGGAGGAGAAGGATGTGCCCCTCCCGGATGAGGGGGCTGTCCTCTCATCTTTAATGTGATAGTTCTCTTGCTAATTTCTGGATCTATAGCCAACAACATGGGATTCTTCAGCTAATGGTAGCTCTGCACGATTCTTGATGCATCTTTCTTTTCTTCTTCCTTAACCTTTTAGGTCAGGTCTTCAATGACGGGCGGAGCCCGGGGTAGTCTCCCCGTAGCCCCGACCATAGCTTGACTCTTCAAAGTATTCCGGGCAGCTTCATCCAGCAGAGCTTGGAAGGCTTCCCAGATCAGGTGAATTTCTTCAGGGGGCAAACCCCTCTTGCGCGCAGCGGTGGTAACGTCCTTCCCTCCCGTGGGGGATGTGGCGTCCTTCCGACGGGCAGGTACATTTCTTCAATGGGCGAAGTTCATCCGGATGGAGGTGACAGCGCCCTTTCTTCATGTGGAGGAGGTGACGCCTTTCCGATGGAGAGGTAGCTGGCCTCCCACCTTCTTGATGGCCTTCTCTCTTGCTGGTCTTTGGCTTCAGGGCCTGCAGCTTGGGATCCGGCTCCATGCGCTTGAGGTTGGGTCTTCATCTTCGTGTGCTTTTTCTGTTCCCACACATGACACCAAAATGATGTTGTTTTTTAGGGCAGATCACTCTAAGTCAACTGGGTTGACCAATATCCTCTTCCCAAGAGGAAAGTCTTCACATCAATCCTATTCCCGAGGGGAAGTCTTCTCATCTTCCTCTTCCCGAAGGGGAAGTCTTCAAGTCTTCTTATCCAAGAGCTGGAAAATTCTTTGACTGGGAACTTGCTTGCACATGTATGCAAATGTTAGGAAGGTCCCTGGGGGTTGCCTAGAGAGGCCCCTCCGACGCTCAAGTCAGCATGGTGAACGAGAGAATAAATATTAAATGAATACTTTATAATGAATGCGTAGGAGAATAATGAATTAATTAACTTACGGATAATAGGAAAGACCTTTTTGTATCTGGGAGATGGACCCAGTGAGCTGTGTAGGAGAATTTGGCCTATGGGCCAGTCCGCATAGGAGAAATTGGCTGATGGGCCAAACCTGGACTCCTTTGGACCGGTTTATTTATTAAGATCCCATTGGAAAATTAATTAAATTAACATATATAAAAGGAATTATATATTTGATTTATTAAATACTATTTTTGCCCCGACAATCTATAATTGTTACTATGTTGCAAAGGTTAATTGTTGATTTATATGATATATGGAAAAATAGAAACATATATTATTGTTATGGTTAATGAAATGGGTTCATGCCTATCTTCACTTAAAATCTTGAAGTTCTACTTGTCTGTAATGCATCTATGTATCAAAAGATCTTTTTAGATGCTCAACCCTTCTATATTTTATCCTAATGATACTCTGCAATTTACTTGATTTGTAAATATATACAATTTTTCTATATTAAAAACACTTTGATTCAGGTGTGAGCAAGACTAACGTTGACCAAATTAGAAGTGATGATCCATCCCAAGCATCACAAGATTGTCATCAAGAACAACAAGCTAACATGGAGCATCGTGACAATAATAATAGTGGTATTATTAATCCATTAATTGTGCATATTGGTTTAATGGTTTCAAGAACATTATTAACGCAACTCCATGCTACCACCCACAAACCAAACTTAGGGGAGGACTTCTCCTATCAACCCTTCTCTGGGCTCATGGGTCGAGTAATAAGAAGAAATTAAAATTGGAAGCTATGTGGCAAATCGGAAGATTGTCCCTTTCCCTGAGTCATGAAAGTGAGGATTGGCAAGCTACAACGACGGTTTCCATCTCAAGGCGGGGGGGCTTTGTGCGAGCCGTATGCGGTGAGAATCGCACGTACGGCTGGCTAAAGGCTTTGATTGCGGGCATAGAATAGGAATAGATAGCGTCCTTGGCTTTTACAACATAGTTGGGCCCAATGGTCTAACTTATGGTTGTCAATCGAACGTGAGCCTTGCATCAACCAGACTGACCATTTTCACCTATCCGTAGGAGCAGTATCTAAAGAAAGTTCTTCAAGGTTCTGCAAGAAGATCGTCTGGTGGATCATTATCTCTTAACAATTTTATTGTTGGATTACTACTAATTTTTATAAATTTAATGTAGGGATATCTAAAAATAAAAGAAGAGGGGTGACATCGGGCATTTCTGTTGAAAGAGAAAGACGTAAGAGTAATAATGGAAAGTTGGACATTATCATTCAGCCACTTCGGAACTGAATAGTTGGTGGAAATGTTAGGCACGTCAAAACTGAGGCTTCTAGTGTTATTAGGTTGCACGCACCATTTAAATATATCCGTTGGAAGGAAGTTCCAATATATATAAAAATGAAGATGTGGATAGCAATGAAGGTAATATTTACGAAAATGATATTCATTATATATCTGTTTATAAATAATAGATGCCAATTACCTTCAGAAGGTTAGACAGAATTTGATTCACTATGTATTTGTTAGGATTTTCTTTTCTTTTTAAGTATTTATTTATTGCTCTTTTCCTTTCCCTTTTTAGTGCTTCTTCTTATTTGTCTAGAAAAGTTCTATACATTAATTGAATGACTATGAGTTTCTTTTAGAATAGTTTGTTAGTCATCCAGTAGATGCAATCAGAATGTGCTTAAACATTTTCTTAAGTTTTTCTCGTGCTTATTTGATTATAGAGAAAAAAACCTTTAATTGGTATGTGTTTGTTGTGTTTTTGTTAGTAATTTGTATGGTTATTTTGATTTCATTTCTATATTTTTCATAGTGTATTTTGTGTTTTTGCTTGCATATTTGTGTGTTTAGTCGTTGAGTCTATTTTTGTGTGTTATGCTTGTTTTTGGTGGATTAGTGTAGGTAGAACGAAGAAGGAACGAAGAGTGGGGTAAGAGACGTGAACAAGGAGATGGACGGCGAACGGCCTGTTAGGTCCCAAGGGTGTGAAGTGAGGTTTAGAAGGGGGGATTGAATAAACCTTACCAAATTTTCGATTTAGTCTTTTTAAAATATTTCAACAGAGTTGACTCAAACATCTGTCTCCTTGATGGACAACTAAGTTGGCTTCTCAGCTAAGTTACCCACTCAATAGACTCGATAGAGCTGTTGATAGTATAACTCGGTTGCTCAAGACAAATACTTAACTTGGCTGATTGGTTTTTAACAGCGGAAGACTTAACACCCTTAGATTAGATTTTAGCTTATTTTGAACACTTGATTTTAGCACTTAGTTATTTATCAGTTGGATTGCAAATATGATTAGCAGATATAAAATGAATATGCAGGAAAGTAAATTTGTTGAAAGTAAATAACACAAATATTTTATAGAGGTTCTAAGATGGGGTAATTCTTCTAATCCTATCTTTTCCAACTCCTGGAGGAATCCACTATGTAACAGATCGCTTTTACAAAGCGGTGAACATCCGAGAGAACGGCCTTGATCACACAACACCGGCTTCTCTTGCGACTCGACTTCTTCTTCACAGGCAATTGCCTTGCTACTACTTCACTCACTTCTCAAGTTCTTGGATTTGATCACGAAGCCCTCCAACAAACTTGATAATGGTTCGACCTGGAACCTTTCTACAATCCTAGCTTGGAAAGTAGACCCCCTTGATTTCTTCAAAAGTTTCCTCTTCAACAGATTTGAAGTTGTCTTTCCTTCACAAATTGTGTTGTATCGATTTTCTTTGAGTTTCAGGCTTGAGGAATTGCTTGAATGTTTATGGGAATATTGCAGGTTAAATGGTTGAATATTGCTTGCTTGTTCGTGGTTCAGGTAACCTCTTCTCAATAACATCCTCGGCCTTTTATAGTGCACATTTGAAATTTTGTTCGTTGAAGAGATATGCTAATTTCAAATGTCACTTGTGTTCGTTGGCTTGTCTTGGTCTGTAGTCCTTGATGTTGACCCTTCCTCGTATTAAATGTCTTCGCAGCATTGGAGGTGCCTGACACAAGGTGCAGTGTTTCCCATTGGTTCATTCCTTTTGCATATTTCTGGGACTAACACTTTAGACCTGACAACTTTGACATATTACTGTATTGAGTAATATTCTTGACTTTAATCAACGGATCTAAGTCAGTCTATACTGTTGTATTTACCCCAGGTGACTTGAGTCAGCTCCAGTCATTGGATAACTCATCTGTCTCTTCAACTTGAGACTTGGCTTCTTGAGTTGACTTGACTGACACCTCTTACAGTTGTTCCCCAGCTGACTCTTCTTCAGTCGAGTCCTTGACTTTCTTCATGGCATTACTCAGCTGACACATAGCAGAGTCTTCACATAGTCCGTAGTTGACTTCTTGTAATCCTTGGCATAGCTGACTTGACTCAGCTTTTCCAGCCCTATCTATTACAATACAAATTACAAGGGAAATGGGATGCCAACTTCCTAGTTTAAGTTTTACATGGTATCATCAAAATCTACTCATAAATTTCCTAACAATTTCCTCCTTTTTGTTGATGCCAAAACTTAAAAATATTAAAGAAGGTAAACAACAAAGATACATACAGACAATGCAGTAACAAAGAATGTATGCTTAAAATAGATCTTTTTATTGATCATAGCATTCTTGTCCTTTACACAGTTGTTTACATTCGGTATCAAAGCAACATAAATGTATACATGTCAAATCATAGTATATCCAGTGAAAATTATCGGGAAATTCACTGAGCTTATTACAGAAGACTTACATAGATGTATTTACAACAAAAATACATGAAGGGGTTTGTAGCAACACTTCAATGCCTTTGCTGCTTCCTTCCTCTTTCTTCTTTAGCGCTTCTTATGTCTGGATCATCCCTTTTCCTCTTTCTTTACTCTTCTTCTCTTTTCTTCTTTTTGTAGGCCCGTTTGGCAGCAGGGTCATCCCTTTGCTTCCTCTCGAGCCACTCTCTAGTTTGCCTTTGATTTTCTTCTTCTTTCCTCCTTGCAGCTTCAATTCTTTTTTTCAACCAACTAGGTTGGCAAGGTGATCATATCCAGCCCAGTAGATTAAGCCTTTCTTATCAGGATCTACATACGCTACGTCTTTGGGTTTTGGTCGAGATTGGGTCCACCACCACTTCTTTCCCTTCCTGACTCAGCTCTTCCACCTCTTGGAGTGTATTGCATAGGAGTCTTATGCTTTCCAACTGAGTGACTGTTGGAAGACTGCTGCTTTTCAGCTGATTTGACCACATCCAATGTTTTCTCCCAATACAGATCCCAGGCTTGTGGTAGAGTCATTCCTTGAAAATAGCCTTCTGATTCCAGAGTTTTAAACTCCTCAATCGATCTGGGTCAGATCCATCATTGGGCATCGTAAGTTCTCTTGGGGGTTGAATCGCAGCGTAGTCTTTTCCGACTGCAGGACCACCATATTGTTTCATGATTTCTTGAACGCGAGCATCCTGCTTTTCAGCTAACTCCTCAATTCATGCTTCAATGATCTTTCTTTTGTCTGCCATTGACACAACAACTTTATCGATTGGTAAGGTCACGGGGAGTTTGCTGAGGATAGAGGCAGTGACTTGACCTTGCTGAGGGGTTTCAGTGAACATCAATTCTAATTTTTTTGAACTTCCTTCCCCCTCAGCTGCATCGCTTTTCTTCAACTTTTCTTCTTTCAAACCCTTGAGGAACTCCTCTTCCCCCTTTTTGGCATCATCAAAGGAGAGAGGTACCCCAGGGAACATTCCTTCGAGGATAAAATCCAGTCTGTTGATAATTGAGTTGTGCTTGGAGTCTGCTGCATCATACGCGGTTCGGAATTCTGAGCGTGTTGCCTTGGACTCGGTTGATACTATCTTCATTTCAGCCATGAGAAGGCTGAATTTGTCATTCATGGCATTCTCGAGTCTGGCAATTTCATTCTTGTGGAAATGTTGCAACAACTCCATATCCGTTTTGTGAGACTGGTTTATCCTTTCAATGAACTCCATCCTCTGTCTATACATGGAGTTATCAGCACTCCATATGAGCCTGTACATGGAGTTATCAGCACTCCATACGAGCATTCATCCATATAAAGCTTTGAAATAATGGACTTACTCGATTCTCATTGCAGTCTGCTGTTGAGTCTATTCCCGTAATCTCACCATGATGTCTCTCAAATCGACTGTGAGAGTGGCATCTCGATTGTCCAGGCGTAAGTCCAGAGAGGCCTGATGACTTTCCATCTTCTCAATCTCGTCGCAGATTTTCTTGAAGACGTCACGGAACTCAGCTTGCATATTGGAATCAGCTGATGGCCATTCTGCATCAAAATTGAAGTCTACTGGAACAATCGTATCTGTGGGAATAACTGGATCTTCCTTTACGGTATATTTCCTTTCTTTAGCAGCTGTCTATTCCTCTAGTTCAGGCAAATCCTTGGAGGAGGGAAACATGTCTTGGAATGCATCATCGCGCACATATGGGATTTCTTGTTGCTCAGGTACTTGCGATGACTCAGCTCGTTGTGCCTCGGCTGCGGCAGCTTCATTGGCAGTGGTCACAGCTATGGGAGCTGTGACTGAGCTGATGTAGTCGTTACTTCTGTAGGTGTGGGAGCCTGTGCATGACTTGGTTCCAGCTGGGGCATTGGAGATGTTGTGCCCAGCTGACTGAGCCTCAGCTGTCTTAACAGCTTCCTCGGTCTCAGTGGGTTTGTCCATTTGAGTAATCGTCTCCTCAGCTGTATCATCAACTTCATCAGAGGATGATGAAACATTTGGAGTTGGCTCATCATCAAAATTGAATCTCATGGGAGCCGTCTTCTCACTGACTTGGCCCTGATATTTGTGAACATCCTCAGTTGTGTCCTTCAAAATGGACTCAGCTTCATCTTCCGATCCGAGGAATGATGTGTCAATGTTTTCTTGGGAGTCTTGAAGGGAACCAATGACTTCTTCTGTGGTAGCACATTTAAGTTGAGGAATGTTCTCAGTTTCAACACTTTTACCAAGGGAAGTCTCAACCTCTCGTTGGCCTTCAATACCCCGGCGCTCTCTCTCAAGCTCTGGGGCCTTCGATAATCCCTTCGACGCCTCTCAATCGTCTTAGGGTCTTCAATTCTCCATTCGACAGACTCAGCTGTCTTAGGGTATTGGACATTAGCATCCAAAGGATTCTCAACCCCTTGGATTGCACTTTCAGACCCTAGAGTGTTAACTCCCGGGGCTTCACCATCCTTTGCCTCAATTGTAATAACAGCGTCATCGGCCTTCAAAGCAGTAGACATTTCAGCTGAGACAGACTCAACTGTCCGAGCTTCGTCGATATCACTCTGCTGTTTTTCAAATTCTTTCTCCTCTTTGCCTCCTAACACCATTGATGTGTCTCCCACAGCAACCTCCAACCCGGTTGTGTGGAGAGAGTTTCCCCCTCAGCTGGCACACCAGCTGAGTGACTAAGAGTGGGGTCACTTTTCTCCAGAGATGCGGCTTTGTCCTCTGAGTGTTCAGCCGCCAGGGCAGGTGTGAGAACACCTTCTTCAGGGGTTGGCTTAGCTTGGGTGCCCACCTTCCCAGCTTCATTGCCATCACCCTGGGAGCCATTTTTTGATTGCATGGGGGATGTGGTTGCATCAATGTCCGTCGCAATTTGTTGTGCCACTCCCAAAGGATCAGTTTGCAGAAGAGTTTGGGAAGACTCTCCTGGACCATCTATTAAGCTTTTCTCGTGCATGGCTTTGGATTCCTGCAAGGCTTGCTGCATTTCCAACTTCTCAGCTGCAGCAACAGGATCCATGTCTTTATCACTATCTAAGAACTGATCAAGATGCTCGTGAGTATGCTCTAGAGAGCCTGTAAATGCGCACATCTTGGATTTCTCCAACGCTTGGGCTTGCTCGTCAACTCTCTCCTTTTTTTCCTCTTTGAGAATGTGAAGGATATCTAAGCAGTTTTCTTCATTTAGGGCAGATCGGACATCATTTATGCAGAGGAATCGGAGAAGCTCTTCTTCTTCTTGAATGAACTCAGGGCGAGTGAACTGCACGCTTGAGTGATCCAACTTCCATGCTCTCCACTCTCTTAACGTCTTTAAATATCAGGATAAACTGGAGAATACATGATTAGATCATCATCATTATCACCTTCACCTACAGTTTCCGGAATGGGAGGCAAGAGACCTTGCTCTTCCTCAGATGCAGAAGCATCAGTTATAGGAGGGGAGACAACTCTTTCAACTTCAGGTTCAGTTGTCTTGGCTGCTTCACTTTCCTCAGCTGTTTTTCTTACAGCTGGGTCTTTAGCGGATCTCTGTTGATCATCATCAGCAGACTGCATCAATTCATCAACAATTTTCGAAAACTGCTCTTCTTATTTACGATAGGGGAGGAAATATGGTGTTCCTCCTCTATCTCGGCTGTGGGGGCAGGAGTATCGGCTGTGCGGGCAGGTGACTCAGCTGCATGGGCAGGAGCATTGGACTTGGCTGCGGGAGCAGGTGCTTTCTTTGGCGTGGCTGTAGGGACAGGAGCATGCTTGGATACCGCAACTCTCTTCTGTAGTGGAGGAGTCTCAGTTGTATCTTCAGGATCAGCTGATTCCCCCTCATTGGTATCAGCCTTTCTGGCGTGGGCCTTCTTCTGAGCACCGGAGAGATTTGCCCTGAACATCTTCTTATTAACATGGAAAGGCTTTCCATGACGAAGAGCAGTGCAATTTACTTCCATAAGATGGCCAATTACGAGGCCATAGCCCAACATGCATCCAAAGGACCCGTCCTTCTTAAAGGTCTTATTTAGTACATTCTGGCAGAGTCTGCACTAAAGAAACTCAGCCCAGTTAACCTTCTTTCCTTGCATGATTGCAGCCATCACGATCAGCTTAGTTTTGGACAGTTGATTGAAGCTTCCAAATTTCATGTCCACACATTTTGAGAGGACGTCCATCAACTTGTAATAGTCGTCCTTCAACAGTTCCTTCTTGGCCGTATAGACCACTTTCGCAGCACACTCAGGCTTGGTAATTTCTTTCCAAGCCACAGCTTAGTCGACATCTGCCTCATAGATGTCCGTCAAGCCCTCCGTGGGCAACAAACAATGCTCAGCAAGGTCTTTTGCAGTCAGTTTGATGACCTTGCTGTGGACGAAAGATTTGATTTCGTTGTCCTGCACTTATGCATTTACATAGAACATAGCGGCCTCCTCGAGGTATGTATGAGAGTATTCCATTGTCAAAAAGTCCTTCAGGCCGGACTTCTCCAACATCTCCGCTATCTTCTTGACTAGGGTTTCATCGATACCCTACTTGATCATTCCATCAAAATCCACTGAAGAACCAGTGTGGATTTGCTTTGAGAGCTTCACGAAATCATACTTTGGGGCCATTTCTAGAGTTTTTACCGATTAAAATACGAAAAACTTGCTTGAGAGAGACAAGGGTTCACACAAGGTTTCAGAGAAAAAAAAACTTCATTTGCTTGAAGATGAATAGTTCGCGTGAGGAGAGAGAAATGCGAAGTTCCGTATATAAGGGACGTGAAAGGACATATCTCGGATTTTGAAATTTTGATCCAAAATCAACGACTAAGATTAGAACGTCAAAACCGTATTTAATTCCCCACATTAAATGCAGTAGCATTTATATCCAATCATATGGCTTACTGTGCAGCTTTTACTGTGACTGTCATTATTACACTGACATCATCCTTTAAAACAATCCCGCTTAATTAAAACAACTGCGTTTTCGTCACTTATATCCAAAGTGACTTAACTCTATTTCTCTCTGCTCATGAAGTGACTCAGCTGTCAGCTAACTTGATACAGCTGACTTCTCGATAAGGCTATTTCACTTGACTGAAATGGGAAACTTGCTCTACTTTCATTTTCTCATCTTCTTTCTCTGCTGATTGAGTTTTCTGAGTTTCAACTCAGCTCAATTAACCCTAACTCATTCTTGAGCTCTTCAAACCTTGATTCACATAGAGGCTTTGTGGATATATCAGCTAACTGTTTATCAGTTGAAATGTATTCCAAGGTGATGTCTTTCTTTTCAACATGATCTCTTATGAAATGATATCTGACATCAATGTGTTTTGTTCTTGAATGCAACGCAGGATTCTGAGTGATTGCAATAGCACTAGTGTTATCACACATAATTGGAATTTCTCTTTCTTCAATGTCATAATCTCTCAGTTGTTGTCTCATCCATAAGACTTGGGCACAACAACTGCCCGCATCTATGTACTCTGCTTCAGCTGATGATGAGACAATTGAATTTTGATTCTTATTGAACCAAGAAACCAATCTATTTCCAAGCATTTGACATGTACCTGAGGTATTCTTCCTGTCAACTCTACATCCAGCATAGTCTGAGTCTGAGTAACCAATCAGCTTGAATCCACCTTCCTTTGGATACCATAAGCCAACTTCCTGGCATCTCTTCAAATATCTTAGGATTCTCTTAGTCATGCATGTGGCTCTCCTTTGGTGCGATTGAAATCTTGCACATACACCTACCGCAAAGGTGATATCCGCTCCGCTGGCATTTAGATATAGCAATGATCCAATGAGTGCTCTGTATCTGGTTTGATCAACAGCTTTGCCATCTGCATCCATTGCTATATTTTGTTTGACTTATGAAGGTTCCATCCTTTATTCGCTTGACTTGAAGTCCTACGAAGAAACTAAACTCTCCCATCATGCTCATCTCAAATTTACCTTGCATGAGGTTTGAGAACTTGTCACACAACTCTTTATTTGTGGAACCAAAAATGATGTCATCCACATATATTTGAACAAGCAGTATACTCTCTCCATCTTGAATTCTGAAGAGAGTTTTATCAACTTTGCCTTTGGTGAATCCATTGTCAGTTAGAAATTGAGACAATGTATCATACCATGCTCTTGGTGCTTGTTTCAGTCCATATAATGCTTTCTTGAGCTTGTAGACTTTATCTCCAATAGTTTTCTGCTCAAAACCCGGAGGTTGTTCAACATAGACTTCTTCCTCTAACAGTCCATTCAGAAATGCACTCTTCACATCCATTTGATACACAATGAAGTTCTTATGTGCAACATAACCAAGAAACATCCTTATTGCTTCAATCTTATAACAGGAGCAAATGTTTCATCAAAATCTATACCCTTTTCTTGGCAATTCCCTTTGGCTACCAATCTTGCTTTGTTTCTTACAATAGATCCTTCCTCATTCATCTTGTTTCTGAAAACCCATTTTGTGCCAATAACATTTTGATGGGTTGGCCTCTGCACTAATTCCCATACTTTATTTCTTTCAATCTGATTCAGCTCTTCTTGCATGGCTTGAATCCAATGTGTGTCATCCAATGCTTGAGACACATCTTTAGGCTCTATCTGGGAAATAAAACAAGTGAACATAGCTTCATGTTGTGCTCTGGATCTGGTTCTTATGCCATCTCTAACATCTCCAATAACTAACTCTGGTGGATGGTCTCTCATCCATCTCACATCAGGTTGGAGTAAGTTTGTTGGATTCAGCCGTCTCGTGCTAAGTTGTCTTGAACAAATCTTTCATTTTCATTCAGCTGTAGACTTTCCAGCTGTCTTTGAGATTCAACTATCTCATCTTCATCTGGGTTGAGTGCTCTTACTTCAGCTTCAACATAAGGACTCTTCTACATAGTTGGTGATTCAAACATCGCCTAACTCTTCAATGTCTTCTCCATTTACATTAGGTTCATCAAAGACCACATGGATAGACTCTTCTGTAACCATAGTCCTCTTGTTCAGCACTCTATAGGCTTTACTCCTAGCTGAGTATCCCAAAAAGATACCTTCATCAGCTTTAACATCAAAAACCTTTAAATTATCTTTGCCATTGTTATGGATGAAACATTTACATCGAAATGTCCGGAAATATCCAATATTTGGCTTTCTCCCTGTCCAAATTTCATAGGGAGTCTTGGTCATTTGCTTGTTGATCATGTATCTATTTTGAGTATAGCATGATGTGTTAATGGCTCAGCCCAAAATCTCTTAGGCAATCCAGCTTCAGCTAACATGGTCCTTGTAGTTTCCTTGAGGGTTCTATTCCTTCTTTTAGCCACTCCATTCTGCTGTGGAGTTCTAGCAGCTGACAACTCATGAGCAATTCCATTTTCAACATAATACTGAGTTATTATCCCATTGACAAACTCAGTTCCTCTGTCAGATCTTATTTTTATAATGGTTTGGCTCTTTTCATTTTGAACTCTTTTCATCAGCTAATGTAACTTCTGCAAAGTTTCCTTCTTTTTCCATATGAAGATTGTCCATGTATACCTTGAATAGTCATCTACAACCACTAAGGTGTATTTATTTCCACTTATGTTGGCTGGCTCAAATGGACCAAATAAATCCATATGCAACAGATGTAATATCCTTGTTGAAGAAGGACTTGGCTTATCCTTGAATGAAGACTTTATTTGCTTTCCCATCTGACATGCATTACATACACTTTCTTTCTTGTATACTAAGTCTGGCAATCCTTCTACAAGATGACTCCTTGTAAGCTTATTGATTGTCTTGAAATTCAGATGACTCGGCTTCTTGTGCCACAGCCAACTTGATTCGGCTGTGCTCTTTGCTAACAGACAATTGCTTGGTGTAGCAGTAGACCAATCTACCACATACATATTCTTCTGTCTTGATCCTTGCAGCACTATTTCATTTGATTCACCATCTTTGATTTGGCATACTCCCATGTTGAATCCAACATTATAGCCTTTATCACAGAGTTGGATGATGCTTAACAGGTTGAAGTTGAGGCCTTCAACATAAGAAACATTTGTCATTTCCGGTACATTCTTCTTGATAGATCATGTGCCTTTGATTTTCCCTGGAGCTTCATTTCCTCCAAATATGACTTTTGCACCTCTAATCTCCTTGAATCTTGACAGATTTTTCTTGTTTCCTGTCATATGTCTGGAACAACCATTATCCATGTACCAGGTTCCTTGGCACTCAGCTGTTCCTTGAACCTGCAATCAAGGAAATCAGTTTTTAGGTACCCATACATGTCTGGGTCCTGAGGGGTTAGTGCTATAAGATGATCCAACCAACCTATAGCCAAAAGACTTAACTCTAAGAAGTTGCCATCTATGAGTCCCATAATCATAGTGCACATTAGCAAATTGCTTGGGGGTTTTAGGTTCATACAACTGTCTCTTTTGTCTGTATGCATGTGTTTGTGTTTTAGCAATTGCTTTCTTAGGATAGTTGTGGTATTTCTGAGTGTAGTGCTTGGGTGCGTATGTGTGCTGATAATAGTTCTTTTTCCTTTGGAATGACCTTTGCTGAGGTTTAAGTCTTTGCCATTTTTTACTTGTATTCCATAGGTCTTTGCTGATGTTTCACTTTATTCCAATAGCATAGTTTGGATAGTTTCTACCATTCCCATCATGTTTGTTTCTCTGATGAAATTTATGGCGGTTTTGGTAGCTCTGTTTGCTTTTCACAGAGTATTTTCTGTTTGGAGTTTGCTGAGGAACTCGGCTGGATTTCTTCTCAGCTATCCTCTCAGCATACTCAACTTGCTATTTTCCTTTCACTTTGTATCCAAGGCTAGTTTGTTTATGATTATGCTTTGGAGTGAATGTGGTGCAACATTTGGTGTTCTGGATTTTTGAGATGCTTCATTACTTGAAGATCCTTTTTCCAAAATCACTCTTGGAGTTTGACTGTGTACAAATGAATTAAATCATATGCCTGTCTTAACTCCACATTCTTTTTGGCTCATGATAAGATCATCCAATGATTTGGATGCCTTTGTAAATGAGGTAATCACATTTTTGAGATCTTTTTCCCTCTTTTCTATAGCAGCTAACTCTGCTGTGATCTTTGCATTTTCAGCCTTCAGCTTAGTGTTCTCATCAGCTATATGACTTAGAGTACTCAGCTCTTTAGTCAGCAGTGAGTTTTGGCTTTTAAGCTGGCTGTTTTCCTCATTTAGAATAGTGTGTGAAGATTTTATGTGTTCGAAATCTTTCATCATTTTGCCTAATGAATCATAAAGATTAGTGGGTGATGAAGTGTGTGTATCACAATCACTTGAATCTGAATGAGATGAGTTAGAGTGTACCTCATCTTCTTGATCTGGTTGATCTTGTTCTTTAGCCATAAGGCAAATCATAGCCTCTTCCTCAGAGTCACTTGAGTAGTCAGCTTCACTAAACTCTGAGTCTGCTTGCTTCATTAGACTTGACTGTCTCAGCAGCCAACATGGCTTTCTTCTTTTCCTGTCTTCTTTCCCTAAAGACTTTTCTTTCTTTCTCATTCCTATATTTGTTGACTGGTGGATAGGAACAATCAACTGCAAAGTGTCCTGGTTGTCTGCAGTTCCAACACAGGTTCTCAGCTCTTTGATCAGCTCTTTCTGTTCTTGGGTTATCAGCTCTCTGATATTCAACCCTTTGATGCTCAATTCTCTTGGGTGGCTTGTCTTCCTTTGACTTGGAAGGAGCTGAATGTCTTCTGGAGGTCTCACCATTATTTCTTTTATAGTTCTTATTGAAGGACTTGTTGAATATTTTGACCATCATGGCAATTTCCTCCTGCTCTATGGCTTCCTTTGGTTCAGCTCTCTTTCCGTCATTAGCCATTAGTGTTGCTGTCTTTGGTACAACTGTCTCCTCTTGGTCTTTTCTTCTCAACTCAAACTCATAGGCTTTGAGATCTGAGAATAACTCATGATTGGGTGTTTCTGAGAGGTCCATTGAATGTCTCAGGGCCATAACCTTCATTTCCCATTCAGCTGGAGGCTTCTTAAGATCTTCATACACATTTCCTTTTGTAAATATTCCTTCCCAAGAGCTGAAAGCTCATTTGTGATCTCAGTGAATCTGGCATCCAGCTGATCCAAAGTGTAGGTCCCAAGGGGTGTAAGTAAGGTTTAGAAGGGGGGGTTGAATAAACCTTACCAACTTTTCGATTTTAGTCCTTTTAAAATATTACAGAGTTAATCACGCAGCTAATCCCTTAAGGGACGGCTAAGTTAGTTAATTAGCAGAGTTAGCCACTCAACAGACTCACTAGAGCTGTTGATAGAATAACTCAGTTGTTTAGCCTAAACCTTAACTTGGTTGTGTTGAGTTTTATCAGCGGAAGACTTAACACCCTTGAATTTGATTTAAACTTGTTTTAACACTTGATTTTAGCACTTGGTTAATTATCAGTTGGATAGCAAATTATCAGCAGATATAAGTAAGTATGCAGAAATATAAGTGCTTAAATGTAAATGATACAAATGATTTTTATAGAGGTTCGAAGATGGGGTAATTCTTCTAATCCTCTCTTCTCCAACTCCTGGAGGAATCCACTAAGTAATGATCGGTTCACAAAGTGGTTATCAGTCTAGAGACAAGTCTTGATCACACAAACACTTGCTCCTTGGACTCGCCTCTAGAGATGCCTTGGTCACACAAATGGCTTCTCTTCCGACTCAGTTTCTTCACAGGGCAGCTGCCTTGCTACTTCAGCTCACTTTCTCAAGCTTCTTAGATTTGATCACGATTCCCTCCAATAACTTGAGACTGGTTCGAGCTTGAACCTTCTTACAATCCTCCTTGAAAGTATACCCCTTTTGATTCTTCAAAAGTTTCATCTTCAACAGTTTAAAGTAGTCTTTCCTTCACAGCTTTTTGTTGGATTGATTTTCTTCTAGTTTCAGGCTTGAGGAGTTTGCTTGAATATCTTGAGAATATTTTCAGGTTATAGTTCAAATATTTGCTTGCTTGCTCGTGGTCCAGGTAATCTTTTCTCAATGTGTTTCCTCGGCCTTTTATAGTGAACTTTCAAAAATCTGCCCGTTGAAGAGATAGGCTGGTTTTCAAAAGGCACTTGTGTTTGTTGGCTTGTCTTTGCTTGGTCTTCAATCTTGAGATGTAGACCTTTCCTCGTATTAAATGAATGTTCAGCTTTTCAGGTTCTGACACGAGGTGCAGTGCTTCCCATTAGTTTATTCCTTTTGCACACTTCTGGGACGAGCACTTTAAGACCTGGTAGCATGGAAGTATTACTTATTTAAGTAATATTGTTGACTTCTGTGCAACAGATTCCTTTCAGTTGACTTGTCTTGGCTGCTGCCTAATTCCCCAGGTGACTTGAGTTTGCTCCAATCATTTGAAGACTCAATTGTCACTTTCAACTTGTGACTTGGCTTCTTGAGATGACTTAGAATGACACTTCACATAGTTGTTCCTCAGCTGATACATCTTCAGTCAAGTTCTTGATCTATCTTCTTGGCCATACTCAGCTGTTCCACAGCGGAGTCTTCACTTCAGTCTTCAGTTGACTTCTTGTATTTCCAGGGTTAGCTGACTCGACTCAGCTTTTCCAGCCCTATCTATTACAATGAAAATTACAAAGAAAATGGGGTGCCAACTTTCGAGTTTAAGTTTTACATGGCATTCATCAAAATCTACAAAATAAACTTCCCAACAATTTCCCCCTTTTTGATGATGCCAAAACATAAAAACATTTAAACAACATGTAAACAACAAAGATACATACAAACAATGCAGTAACAAAGAATGTATGCGTAGAATCAATCATTTTATTGATCATAGCATTCTTGTCCTTTACACAGCTATTTACAGAGTGTATCAGAGCATATTTAAATCTAAGAAAATTACAAGCGTCTATGCTGAGATACAAATATAAAGTGAGAAATTACAAAACACTTTATTGAATATACAGATGACTTACACACAATGTATTTACGAGAGTAAAATACATGAAGGGTTCACAGCAATACTTCATCACCTTCGCTACCTCCTTCTTTCCTTTTCAGCTCTGTCATCATCAGCTCTCTTTCTTTTTCTTTCATCGTCAGCTGCTTTCTTCTTTTCATAAGCTCTCTTCGCAGCAGCATCTTTTCTCTTTCTTTCTTCCCATAGCTGGTCTTGTCTTCTGTTTTCCTCTTCTATTCTTTTCACATAATCAGCATTTTTTCTAGCCACTTCCAGATTCGCTACTTCATCGTACCCAACCCAGTAGATCCTTCCCTTCTTACCTGGATCTACATATTCGATATTTTTGGGCAGAGGTCTAGGTCGAAAACCTCTTTCTCCGCCACTTCTTCCTCCTCCTCTGGGTGTATACTCTATAGGAGTTTTCTGCTTACCAGCTGAATGGTTGTTGGTAGTCTGCCGCCTATCAGCTTCCTCGCACAACTTAAGACCCTTCTCCCAGTACAGATCCCAGTCTTGGGCTACAGACATATTCTTGAAATAACCTTCGGATTCGAGCATCTTAAATTCTTCAACTGATATTGGCTCATCTCCGTCATCTGGAATGGCATCTAGATCCTTCCCTGCCGGAATGCCTGCATAAGTTTTTAATACTTCTTGAACACGGGCATCTGTCTTTCTTTCAATCTTTTTCATCCCTACTTCCACAATTTTTGTCTTCTCTGACATGGGCACAGTAGAGTGTTGGATCGGCAGAGTCACTGGAAGTTTGCTGATAATGGATGCTGTGACATGACCTTGCTGAGGAGTTTCAGCAATCATTAAGGTCAAATCTTTTGACCTTTCCCCCTCAACTGCTTTTCCCTTCTTCTTCTCAACAGCTGCTTCTTCCTTTTTCTTCTCGACAACTACTTCTTCCTTCAATTTCCTCAGGTATTCTTCTTCCCCCTTTTTGGCATCATCAAAGGAGAGAGGAACCCCAGGGAACATTCCTGCGAGCATGAAGTCCGATCTGGCGAGAGCCGAGTTCGCTTGAGTCTGGCTGCGGCATGTCTTTGTTCGAAATTCTGAACGAGTGGCCTTTGATTCGGCTACCACCAGTTTCATTTCAGCCATGAGAAGGCTGAATTTCTTATTCATGTTCTCTTCAACATGCAGAATTTCTTTTCGATGGAATTCATGCAGTAACTCCATTTCAGTTGTGTGGGAGGCATGCAATCTTTTCATATACGCTTGCATCCTCTGCTTCATATCAGCATTATCAGCACTCCAAACAAACATTTTATTGTACAATGCCTTAAAATATCAAACTTGTTCGTATCGTATTGCACTCTGCTGCTGACACCACTCCCTGATCCTTACCACAATCCCTCTTAAGTCTGTTGTGGGTTGGCATCTCTATTGTCCAGACGCAGATCTAATGAAGCCTGGTGTCGTTCGATCTTCTCAATCTCTCCACAGATTTTCTTGAAGACTTCACGGATCTCAGCTGTCACACATGATTCAGCTGGCAGCCATTCAGCATCGAAATCAAAGTCTGCTGGTACAATGGAGTCAGTAAGGATGACTGGATCTTCTCGAACGGTGTATCGACGTTGCTCTTTAGCTGTCTCTTCCTATAGCTCTGGCAGCTCAAGTGAAAAGGGAAATAATTGCTCAAAAGTGTCATCTTGCACATAAGGGATTGAAATTTCAGTCTGTGCCTGTGATGATCCTGGTGGAGTCGGTACTGCTGCAGTTGTGGAGCCTATGCAGATGACTCGGTTGCAGCTGGGCCTTTTTGAGTGGGTTGGCCAGCTGACTGAGCCTCAGCTGTCTTAACAGCTTCGTCGGCCTCAGTAGATTTTTCTAAGTGAATTACATAGTCCTCGGCTGCATCATCAGCGTCATCGGAAGATGATGAAACCTAGGGGCTTGGTTCATCATCGAAGTTGAACATTTGACGAGCAACTTTAAACTTGACTGACTTGTCTGCGGGAGAACATCCTCAGCTGGGTCCTTTTGATGTTCAACAGGTGTCGACTCAGCTTCATCTTCAGACCCCAAAAATGATATGTCAGGGTTGTCCTGGGAATTATGAAGTGCACTAATCTCCTTCTCAGATTCAGTAACAGGAGGGATGTTCTGAACCTCTTGAGCTTTACCCAGAGAGGTCTCAACTTCCCTTGGGCCTTCAACACCTCCAGCAGTCTCAACTGCAGTGAGGCCTTCTACATTCCCTTCGATAGTCGCAGCTATCTTAGGGTCTTCAGTAGTGGCATCCATAGGAGTCTCAACCCCTTGGATTGCACTTTCATTGCCCAGAGTGTTAACTCCCGGGGCATTTCCATCCTGTGCCTCGACTGCAACAACAGTGTCCTTAGCCTGCAAAGCAGCTGACACTTCAGCTGGGATAGACTCAACTATTCGAGCTTCGTTAATGTCATTTTGCTGGGGTTCTTTTTCAGTTTCCTCTTCGCCTCCTTTCTTCGTTGTGGAGTCATCTGCAGCATCCTCCGACCCTGCTGCAGTGGAGTGAGTTTCCCCCTCAGCTGACACACCAACTTAGTGACTGATGATGGGGTCACTCTTCTCCAGACACTCGGTTGCTTCCGTTGAGTGCTCAGCCGTTGGGGCAGGTGGTAACACACCTTCAGTAGGGGTTGGCTCAACTTGGGTGCCCAAATTCCCAGTTTCATCGCCAATTCCCTAAGACCCATCTTCCGATCGCACAGCAAGGGGAAGCGATTGCGGCAATAATCGCGGGTAATCAATCTGTATGCTACTCCCAAATGGGTCTATCTGCAGGAGAGATTGTGAGGACTCTCCTGGTCCTTCAAACATGTGTTGCTAATGCATCATTCTGGATTCCCTCATAGCTTGCTGCATGTCTGACTTCTCCTTTGCAGCAACAGGATCCATATCTTCATCACTCTATGACAACACTTCTATATGAGGATGAGTGTGTTCCAGAGTTCCAGTAAGAGGACATATAATGGTTTTCTCGAGAGCTTCAGCTTCCTCAGCTGCTCTGGCTTGAGCCTTCTCCTTGAAGATTTGCAAGATGTTCAAGCAATTGTCTTCATCAAGGGCCTGAACCACTTTGGTGATGCCAAGAAATTCGAACAACTCCTCCTCTTCTTCTATGAACTCAGGGCGTTCAAACTGCTCCCTTGAGTGGCTTAGCTTCCACGCCCTCCATTCACGTAGACGGTGCTGGATGTCTGGATATACAGGAGAAACCACTATCACATCATCATCCTCATCCTCTTCTCCTTGTCCTTCCTTTTCTGGGATGGAAGGTAGCATGCTCTGCTGCTCTTCTCCTCCAGCAGCGTCCATAGGAGACGGAGAGACAACTTTTTCAATTGGAGATTCAGTTGTCTCAGCTGCTTCTTTGTCCTCAGCTGCCCTCTCCACAGCTGGGTCTTCTGTGTGCCTTTGTTGATCACCCTCAGCGGACTTGGCAGTTTCATCAACTACTTCAGGAGACTGCACTTCCTGAGTGTCAGCAGTCTCAGATGTTTTCTCCAGCTTAGTAGCAGACTCAGCTGTCTTTTCACGCTCAGACTTTGTGACTAGCCTTCTTTTTTGGGTTTTAACCAGAGGAATTTCTAGTTCTTTTTCTTCTTTTGATTCCCCGGCAGCGGGGGCCGGGGCATCTTTCTTGGACCGAGCTGCCTTCCTGGGCTTAGCAGTCTTTTTCTTGCGTATGGCTGGAGAAGGGATTTGGGCTTCCTTCTCAGCCTCGGCTGCAGGGGCAGGAGACACGGCTGCATGGGCAGGCGACTCAGCTGCAGGGGCAGGTGCATCCTGTTTCTTTACTGTAGGGACATCCTTCTTCTTTGCAGCTTTCTTCTTGGGAGGGGAGGTAACAGCTGTGTGCTCGGGGTCAGCTGATTCCCCCTCACTTGTATCCACCCTCTTCGCACGAGATCTCTTCTGGGCTCCTGAAAGATTAGCCCTGAACATCTTCTTGTTTACTGTAGGTCCCAAGGGGTGTAAGTGTAAGGTTTAGAAGGGGGGGTTGAATAAACCTTACCAAATTTTCGATTTAGGCCTTTTAAATCTACAGAGTTCTACACAGTTGTGTCCTTGATGGACAGTCGAATTAGTCACTCAAGTAGAGTTAATCTCTCAACAGACTTCACGAAATTGAGTTTGTTAATAGAGTAACTCACTCAGTTTGTTGGCTATAAATTGACTCAACTGTGGTTTTGTTTTCAGCGGAAGACTTAACACCTTTAAGTTTGATTAAGCAAGTTTTTACTGACTTGATTTAGTACTTATAAATTATCAAATGGATAGCAAATTTATCAAAGATATAAGCAATTAAAAGTGCGAGAAATTTAAATGCTTTGAAATGTAAATGACACAAGAAAGTTTTTATAGAGGTTCGAAGATGGGGTAATTCTTCTACTCCTCTCTTCTCCAACTCCCGGAGGAATCCACTAAGTAATGATCGTTTACAAAGTGGTAACAGTCCGGATACAAGTCTTGATCACAACAAATGACTTGATCCTTTGGGACTCGATCCGAGACGCCTTGATCACTCACCGGCTTCTCGTGACTCGCTTTTCTTCACAGGCAGCCGCCTTTGCTACTACAACTCACTTGCTTAAGCACTTTGGATTTGATCACGAAGCCCTCCAAGAGCTTAAGACTTGGTTCACCTTGAACCTTTCTACAATCCTTCCCGGAATGTAGACCCCTTGTTTCAAGATATTTTCCTCTTCAACTAATTGAAGTTCTCTTTCCTTCACGGTAAGTGTTGGATTGATGTACTTGAGATGTAGGCTTGAGGATTGAGAATATTTCAGTTATTGATAAGCTTGTATATCTTCACGTGTGTGTCATTCATTCCTCTTTCTCAAACAAATTCCTCGGCCTTTTATAGTGAACTTTCAAAAATTTGCCCGTTGAAGAGATAGGCTCATTTTTGAAAGTCACTTTGCGATCGTTGGCTTGCGTTCTTGGAGTTGCCATTTCCTCGTATGAATTGTTTTATCACCTTTTCGTAGTTCGACACGGTGTAGTGCTTCCCATTGGTTCATTCCTTTTGCACGCTTCGGGACCGAGCACTCCAAGAAAGGTGGTATGGAGATATTACTTGTTTAAGTAAGTCTCTTGATTTCCGTGCAACGGTTCTTTTCTGATTATCTCGACTTGACCGCATTTCCTTGCTTTCCCCAGGTGACTTAGAGTCGCCTTCCAATCATTGGATGACTCTTCCGTCACTCACTTGAGACTTGGCTTCTCTTGAGTTGACTTGATCGATGTTCCACTCACCGTATCTCACCGCTTCTTCAATCGAGTTCTTGTCTCCGCTCTTCTTTCTTTGTCAGACTCACTTGTCTCTCTCGATCGAGTTTTCCTTCAAGCCTTCGCTTGTCTTCTTGCGTGTTGGGACGTAGGCGACTTAACTCGGCTTGGCCACTCTAATTGTTTACAATACATTTTACAGCAAGAATTGGGGAGCCAACTTTCTATTCTAAGTTTTACATGGCACTCATCAAAATCTAAATAATAAAATTCCTAACATTTACATGGAAAGGTTTTCCATGTTGAAGGGGAATGCCCTTCACTTCCATCAGATGGCCAATTACCAGGCCATATCCGAGTGATCCTCCAAAGGATCCGTCTTCCTTGTATGAATTGTTCCCAACATTCTGGCAGAGTTTGTTGTACACGAACTCAGCCCAGTTGACTTTCTTTTCTTCCATGATCGCAGCCATGACGATCATCTTGGTCTTTGACAGCTGATTGAAGCTGCCAAACTTCATGTCTACACACTTTGCAACGACATCCATCAGCTTGTGATAGTCATCCTTCAACAGTTTCTTCTCAGCTGTGTAGACTACCTTCGCAGCACACTCTGGATTGGCTACTTCTTTCCATGCAACAACCAAGTTAACATCAGCTTAGTTTATTTCCGTCATGCCCTCAGACGGCAGCAAACAATGCTCCGCAAGGTCCTTAGCAGTAATCATGATGTCCTTGCGGTGGACGGAAGACTTGATTCCTTCATCCTACACCTCAGCGTTTACATAGAACTGCGCCACCTCTTCAAGGTAGGTGAGCGAGTACTCCATAGTAAGAAAAGACCTGTGACCGGACTTTTCTATCATATCAACTATCTTCTTTACTAGGGTTTCATCTGAACCCTGCTTTACCATCCCTTCAAAATCCGCGGTTGATCCAGAGTGGATATACTTTGATAGCTTAACAAAATCGAACTTTGGTGCCATTTGCAGAGAGTTTTACCGAATAAAACTTGATAAACTTGCTTGAGAACTCGTAGGGTTTGCGAGAGTGAAATGAACTTGCTTTGAAGATGAACAGTTTTCAGTAAAGTGTGAGAGAGAAGACTGAAAATCGTATATAAGGGTTACGAAAGGACGGGTTTTTGGATTTTGAAATTTGATCAAGATCAACGGCTCAGATTTAGCATGTTAAACCGCATTTAATTCCTCGCATTTAATGCAGCAGCATTTATATCCAATCATATGCTTATAGTTCAGCTTTTGATTGTACCCGTCATTATTACGCTGACGTCATCCTTAAAAATATTCCCGCTCATTTAAAACGACTGTGTTTTTGTCACTCAGCTCTTAAATGACTTAGCTTATTTCACAAATGACTTAACTCTTCGTCTCTCTTTCCATTAGGCGACTCAGCTGTCAGCTAACTTGATACAGCTGACTTTCCGATATGGTTGTTTCACTTGGCTGATGTGAAAAACTGATTCATTTCTCACTTCATCTCTTTCATTTCTTTCATCTCTTCTCATTGAGTCTTCTGAGTGTTAACTCAGCTCAATTAACCCTAGCTCATCCTTAAGCTCTTCAAATCTTGATTCACATAAGGGCTTGGTGAATATGTCAGCTAACTGTTTATTAGTTGAGATATATTCCAAAGTGACGTCTTTTTTTTCAACATGATCTCTTATGAAATGATATCTGACATCAATATGCTTTGTTCTTGAATGCAACACAGGATTCTGAGTGATTGCAATAGCACTTGTGTTATCACACATAATTGGAATCTCTTTTTCTTCAATTTCATAATCTCTCAGCTGATGTCTCATCCATAAGATTTGGGCACAACAATGTTGCACTGCCTATGTACTACTGCTTGATTGTGGATGTGGCTATTGAGTTTTGCTTCTTGCTGAACCAGGAAACCAATCTGTTTCCAAGCATTTGACATGTACCTGAAGTAATCTTCCTGTCAACTCTACATCCAACATAGTCTGAGCTGAGTAACCAATAATCTTGAATCCACCTTCCTTTGGATACCATAAGCCAACTTCCTTGCATCCCTTCAAATATCTTAGGATTCTCTTAGCAGCAGTCATGTGGCTCTCCTTTGGTGGAATTTGAAATCTTGCACATACACCTCATCGCAAAGGTGATGTCCGCCTCGCTTGTCATTAAATAGAGCAAGAGATGATCCAATAAGTGCTCAGATCTTGTTTGATCTCTTTGCTTTACCATCTGCATCCATATCCATCTTGACTGATGTGTTCATTGGTATTTTCACAGAAGACTTTTCTTACATACCAAATTTCTTCATTAAATCTCTGGTGGTCTTTGTTTGACTTATGAAGGTTCCATCCTTCAATTGTTTAACTTGAAGTCCTAGGAAGAAAGTCAGCTCTCCATCATGCTCATTAGGTTTTGCCTTGCATGAGGTTTGAGAACTTATCACATAGTTCTTTATTTGTGGATCCAAAAATGATATCATCCACATATATTTGAACAAGCAGTATACTCTCTCCATCTTGAATTCTGAAGAGTGTTCTGTCCACTTTTCCTTTGGTGAATCTATTATCAGTTAGAAATTGAGATAATGTATCATACCATGCTCTTGGTGCCTGTTTCAATCCATATAATGCTTTCTTGAGCTTGTACACCTTATTTCCAATAGTCTTCTGCTCGAAACCTGGAGGTTGTTCAACATAGACTTCTTCCTCTAACAGTCCATTTAGGAATGCACTTTTTACATCCATTTGATAGACGTTGAAGTTCTTGTGAGCAGCATAGACAAGAAGCATCATTATTACTTCTAATCTTGCAACATGAGCAAAGGTTTCATCAAAATCTATTCCCTCTTCTTGGCAGTACCCTTTGGCTACCAACCTTGCTTTGTTTATTACCACAAATCCTTCCTCATTCATCTTGTTTCTGAAAACCCGTTTTGTGCCATTAACATTCTGATGGGTTGGTCTCTGCACCAATTCCCATACTTTGTTCCTTTCAATCTGATTCAGCTCTTCTTGCATGGCTTGAATCCAATGTGTATCATCCAGTGCTTGAGACACATCTTTTGGCTCTATCTGGGAAATAAAACATGTGAACATTGTTTCTTGCTGAGCTCTGGATCTGGTTCTTACACCATCTCTAACATCTCCAATGACTAGCTCTGGTGGATGGTCTCTCAGCCATCTCACATCAGGTTGAAGTAAGTCAGCTTGGTTCAGCTGTCTTGCAGGTGCGTTGTCTTGAGCAGCTCTTTCATCATCATCCAGCTGTCTTTGAGATTCAGCTATCTCATCTTCATCTTGGCTGATTACTCTTACTTCAGCTTCAACATAAGAACTCTTCTGCATAGTATGCAACATTTGGCTTTCTCCCAGTCCATATTTCATAAGGAATCTTTGTCAGCTGTCTATTAATCATGCATCTATTTTGAGTATATCATGCAGTATTGATGGCTTCAGCCCAAAATCTCTTAGGCAATCCAGTTTCAGCTAACATGGTTCTTGCAGCTTCTTTGAGAGTTTTGTTCCTCCTTTCAGCTACCCCATTCTGCTGTGGAGTCCTTGCTGCAGATAACTCATGAGCAACGCCATTTTCAACACAATACTAAGTTATTATCCCATTGACAAACTCAGTTACTCTATCAGACCTTATCTTTATAATGGTTTGGCTTTTTCATTTTGAACTCTTTTCATCAGTTGTGGTAACTTTTGGACTTTGAGCACATTAAATCCTCACACACACTATTAAATGAGGAAAACAGCCAGCTCAAAAGCCAAAACTCACAGCTGACTAAGGAGCTGAGTACTCTAAGTCACATAGCTGATGAGAACAAAGAGCTAAAGGCTGAGAATGCTAAACTAATAGCAGCGATAGTTGCTATAGAAAAGAGGGAAAGTGATCTCAAAAATGTGATTGCCTCATTTACAAAGGCATCTAAATCATTGGATGACCTTATTATGAACCAAAAAGAGTGTGGAGATAAGACTGGCATAGGATTCAATTCTTTTGTGCACAGTCAAACTCCTAGAGTGACTTTGGAAAAGGGATTTTCAAGTAATGAAGCATTTCAAAACCCAAAACACCAAATCGCACCCACATTCATTCCAAAGCACAATCACAAACAAACCGGCCTTGGATATAAAGGAAAAGGAAAACAAATGATTGAGTATCTTTGAGAGGACAAACAGTGAGAAGAAATCCAGAGAGTTCCTCAAAGAAACTCCAAATAGAAAATACTCTGAAAAAATAAGCGAGCTACCAAAAACCCCAGAAGTTTTATCAGAGAAACAAACATGATAGGAATGGTAGAAACTATCCAAACTATGCTATTGGAATAATGTGAAATATCAGCAAAGACCAATGGAATACAAGCCTAGATGGCAAAGACCTAGAACTCAGGTAAGGTCATTCCAAAGGCAAAAAAGCTATTATCATCACACATACGCACCCAAGCACTACACTCAAAAACATCACAATTACCCAAAGAAGGCAATTGCTAAAACACACACACAGACATACAGACAAAAGAGACAATCTGTATGAACCTAAAGCCCCCAAGCAATTTGCCAAAGTGAATTATGATTATGACACAGATAGATGGCAACCTCTTAGAGTCAAATCAGTTGGCTATAGGTTGGTTGGATCATCTTATAACACTAACCCCTCAGGACCCAGGCAAGTATGGGTACCTAAAAATTAATTTCCTTGATTGCAAGTTCAAGGAACAGCTGAGTGCCAAGGAACCTGGTACATGGATAGTGGCTGTTCCAGATATATGACAGGAAATAAGAAAAATCTGCCAAGATTCAAGGAGATTAGAGGTGCAAAAGTCATATTTGGAGGAAATGAAGCTCCAGAGGAAATAAAAGGCACTTGATCCATAAAAAAGAATGGATTAGAGATCACAGATGTTGCATATGTTGAAGGCCTCAACTTCAACCTGTTAAGCATCAACCAACTCTGTGACAAGGGCTACAATGTTGGATTCAATATGGGAGTGTGCGGATCAAAGATCTTGAATCAAATGAAATAGTGTCTTTGCAAGGATCAAGAAAGAAGAATATGTATGTGGTAGATCGGTCTCTTTGCCACACCAAGTACATGTCAGCTAGCAAAGAGCACAACCGAATCAAGTTGGCTGTGGCACAAGAAGCTGAGTTGTCTGAACTTCAAGACAATCAACAAGCTTGCAAGGAGTCATCTTGTGGAAGGATTGCCAGACTCAGTGTATAAGAAAGAAAGTGTATGTGATGCATGCCAGATGGGAAAACAGATCAAATCTTCATTCAGGAGAAGCCTAGTTCTTCTTCAACAAGGATATTGCATCTGTTGCATATGGATTTATTTGGTCCAGTTAATCCAGCCAGCATAAGTGGAAAGAAGTACACCTTAGTGGTGGTGGATCATTATTCAAGATATACATGGACAATCTTCATGTGCAAAAAGAAGGAAACTTTGTCTTTCATCATTTTTCCTAATGTATCATAAAGATCAGTGGGTGATGAAGTGTGTATGTCACAATCACTATCACTAGAATCTGAGTGAGATGAGTTATAGTGTGCCTCATCTTCCTGGTCTGGTTGATATTGTTCTTTAGCCATTAGACAGATCATTGCTTCTTCTTCCGAATCACTTGAGTATTCAACTTCACTACTCTCTGAGTCTGCTGATTCTTTCGACTTAGCTATCTCAACAGTCTCAGCAGCCAACATGGCTTTCTTCTTTTCTTGTCTTCTCTCTCTGAAGACTTTTCTTTCTTCTTCATTCTTGTACTTATTGGCTGGTGGATAGGAACAGTCAATTGCAAAATGTCCTGGTTGTCTGCAGTTCCAACACAGGTTCTCAACTCTTTGATCAGCTCTTTCTATCCTTGGGTTGTCAGCTCTATGATACTCAACCCTTTGATGCTCAGCTCTCTTGGGTGTCCTGTCTTCCCTTGACTTGGAGGGAGCTGAATGTCTCCTGGAGGATTCACCCTTGTTTCTTTTATAGTTCTTTTTGAAGAACTTGTTGAATCTTTTAACCATCAGGGCAATCTCCTCCTGGTCTATGGCTTCCTTGACTTCAGCTCTCTTTCCCTCCTTGACTATAAGTGCAGCTGTTTTGGGTACAACTGACTCCACTTGATCTTTTCTTCTCATCTCAAACTCATAAGCTTTGAGATCTGAGAATAGCTCATGATTGGATGTTGTTGTGAGGTTCATTGAATGTCTCAAGGCCATGACCTTCATTTCCCATTCAGCTGGGAGGCTTTTTAGAATCTTCATACACATTTTCTTTTGTGTATATTCTTTCCCAAGTGTTGATAGCTCATTTGTGATTTCAGTGAATCTGGCATCCAACTGATCCAAGGTTTCACCTGCAAGCATTTTAAAATTTTCAAATTTCTGTACATCAACATATAGTTTGTTTTCTTTAATTTTCTCAGATCCTTCACAAATTAAAGTTAATTTATCCCATATTTCTTTTGCAGATTTGCAAGATTTGATTTTATTGAACATTGCTTTGTCCAATGTCTTGCAGAGAATGTCCTTAGCCACATTATCCAAGTTGTATCTCTTTCTGTCATCATTGGTCCACTCAGTCCTTGGCTTTTCAACCATGGCTGGTCTATCTTCTTCTGCTTCTACTACTACAGCTGCTATTCTTACAGTTGTGTTCACCTTAAGTATTTGCAGTGGCCCATCTTCTATCACTAGCCACATTTCATCATGTAAAGCAGATAGATGAGCCTGCATACGAATTTTCCAGTCATCAAATTCCTCAACAGTGAACATAGGAATAAGTGTCAGATTTGCTTCCATGATAATAACTTTTGCTAAGAATGAAAGATTTTGAAATACAAGTGTTAAGAATCTTTTTAGAAAAGATAGAGATCTAGTTCAGTAACCAGTGTGGAAGGCTCAATGAACCAACCGCTCTGATACAACTTGTAGATCCCAAGGGGTGTAAGTAAGGTTTAGAAGGGGGGGTTGAATAAACCTTACCAACTTTTCGATTTTAGTCCTTTTAAAATATTACAGAGTTAATCACGCAGCTAAGTCCTTGAGGGACAACTAAGTTAGTTAATCAGCAGAGTTAGCCACTCAACAGACTCACCAGAGCTGTTGATAGAATAACTCAGTTGTTTAGCCTAAACCTTAACTTGGTTGTGTTGAGTTTTATCAGCGGAAGACTTAACACCCTTGAATTTGATTTAAACTTGTTTTAACACTAGATTTTAGCACTTGGTTAATTATTAGTTGGATAGAAAATTATCAGCAGATATAAGTAAGTATGCGGAAATAAAAGTACTAAAATGTAAATGACACAAATGATTTTTATAGAGGTTCGAAGATGGGGTAATTCTTCTAATCCTCTCTTCTCCAACTCCTGGAGGAATCCACTAAGTAATGATCGGTTCACAAAGTGGTTATCAGTCTAGAGACAAGTCTTGATCACACAGCTGACTTACTCATTGGACTCAGTCTAGAGATGCCTTGGTCACACATCTGGGTTCTCTTCCGGCTCAGCTTCTTCACAGGGCAGCTGCCTTGCTACTTCAGCTCACTTTCTCAAGCTTCTTGGATTTGATCACGATTCCCTCCAATAACTTGAGACTGGTTCAACCTTGAACCTTCCTACAATCCTCCTTGGAAAGTAGACCCCTTTTGATTCTTCAAAAGTTTCTTCTTCAACAGTTTGAAGTAGCCTTTCCTTCACAGCTTTGTGTTGGATTGATTTCCTTCTAGTTTCAGGCATGAGGAGTTTGCTTGAATATCTTGAGAATATTTTCAGGTTACAGTTCAAATATTTGCTTGCTTGCTCGTGGTTCAGGTAACCTTTTCTCAATGTGTTTTCTCAGCCTTTTTAGTGAACTTTCAAAAATCTGCCCGTTGAAGAGATAGGCTAATTTTCAAAAGACACTTGTGTTCGTTGGCTTGTCTTTTCTTAGTATTCAATCTTGAGATGTAGACCTTTCCTCGTATTAAATGAATGTTCAGCTTTTGAGGTTCTGACACGAGGTGCAGTGCTTCTCATTGGTTTATTCCTTTTGCACGCTTCTGGGACGAGCACTTTAAGACCTGGCAGCATGGAAGTATTACTTATTTAAGTAATATTCTTGACTTCTGTGCAACGGATTCCTTTCAGTTGACTTCTCTTGGCTACTGCTTAATTCCCCAGGTGACTTGAGTTTGCTCCAATCATTTGAAGACTCAACTGTCACTTTCAACTTCTGACTTGGCTTATTGAGATGACTTAGACTGACACTTCACACAGATGTTCCTCAGCTGATACATCTTCAGTCAAGTTCTTGATCTACCTTCTTGGCCATACTCAGTTGTTCCACAGCGGAGTCTTCACTTCAGTCTTCAGTTGACTTCTTGTATTTCCAGGCTTAGCTGACTCGACTCAGCTTTTCTAGCCCTATCTATTACAATGAAAATTACAAGGAAAATGGGGTGCCAACTTTCTAGTTTAAGTTTACATGGCATTCATCAAAATCTACAAAATAAATTTCCCAACACAAGGTTTCACCTGCAAGCATTTTGAAATTTTCAATCTTTTGAACAACAACAGTTAATTTATTTTCTTTAATTTGTTCTGATCCTTCACAAATTAAAGTCAGCTTATGCCAAATCTCTTTTGCAGATTTGCAAGATTTGACTTTGTTGATCATGGCTTTGTCCAACGTCTTGTAGAGTATATCCTTGGCCAAATTGTCCAAGTTGTATCTCTTTTTGTCCTCTTTAGTCCACTCAGTCCTTGGTTTTTCAACCATGGTTGGACTTGCTTCAGCGGCAGCTTCTTCACCTTCAGCTGCGGTTGCTCTTCTTACAGATCGTGTTCACTTTGAGTATTTGCAGTGGCCCATCCTCTATCACAAGACACATTTCATCATGTAATGCAGATAGATGAGCCTGCATGCGAATTTTTCAATCATCAAATTCTTCAACAGTGAACATAGGAATGCATGTCAGATTTGCTTCTGTGATAATAACTTTGCTTAGAAATGAAAGACTTTGAAATACAAGTGTTTAAAATATTTTTTTAAAAGATAGAGATCTAGTTCAGTAACCAGTGCGGAAGGCTCAATGAACCAACCGCTCTGATACCACTTGTAGATCCCAAGGGGTGTGAAGTAAGGTTTAGAAGGGGGGTGAATAAACCTTACCAAATTTGCGATTTAGTCCTTTTAAAACAATTCAATAGAGTTGACTCAAACAACTGTGTCCTTGATGGACAGCTAAGTTGGCTTTCCAACTAAGTTACCACTCAACAGACTCGATAGAGCTGTTGATAGTATAACTTGGCTGCTCAAGCCAAATACTTAACTTGGCTGATTGATTTTTAACAGCGGAAGACTTAACACCCTGAGATTAGATTTTAGCTTGTTTTGAACACTTGATTTTAGCATTTAGTTATTTATCAGTTGGATTGCAAATATGATCAACAGATATAAAATGAATATGCAGGAAAGTAAATTTGCTGAAAGTAAATGACACAAATATTTTATAGAAGTTCGAAGATGGGGTAATTCTTCTAATCCTCTCTTCTCCAACTCCTGGAGGAATCCACTATGTAATAGATCAGTTTACAAAGCGGTGAACAGTCTGGAGACAGCCTTGATCACACAGCTGGCTTCTCTTGCGGCTCAACTTCTTCACAAGATAGTTGCCTTGCTACTTCAGCTCACTTCCCAAGTTCTTGGATTTGATCACGAAGCCCTCCAACAAACTTAATAATGGTTCGACCTGGAACCTTTCTACAATCCTAGCTTGGAAAGTAGACCCCCTTGATTTCTTCAAAAGTTTCCTCTTCAACAGATTTGAAGTTGTCTTTCCTTCACAACTTGTGTTGGATCGATTTCCTTCGAGTTTCAGGCTTGAGGAATTGCTTGAATGCTTATGAGAATAATGCAGGTAAAATGCTTGAATATTGCTTGCTTGTTCATGGTTCAGGTAAACTCTTCTCAATAACTTCCTCAGCCTTTTATAGTGCACATTTGAAATTTTGCCCGTTGAAGAGATAAGCTAATTTCAAATGTCACTTGTGTTCGTTGGTTTGTCTTGGTCTGCAGTCCTTGATGTTGACCCTTCCTCGTATTAAATGTCTCCGCAGCATTGCAGGTGCCTGACACAAGGTGCAGTGTTTCCCATTGGTTCATTCCTTATGCATATTTCTGGGACTAACACTTTAGACCTGACAGCTTTGACATATTACTGTATGGAGTAATATTCTTGACTTTAATCAATGGATCTAAGTCATTTGTCTTGACTAGACTGATGTTTGTACCCCAGGTGACTTGAGACAGCTCTAGTCATTAGATAACTCATCCGTCACTTCAACTTGAGACTTGGCTTCTTGAGTTGACTTGACTGACACTTCTTACAGTTGTTCCCTAGCTGACTCTTCTTCAGTCGAGTCCTTGACTTCCTTCATGGCATTACTCAGTTGACACATAGCAGAGTCTTCACATAGTCCACAGTTGACTTCTTGTAATCCTTGGCATAGCTGACTTGACTCAGCTTTTTCAGCCCTATCTATTACAATACAATTACAAGGGAAATGGGGTGCCAACTTCCTAGTTTAAGTTTTACATGGTATCATCAAAATCTACTCAATAAAGTTCCTAACACGGCCGTTCAATGGTCATTCCCAAAAATGAAGGATGTTGTTCACTTAGTTGATGCATGGAACGGTCGTTCCGTGGATGTTCCCAAAATGTGCTCTCTGAAGGGTGGTCGTTCCCTGGTTGTTCGGTGACCGTTCAAGAAATAAAAACTTTTACGTAAACCATCGATTTTTATCAGATTTCTTTTAGGATTTGGACTCTCCCAGGTTGTTAAGGCCTTTGGGCTATAAAAGGGGAGTCTATGCTTTAGATTTTCATTCATTCAAACTAGATACAAGATTTGGATTTTTCTCTCTTCTCTTTCTCCCTCTCTTAACGTTAACTTAGGGCTTTCTTTGGGGATCTATCTACAACTTGAAAAAGTGTAATTCTTCTCCATATTTATTTGTCTATTTGATTTTATTTTGATATTAATTGCTTCATGATGATGTTTGTAATTATTATCTCTTGTTTAATTGAATTGATAAATTTATCCATGAGCTAATTTCTTTGTTCTAGGGGTAGGATGAGTTGAATCAAATAAACAAGCATGAATATTGAGTAATTGATTATGCTTTTCCTAATGGAATTGCTTTTGTTATAATTGATTGTTTGGGCAACTTTTGATTATTTTGAGGGAATAATTGAGATCGAGAGAATATATTATTTCCGGACTAAATTCAATTAGGGTGTTAGATATGAATCAGTAATGTATTATCTAACTTGGTTAAATGATTTGGTGAATTAGATCTATCCAGGTTTAGTCTGTGAATATGAAAGTTATCAGATTTAGGCCTAGTTTATATCTATTTTTGTAATTGTTTAATTGCATTATCAATTGCTTGACCTTATGCTTGGTAATTTGAGAAAATAAATCAATCCCTGACGTTTTTATCATTCATATTTTTTTCCGGATCTCGTGCGTTAGTTTTGAATATTTGTTTTAATAATTAATTTAGTTATTTACAAACCTTGAAAATTAAATTATAGTGTTTAAGATTTTATTTTCTACGTTAATTATGATGCATAATAATTATTTTCCTAGGTTAAGTCTTCCGTGAGAGACGACTTTGGTTAACTTGATATCCTACGATTGATCTCGTGCTCTTGCGGCGTCGCTAGATTTATTTTAGGTGTTTAGCGGTCGAACAATGCTTATACTATCTAAGCCCAAGTGAGCAGACATTTTCTTTTTTTCCCTCATAATAGGCTAATGGAATATAATAAGATTTTGATTATAATAATATTTTGGTAAAAACATTTTTGCAAAAAAATTTAATCTTTTAGGATGGGAAAGTTAAGAATACAGTTTTTGAACAATTCAAATGTCAATATAGGAGTTATCGACACAAATTGCATATGCACAATCTCAAGAAGAAGGATCATGAAGATATCTTAGAAAAACCTCCTGATTAAGTAAATCGAAATGATTGGCTAATGTTGATCAATTATTTTGAGGGTGATGCTTGCAAGGTATGTAAAGTTTTAGATATTCATTTGACATATAAATAACACCAGGATAGTAATAAAACTAATTCATTTTGTCTGTACAAAGGAATGACTTCATATTTAGTGCTTTTATCTTTATATATGCAGGAAGTTAGTGGGCGAAACAAACAAAATCGAGGGAAGTTTGTAATGGCCCATACATGCGAGACAAAATCTATTGCTCAATATTTCTATGAAGAGGTTAGTGGTTTTAAATACACTTATAGTAGAATTAGTTCTTTTTTCTATAATTATAACATATTTAAATGGCAGCGTGATCCTGAAACTGAGGAAGAACCATCGCGAACATCTACATGTAGAAAAACTCGATACATTAACGAGAAGAAAGATTGGGTTGACCAAGCTTCTCGGGAAGATTATGTAAGTTTTTCAAGTAATTAAAAATTATTTATCTTTAACTTACCAATACTAATATCTAAATGTTCAAGAGGAGATTATTCAATTGCAAAGTGAACCAATTGAAGATAGTCAATATCCTATGAGCGACGATGAAGCTTTTATTTAAGCGCTTGGGCAAGACAAACCTAGTCGACTACGTGGATGCGGAGATGGCTTGAAACCATCTTCAAAAAGAGGACAAATAATTAATGATGAACTACAGAAGGAAAATAAAGAACTAAGAAGGCAAAGTGAAGAAATGACTTTACGATTACAACACGTGGAAGCCCAACTCAAAGAATCAAGAAGCCCAAGTACAAGAAGTGCAAGCTCAACTACAAGTTATTTTGAAGGCTCAACTTCCTGCAATACTTCAAAATTTAAGCCAAACCAATCAAGTTCCATCATCTAATGTGAGTATATTTATACTTATGATTTCTCATTAAAGAGAGATTGCTTCGGAGCTCAATATTAACATAATTATTGCCATAAAATAATCTATTTCTCCATAAGTTGACCATAGAATGCCTCAAATCAAATTATGACCCAAGAAAACATAACAAATTCACGCTCCATATTACATATTGTTGTTTAATACACATAACTTTATATTTATATGTTTGACCTTATATATTTCTTCTAATGATCATTAATTTGTGTTAACTCATTGCAGGTATGAAAGATATTTTGCTCTGAAGAAATTGACACATAATGAAACATTTTAATCTAGTTGAGCCTCATGTTGGACTTTTTTGCTTGTTTATTCAATTGTTTGACTACGACTTTCTACGTTGGTATTTGTTTTAATCTCATGTTATTTAGTTTGATACTCATGGAAATTAAATTTTTTTTGATTTTGGAATAATATTTGCTAGATGAAAAGATATTATTTCTAATATTTGTTGCAAATTATTGAAGTATACTTAAAGGTACAATAAATGTAGAAAAAAAACACAAAACAATAAAAAATATTATTAGGAAATTTATTATTAGATTTTGATGATACCATGTAAAACTTTGAATATGAAGTTGGCACCCCACTTTCCTTGTATTTCTATTCGTAATAGATAGGACAGCATGAGCTGAGTGAAGTCAGCTATGTTGAAGAATACAAGAGTCAACTGAAGACTGAAGTGAAGACCCAGCTGTGTGCCAGCTGAGTGTGGTCAAGATGGAAGGCACATACTTGACTGAAGGAGATCCAGCTGAGAGACAACTGAGTAAAGGTTGAAGAAGTGAGTGTCAAGTCAGTTAAGAGCCAAGTCTACCAGTTGAACTAACAGTTGAGTCAGTCCTAAAAGATTGGAGTTGACTCAAGTCAAAAGGGGTAATGGCAGCTGTCAAGTTAAGTCGACTGATATTAATTCGTTGCACAGAAGTCAAGGATATTACTTAAATTAGTAATATGTCCATGTTGCCATGTCTTAATGTGTTCGTCCCAGAAGTATGCAAAAGGAATAAACCAATGGGAAGCACTGAGCTTGTGTCAGGTCCTGAAAAGCTGCAGATATCATTTAATACGATAAAATATCACCATCACAAGCTCCAAGTCAAGAAAAGACAAGCCAACGAACAAAGAGTGTTATTTGAAAATAGCATATCTCTTCAACGGGCAAATTTCCAAATAAGCACTATAAAAGGCTGAGGAAGCAAGAGAGAGAAGTAGCGAATTCTAAAAAATTAAGCAAGCAAGCAAGCAAACAAACCTGCAAACATTCTCTCAAGCTTACTAAGATATTCCTCAAGCCTAAATTCGAAGGAACTCGATCCAACACACTTAGTAAAGGAAAGAATACTTCATCCAATTGAAGAGGATATAGTTTTAAGAACTTAAGGGGTCTGCTCTCCAAGGTTGAAGCAGTTGTAGTAAGGTTCAAGGTCAAACCAGAAGATTTGAGCTCGTTGGAAGGTTGTGTGACTAATTCCAAGGGTTTGAAGGGAGCTGAAGTAGTAAGACAGCTATCTTATCTGAGTCCCAGGAAAAGCCAGTTGTGTGATCAAGGTTGTCTCGGACTGAGAATTACTTTTTAACCTATTTGTTACTTAGTGGATTCCTCTAGGAGTTGGAGAAGAGTGGATTAGAGAAATTACCCCATCCTCGAACTACTATAAAATTTGCTTGTGTCATTTTACTTACATCATTTTATTTTCATGCTTACTTTATATCTGTTGTTTAATTTATATTGCTAACCCAACTGATAATAACATTGCTAAGAACAAGTGTTAAAAACAAGTTTAAAAATATCAAGGGTGTTAAGTCTTCCGCTGAACAAAAACTAAATCAAATAAAAAGTTAAGTGTTAGCTGGCCCACTAAGTTATACTATCAGCAGCTCAGTCGAGTCTGTTGAGTGGGTAACTTTGTTGAAGTAAGCCAACCTAGCTGGCCCCCAATGACTTAGCTGATTTGAGTCAACTCTGTTAAAATATTTTAAAAGGACTAAATTTCGAAAAGTTGGTAAGGTTTATTCAACCCCCCTTCTAAACCTTACAACACACCCCTTGGGACCTACAAGTGGTATTAGAGTGGTTGGTTCATTGAGCCTTCCGCACTAGTTACTGAACTAGATCTCAATATTTTTCAAAATATATAAAACTTTTGTTTTTAAAAAGCTTTTATTTCAAAAGCAAAGTTATTATCATGGAAGCTAATCTAACTCGTATTCCCATGTTCACTGTTGAAGAGTTTGATGATTGGAAAATTTGCATGCAAGCTCACCTATCAGTCTTGCACGATGAAATTTGGCTAGTGATAGAATATAGGCAACTACAAATATTGAAGGTCAATACTGCTGTGAGAAGAGCACCTCCGGTGAAGGAGAAGATCTTTGCAGTGAGCTGGACTGCTATGGTTGAGAAACCACACTGTGAATGGACAAATGAGGATAGAAAAAGATATAATTTTGACAATGTTGCCAAGGATATTCTCTACAAAACTTTGGACAAGGCTATGTTCAATAAAGTCAAATCATGCAAATCAGCCAAAGAAATTTGGGATAAGCTAACCCTGATTTGTGAAGGATCGAATGGATCAAAGAGAATAAACTAACAAAGAGTTTGTTCAAAAATTTTAAAATTTGAAAATGCTTGCAGGTGAGAGTTTGGATCAGCTGGATGCCAGATTCACAGAGATTACAAATGAGCTTTCAGCTCTTGGGAAGGAGTACACTTAAAAGGAGATGTGCATGAAGATGTTAAGAGCCCTCCCAGCTGAATGGGAAATGAAGGTCATGGCTCTGAGACATTCCATGGACCTCTCCAAAACATCAAATCATGAGCTATTCTCAGATCTCAAAGCTTATCAGTTTGAGCTGAGAAGAAAAGAGCAAGAGGACACAGTTGTGCCCAAAACAGCTGCACTGATGGCCAGTGAAGGAAAGAAAGCTGAGACAAAAGAAATAATTGAGCAAGAGGAGATTGCTCTCATGGTAAAGAGGTTCAACAAGTTCTTTAATAAGAACTATAAAAGAAACAAGGGTGAAACTTCTAGAAGACATTCAACACCTTCCAAAGCAAGGGAGGACAGGCCACCCAAGAGAGCTGAACATCAAAGAGCTGACTATCAGAGAGCTGAACATCAAAGAGCTAACTATCAGAGAGCTGATAATCAGAAAGCTGATATGCAGAGAGCTGAAAACCTGTGTTGAAATTGTAGACAACCAGGACACTTTGTTGTTGACTATTCCTATCCACCAATCAACAAATACAGAAATGAAGAGGAACGAAGAGTCTTCAGGGAAAGAGGACAAGAAAAGAAGAAAGCCATGTTGGGCCGAGATCGGCTTGAACCATCCAAATGTAAAGAACTAGCAGACTCAGACAGTAGTGAAGCTGACTACTCAAGTGACGCTGAGGAAGAGGCTTTGATCTGCCTTATGGCCAAAGAACAAGATCAAGAAGATGAGGTACACTCTAACTCATCTCATTCTGATTCAAGTGGTAATGAAACAAACACTTCCTCACCCACAGATCTTTATGATTAATTAGGCAAAATGATGAAAGACTTTGAGTATATTAAAACATCGCACACACTTTTAAACGAGGAAAACAACCAGCTTAAATGCCAAAACTCACAACTGACTAAGGAGCTGAGTACTCTAAGTCAAATAGCTGATGAGAATATAAAGCTGAAGGCTGAAAATGCTAAGATTCAAGTAGAGTTAGTTGCTACTGAAAAGAGAGAGAAAGATCTCAAAAATGTGATTGCCTCATTTACAAAAGCATCCAAATCATTGGATGAACTAATAATGAGCCAAAAAGAGTGTGGAGACAAGACAAGCATATGATTCAAATCCTTTGTGCATAGTCAAGCTCCTAGAGTGATTTTGGAGAAGGGGTCCTCAAGCAATGAGGGAGTCCAAAAACCCAAAACACCATATGTTGCACCAACACCCACACTAAAACACAATCACAATCATAATGGCCTTGGATACAAGGGTAAAGGAAAGAAGCCAGTAGAGTATGCTAAAAGGACAGCTGAAAATAAATTTAGAAACGTATATCAGCAAACTCCTAACAGAAAATACTCTGTGAAGGCTAAATAGAGCTACCAAAAACCCCAGAGATTTCAGCAAAGAAATTCATATGATGGGAATGGTAGAAACTATCCAAACTAAGCTGATTAGAACAACCAAATGAAATATCAGCAAATACCTATGGGATACAAGCCAAAATGGCAAAGACGTCAACCTCAGCAAAGATCATTCCTAAGGCAAAAGAGCTATTATCAGCACACTTATGCACCCAGGCACAACACCCATCAAACACAAAAATTCCACTATTTCCCCAAGAAAGCAAATGCTGAAACAAATACACAGGCATACAAATAAAAGAGACAGTTGTATGATCCTAAAACCCCCAAGCAATTTGCTAATGTGCACTATGATTATGGAACTGATAGATGGCAACCTCATAGAGTCGGATCATATGGCTATAAGTTGGTTGGAGCATCTTATAGCACTAACCCCCCAGGATCCAGGCAAGTATGGGTACCTAAAAATTAATTTCCTTGATTGCAGGTTCAAGGAACAGCTGAGTGCCAAGGAACCTGGTACATGGATAATGGTTGTTCCAGACATATGACAGGAAACAAGAAATATATGTCAAAGTTCAAGGAAATCAAAGGTGCAAAAGTCATATTTGGAGGAAATGAAGCTCTATAGAAGATTAAAGGAACAAGGTCCATAAAAGAATAGTTTGGAGATCACAAATGTTGCATATGTTGAAGGACTTAATTTCAATCTACTAAGCATCAGCCAACTCTGTGACAAAGGCTATAAAGTGGGATTCAATATGGGAGTTTGCCAAATCAAAGATGTTGAATCAAATGAAATTGTGCTACAAGGAACAAGGCAGAAAAATATGTATGTAGTGGATTGGTAACTGCTACACCAAGCACATGTCTACTAGCAAAGAGTACAGCAGAATCAAGTTGGATGTGGCACAAGAACCTAAGTCACCTGAACTTCAAGATAATCAACAAGCTTGCAAGGAGTCATCTAATAGAAGGATTGCCTGACTCAGTATACAAGAAAGAAAGCATTTGTGATGCATGCCAGATGGGAAAGCAAATCAAGTCATCCTTCAAGGACAAGCCAAGTCCATCTTCAACAAGGATACTGCATCTGTTACATATGGATTTATTTGGTCCTGTTGAACCAGCTAACATCAATGGAAAGAAGTACACCTTAGTGGCGGTGGATGATTACTCCAGATATACATGGACAATTTTCATGTGTAAAAAGAAGGAAACACTGCAGAAATTGCCTCAGGTGATGAGAAGAGTTCAAAATGAGAAGAGTCAAACCATTATAAAGATAAGATCTGACAGGGGAACTGAGTTTGTCAATGGGATTATAACTCAGTATTGTGTTGAAAATGGTATTGCTCATGAGTTGTCAGCTGCTAGAACTCCACAACGCAGAATGGAGTAGCTGAAAGAAGAAACAAAACTCTCAAGGAAGCTGCTAGAGCAATGTTAGCTGAAGCTGGATTGCCTAAGAGATTTTGGGTTGAAGCCATAAAGACAGCATGCTACACTCAGAATAGATGTATGATCAATAGGCAATTAACCAAGACTCCTTATGAGATTCGGACAGGGAGAAAGCCAAATGTTGGATATTTCAAGATATTTGGATGCAAGTGCTTCATTCACAACAATGGAAAGGACAACTTCAAAGCTTTTGATGCTAAAGCTGATGAAGTTATCTTCTTGGGATACTCAGTTGAAAGTAAAGCTTATAGAGTGCTAAACAAGAGAACTATGGTCACAAAAGAGTCTATCCATGTGGTATTTGATGAGCCAAATGCATATGGAGAAGACATAGATGAGTTAGCTGAGAAAGAGAATCAACCAACTATGCAGAAGAATCCTTATGTTAATGCAGATGTGAGAGCATTCAACCTTGAAGAAGATGAGATAGCTGAATCTCAAACACAGTTGGAAGGTCTACAGCTGAATGAAGATGAAGAGGTTGCTCAAGACAACTTAGGCATGAGATGGTCAATCCAAGAGACTTACTCCAACCGGATGTGAAATGGCCGAGAGACCATCCACCGAGTTAATCATTGGAGATGTTAGAGATGTCATAAGAACCAGATCCAGAGCCCAACATGAAGCTATGTTCATTTGTTTTATTTCCCAAATAGAGCCTAAAGATGTGTCTCAAGCCTTGGATGACACACGTTGGATTGAATCTATGCAAGAAGAGCTGAATCAGTTTGAAAGAAATAAAATATGGGAATTAGTGCAGAGGCAAACCCATCAAAATGTTATTGACACAAAATGGGTTTTCATAAACAAGATGAATGAGGAAGGATCTGTTTTAAGAAACAAAGCAAGATTGGTAGCCAAAGGGTATTGCCAAGAAGAGGGTATAGATTTTGATGAAACCTTTGCTCCTGTTGCAAGATTGGAAGCAATAAGGATGTTTCTTTCTTATGTTGCACATAAGAACTTCATTGTGTATCAAATGGATGTGAAGAGTGCATTTCTGAATGGACTATTAGAGAAAGAAGTCTATGTTGAACAACCTCCGGGTTTTGAGCAGAAAACCATTGGAGATAAAGTCTACAAGCTCAAGAAAGCATTATATGGACTAAAACAAGCACCAAGAGCATGGTATGATACATTGTCTCAATTTCTAACTGACAATGGATTCACAAAGGCAAAGTTGATAGAACACTCTTCAGAATTCAAGATGGATAGAGTATAATGCTTGTTCAAATATATGTGGATGACATCATTTTTGGTTCCACAAATAAAGAGTTGTGTGACAAGTTCTCAAACCTCATGCAAGGTAAATTTGAGATGAGCATGATGGGAGATCTGAGTTTCTTCCTAGGACTTCAAGTCAAGCAAATGAAGGATGGAACCTTCATAAGTCAATCAAAATATACCAGAGATTTGATGAAGAAATTTGGTATGGAAGAGAAGTCTTATGAATTCCAATGAATACTTGATCAAAGATGGACATGGATGCGGATGGCAAAGTCGTTGATCAAACCAGATATAGAGCACTCATTGGATCATTGATGTATCTAACGACAAGCGGGCGTAAATCACCTTTGCGGTAGGTGTATGTGCAAGATTTCAACTTTGCACCAAAGGAGAGCCACATGATTGCATCTAAGAGAATCTAAGATATTTGAAGGGATCCCGGGAAGTTGGCTTATGGTATCCAAAGGAAGGTGGATTCAAGGCGATTGGTTACTCAGACTCAGACTATGATGGATGTAGAGTTGACAGGAAGAGTACCTCAGGTACATGTCAAATGCTTGGAAATAGATTGGTTTCTTGGTTCAGTAAGAAACAAAATTCAATTGCTTCATCCACAGCTGAAGCGAAGTAAATAGCTGCGGACAGTTGTTGTGCCCAAGTCTTATAGATGGACAACAGCTGAGAGATTATGACATTAAAGAAAGAGAAATTCCAATTATGTGTGATAACACTAGTGCTATTTCAATCACTTAGAATCCTATGTTGCATTCAAGAACAAAGCACATTGATGTCATATATCATTTTATAAGAGATCATGTTGAAAAGAAAGACATCACCTTGGAATACATCTCAACTGATAAACAGTTAGCGGATATATTCACAAAGCCTCTATGTGAATCAAGGTTTGAAGAGCTCAAGAATGAGTTAGAGTTAATTGAGCTGAGTTGAAACTCAGAATACTCAATCAGCAGAGAAAGAAGATGAGAAAATAAAAGTAGAGCAAGTTTCACATTTCTGTCAAGTGAAACAGCCTTATCGGGAAGTCAGTTGTATCAAGTTAGCTAACAGCTAAGTCACTTCATGTGCAGAGAGAAGCGGAGTTAAGTCACTTTGGATATAAGTTGAATCATTTATGAGCTAAGTGACAAAAACGCAGTCATTTTAATTAAGCGGGAATGTTTTACAGGATGACGTCAGCGTAATAATGACGATCCGTGATAAAAAGCCGCACAAAGATAAAGCCATATGATTGGATATAAATGCTGCTGCATTTAATGCGGGGAATTAAATGCGGTTTTGACGTTCTAATCTTAGCCGTTGATTTTGGATCAAAATTTCAAAATCCGAGATATGTCCTTTCACGTCCCTTATATACGGAACTTTGCATTTCTCTCTCCTCACGCGAACTATTCATCTTCAAGCAAATGAAGTTTTTTTTCTCTGAAACCATGTGCGAACCCTAGTCTCTCTCAAGCAAGTTTTTTGTATTTTAATCGGTAAAAACTCTGGAAATGGCCCCAAAGTACGATTTCGTGAAGCTCTCAAAGCAAATCCACACTAGTTCTTCAGTGGATTTTGGTGGAATGATCAAGCAGGGTATCAATCAAACCCTAGTCAAGAAGATAGTGGAGATGTTGGAGAAGTCTGGCCTGAAGGACTTTTTGACAATGGAATACTCTCATACGTACCTCAAGGAGGTCGCTATGTTCTATGTAAATGCAGAAGTGCAGGACGACAAAATCAAATCTTCCGTCCACAGCAAGGTGATGAGTGTAAAACATACGTGCATTTGAGGGCTTAAAATGATATATATTTGATGCATTTGCACGCATATTCAATATGTTTTTCTTGGTTTCCCTTGTTGGGCGTGATACTGCGTACTCTTGTGAATTTTACAGAAAATGGAGCTAAATTGGATAAAAAGAGATATCATGTTCTAAAGTATAGCTAATGTACGAGCAAAAATATGAAGGAGATAAGCATGGGCGGTCAAAGAAAAGGAATTTTCTTCAAAAACGTCAAAACGCGCTAACAGTTTCCAACATTGGCAGGGTTTAGTATTTTGGCCATAACGTTCTCTACAAAATTGATATGGAGATGATTCAAGTGGCCATGGAAAGCTAAGAGAAAGATATATAACGTTCTTGAAGAACCCGAGATCAAATTCGGATCGCACGATCTGGCCTTGTGGGTTGACAAGGTCGTGCGATGTAACTGGGGCTGAATTGGTCTCTTTTTCCTACTCAAACTCTGCAAGTGATCTCTTCAACCATCTATAAAAGGGACCCAAGGATATGCACGAAAAATCATCATCCAACCTCACTCTCTACATAGAAAACACATCAAATAACACAGGAACGAAGGAATCAAAGAGCTTCTGAGAGCAAAAGGCTAAGTCGCGAAGAACACCACACGGCTTCGCATCTAGGGAGCACAAGAGCTTCGAGGGCTTGGAAGGGGAATCCATCCTGTCAACATGGGGTTTTATTTCTATGTCTAAGAACTCTTGTAATCAATGTTTGGCATATTTTGCGGATCTTAAGGGCATAATCAAAAATGTGGATTTATATTAAATATGATTATTTATTTTCTTAATTAATTCATGCGTTCTATTTTATGAATTCGAGTGCTTATTTATAATTACTTTTTATTTGGCCAATAATTTGCATGTCATACTTCTAGTCCATAATCCGACCAAGTGAGTTCTAGAAGACGAAAATTGAATTCAGACATGAAACATGTGTGACAAGCGTGTTTGTGGGGAGTCATTTAATTCACAAATCTTTTGGGAGTTAATAAGAATTGTAACGATTTGAGAGGACTACAATTGTTATTAATCAATCAAGCTTTCGCACCACCTAACTAGGGGAGTAAATGAATTTAGGAATTTGAACCCATAGAATTGCATGAATTGGTTTTAAAACTTTATTCACATTTAATATTGAAGAAGCATGTTGAGATTATGTGCCTAAGGTTGCTCCTAAAGATGTTGAAAAGACTTGTGGGGTTCAAAAATTTATTTCTTTATTTCAAAAAAAATTATTTCTTATTTATTTTTCTTTATTTTTTATTTTAGTAACTTGATTTTCGGTCGCTTCAATAAAATTGGAATACGATGTTATTATAGCCTAAGTGTTTCGAGCTTCAATACCTGAGGAATACGACCTTGCTTGCCATTATTCTATAAACTACAATGTACACTTGCAGTTGTATGAACCAAAAACAATTTTTGGCGAACAAGTTTTTGTCGCCGTTGCCGGAGATTAATTAGATTCTACTTAGATATAGTAATAAGTAGTCAATCTTAATTGAAGTTGAATCTAATCAATCCCGAACAGCGGCGCTAAAACTTGTTCGCCAAAAAAACTTGTTTTTGGTTCATACAACTACAAGTGTACATCTGATGTGTAGTTTATAGAATAATGGCAAGCAAGGTTGTATTCTTCGTGATTGAAGCTTCAAACACTTAAACTATAATAACATCGTTTTCCAATTTTATTGAAGCGACAAAATCAAGTTACTAAAATCAAAAATAAAGAAAAATAAATAAGAAATAAATTTGTGAACCCCATAAGTCTTTTCAACATCTTTAGGAGCAACCTTAGGCACATAATCTCAACATGCTTTTTAAATATTAAATGCGAATAAAGTTTGAAAAACCAATTCATGCAATTCTATGGGTTCAAATTCTAAATTCATTTACTCCCCTAATCGTGGTGATGCGTAAGCAGCTTTATTAATAATAATTGTAGTCCTCTCGGATCGTTACAATTCTTATTAACTCCAAAAAGATTTGTGAATTAAATGACTCCCCACAAACACGCTTGTCACACATGTTTCATGTCTGAATTCGATTTTCGTCTTCTAGAACTCACTTGGTCGGATTATGGAGTAGAAGTATGACATGCAAATTATTGGCCAAATAAAAAATAATTATAAATAAGCACTCGAATTCATAAAATAGAACGCATGATTTAATTAAGAAAATAAATAATCATATTTAATATAAATCCACAGTTTTGATTATGCCCCTAAGATCCGAAAAATATGCCAAACATTGATTACAAACTCATAGACAAATCCGAATCAATATTATGACATCATATAAGCACATACAAAAGTTCTTAGACATAGAAAGAAAACCCCTTCTTGTGAGGATGGATTCCCCTTCCAAGCCCTCGAAGCTCTTGTGCTCCCTAGATGTGAAAGCCTTGTGGTGTTCTTCGCAACTTAGCTTTTTGCGCTTAGAAGCTCTTTGATTCATTCGTTCCTGTGTTATTTGATGTGTTTTCTATGTAGAGAGTGATGTTGGATGATGATTTTCCGTGCATAGCCTTGGGTCCTTTTTATAGATGGTTGGAGAGATCACTTGCAGAGTTTGAGTAGGAAAAGGAGACTAATTCAGCCCCAGTTACGTCGCACGGCCATGTCAACCCACACGGCTAGGTCGTGCGATCCGAATTTGATCTCGGAGTCTTGATGAAAGTTGTAGATCTTTCTCTTAGATTTCAATGGCCACTTGAATCACATCAATATAAATTTTGTAGAGAACGTTATGGTCAAAATACCAAACCCTGCCAGTGCTGGAAACTGTTAGCGCGTTTTGACGTTTTTGAAGGAAATTCCCTTTTCTTTGACCGTCCATGCTTCTCTCCTTCATATTTTTGCTCGTACATTAGTTCTTGACCTATACTTTAGAACGTGATATCTCTTTTTATCCAATTTAGCTCCATTTTCTGCAAAATTCATAAGAGTATGCAGTATCACGCCCAACAAGGGGAAACCAAGCAAAATATGCGTGCAAATGCATCAAATATATATCATATTAAGCCCTTAAATGCACGTATATTTTACACTCATCACAAGGTCATCAAACTGACTGCAAAATACCTTACTGAGCACTGTTTGTTGCCCGCGGAGGGCTTGAAGGACATCTATGAGGCAGATGTCGACTTAGCTGCAACTTGGAAAGAAATTGCCATGCCTGAGTGTGCTGCGAAAGTGGTCTATACGGCCAAGAAAGAACTATTGAAAGACGACTATCACAAGCTGATGGACGTCCTCTCGAAATGTGTTGACATGAAATTTGGAAGCTTTAATCAGTTGTCCAAAACTAAGCTGATCGTGATGGCTACGATCATGCAAGGTTAACTGGGCTGAGTTTGTTTACAGCAGACTCTGCCAGAATGTGTTGAACAAGACCTTTAAGAAGGACGGGTCCTTTGGATGCTTGTTGGGCTATGGCCTTATAATTGGCCATCTTTACGGAAGTAAAGGGCATTGCTCTTCGTCATGGAAAGCCTTTCCATGTTAATAAGAAGATGTTTAGGGCAAATCTCTCCGGTGCCCAAAAGAAGGCTCACGCCAGAAAGGCTAATACCAGTGAGGGGAAATCAGCTGATCCTAAAGATACAGCTGAGACTCCTCCACGAAAGAAGAGAGTTGCGGCATCCAAGCCTGCTCCTACCCCTGCAGCCAAGCCAAAGAAAGCACTTCCCGCAGCCAAGTCAAAAGCTCCTGCCCATGCAGACGAGACTCTGCCCCCGCAGTCAAGATAGAGGAGGAACACCATATTCTCTCCCCTATCGTAAAGAAGAAGAAGAAGACTGCCAAATCAAGAAAGGCAGCTGCCTCTAAGAAAAGCCCAAAAGCTTTCACTTTTGATGAACCTGAGGATGTTGAACCAGAAGTTCCTCTACTCCCATCCAGGAAGAGGAGGTTGTTCAGGCGATCTGAGCTTGAAAAGACAGTTGAATCCGGTACTCAGTTGGAGAAAACAACTGAGACTGCAGGTGATCAAGAAGAGCAGTCTCCGGAAATTGTTGATGAATTGATGCAGTCTGCTGATGATGATAAGCAAAGATCCGCCGAAGACCCAGCTGTAAGAAAAAAAGCTGAGGAAAGTGAAGTAGCCGAGACAACTGAACTTGAAGTTGAAAGAGTTGTCTCCCCTCCTATAATTGATCTTTGATGCATCGAGGAAGAAGCAAGGTCTCTTGCCTCCCATTCCTAAATTGGAGGTGAAGGTGATAATGATGATGATGATGATCTGATCATGTATTCTCCAATTTATCCTGATATTCAAAGACCCTTAAGAGAGTGGAGAGCATGGAAGTTGGATCACTCAAGGGTGCAGTTCACTCGCCCTGAGTTCATTGAAGAAGAAGAAGAGCTTCTCCGATTCATTTGCGTAAATCATGTCCGATCTACCCTAAATGAAGAAAACTGCTTAGACATCCTTCGCATTCTCAAAGAGGAAGAAAAGGAGAGAGCTGTCGAGCAAGCCCGAGCATTGGATAAATCCAAGATGTGCACATTTACAGGCTCTCTAGAGCATACTCACGAGCATCTTGATCGGTTCTCGAGGCATGATGAAGACATGGATCTGCGCACCAAAAGAGAGTCACATGATGCGGCTAAGAGAATCTAAGGTATTTGAAGGGATGCCAAGAAGTTGGCTTATGGTATCCAAAGGATGGAGGATTCAAGTTTGTAGGCTACTCGAGACTCGAGACTATCTTTGATGTAGAGTGGACGAGGAAAAGTACTTCGTGTTTTGTCAAATGCTTGGAAATAGATTGGTTTCTTGGTTTAGCAAGAAACAAAATTCAATAGCTACATCCACAAACCAGTACATAGGCTGCGGCATTTGTTGTGCCCAAGTTCTATGGATGAGACAACAACTGAGAGACTATGATATTGAAGAAAAAGAAATTCTAATTATGTATGATAATACAAGTGCTATTGTAATTACTCGAGAATCGATGTGCACTCAAGAACAAAACACATTGATATCATATATCACTTTATAAGAGATCATGTTGAAAAGAAAGACATAACTTTGGAAAATATCTCAAATCGATAAGCGATTAGGCTATATATTCACTAAACCTCTATGTGGATCAAGATTTGAAAAGCTTAAGAATGAGCTAGGATTAATTGGGCTGAGTTAGGAGACTCAGAAGACTCAATCAGCAGAGACCAAGAAGAGAGAAATAAAAATCAGCAAGTTTCATTTTCTAGCCAAGTGAAATAGTCAAGATGAGAAATCGGTTGTTTGAGTTAGGCGATAGGTGAGTGATCTTATGTGAAGAGAGAAAGCGAGTTGAGTTACTTTTGGATGATAAGCGAGTTATTTATGAGCTAAGTGACAAAACGCAGTCGTTTTCTGCGAGCGGGAATGTTTTTGGGCAATACATCAGCGTAATTATGATGTCAAGACAAAGGCTGCACACGTCTAGCCTATGATTGGATATAAATGTTGTTGCATTTAATGCGGGAAATTAATGCGGTTTCAAAGGTTCAATCTTGATCGTTGATTTTGATCAAACTTTTCAAATTCTAAAAATCGTCCTCTCACGTCCCTTAAAAACCAAAAACCAATTTTCTCTCTCCTCACAAACACTCTCGTCTTCAGCAAACAAAGCAAACTTTTCTCTCTGCAAAGTTAAAACCCTAGTTCTCAAAGAAAGATTTTTCATTTTATCTACCGGTTATTTTCTAAGAAAATGGATGCCTCATACGACTTTGTTAAGATGCTAGAAAGATCCACTCTAGATCGACATAGACTTCAAGGGAATCTTTGAAATAGGGAGGCGATAAGGTCTGGTCAATAAGATCGCTGACAAGATAGAAGTCGGTCGAAGGACTTTCTTACGATGGAATACTCTCATACCTACTCCAAGGAAGTTGCCATGTTTTATGTGAATGCGAGAGGTTCACGGCGGGAGATTCGATCATCTGTCGCAATAAGGACATTAAAATCATTGATGTTGACCTTGTTGAATACTGCAAACTGCCTTCAGAGGGATTGAAGGAAATTACTGAGAAAGACATTAACTTAGCTGCTGCTTGGAAGGAAATTGCCAAGCCTGAGTCAGCTGCAAAGGCTGTTTACACAGCAAAGAAGGCTATGATCAAATGGACATCGTGTCCAAATGTATTGATATGAAGTTCGACAACTTTAATCAGCTGTCTCGAACTAAGCTGGTGGTGATGGTTGCGATAATGGAGGAGAAAAAAGTTAACTGGGTTGAGTTTGTTTTCAGCCGCATCTGTCAGAACGTACTCAACAAGACCATTACTGATGGTGGTCTATTCGGAGGCTCATTGGGATATGGCCTGGTGATTGGCCATCTCATGGAGATAAAGGGGATTGCCTTGCGACATGGAAATCCTTTCCATGTCAAAAAAAATGTTCAAAGCCAATCTTTCGCACTCGAGAGGCAAGCGCATGTACGAAGAGGCGTCTGGCGAGGATGAATCGATTGATCTTGCGAAGACACGGCTACAATGTCGACTCTCTCTTCTAAGCCAACTCAAAGAAGAGAGGCTGCTGCGGCAAAAAGCTTGACCCACCCTGCAGCCAAGAAAGCTCATGCCACTGCAGCCAATCCCAAGAAAGCACATGCCCCAGCAGCGAAGTCCATTAAAGCTCCTGCCTCTGCAGCTGAGCGAGAAGATGCACCTGCCCATGTAGCTGAGACCGAGAAGGTTACATTTGCACCTTCTTTGGTCGTGAAGAAGAAATGCTCAGCTATGCCGCGCAAGCCAGCTAAAGCAAAGAAGATAAATATGGTGGAGCGAGAAGCTACCGAAGAAGCTGAGGAGGAAGAAATTCCTCTTGTTAAGACCAAAATAAGAAGACTTTTTAGGAAGTCGAATTGCGAAAACTTTGTGCAGTACTCGGCTGCTGAAGAGCTGGCGGCGTCCAAGAAGAGTAGTCGAAGAAAATTGTTGGTGGTGATGTAGTCACCGCGGAGTTGGAGAAAAGGCTGGCGATGTGGATCAACGGACTCAAGACCCATTGATCGAGAGAGCAGTGTGGAGGAACATGGAGCCGAGACAAGCGAGTAAATCGAAGAAAAAAGTTGTCTAGTCCCCTCGAGACGGATGCGGAGAACACGAGGAGGAACATGCTCCACTCGCTACTATTCGGGAAGAAGGAGATGATGATGATGTGATGATCTTTATATCCTCGTATATCGACATTCGGAAAGATTGATGGAATGGTGATGTTAGAAGCTGAGTTACTCACGACATTAATTCGAGCACCCAGAGTTCATTGAAGAAGAAGAGGAGCTCTTAAGCTTCTTGGGAAACATATCCCTTCGCTCTGCCCTTGATCCTGACTTCTGCATGATTGTCCTCTATGAAAGAAAGGAGGAAGAAAAATAAAGAGCCTTGGAAAAGGCTAAGGCCATTGAAGAGTCGAAGAAGCCCCACACTTGTCCCATCTCTGATATACCAAAACACGCCATGGATTCGACTGACAACAGCGATAGTGACATTGAAGAGATAAATCTTGTTGTTGCTGCTAAGAAAGCCGAATTCAAACAAGTTGTTAAAGAGTCAAAAGAGATGCACAAGCAGTGGATTCAAGAGGGTCCAAGAGAATCTTCTCAAATCTCCTTAGTCCACGAAGTTATGGATGTGGTGCGAAACATTCTTTGTCAACATTGTTGCTATCCCTAGTGCACTCGGAAGATGGCACGGGACTATTAAGGCGATGAAGCTAAGGATGGTGAAAAAAGCGGGCACCTTAGCCAAGCCAACTCCTATTGAAGGTGTTGAGACACATACCCACCGCGGTTGATCACTCAAAAGGAAATCGGAGCCGAGTCTCGGTGCTAAGTAACCCCACCACTCATAACTTAGGTGTGCCGGTTGAGAAACTCTCACCACCATATCTAGGTCGGAGGATCTTTGTGGGAGACCAACCAATGAAGTTTGGAGCGAAGGTGATAATCAAACTACTCAACGAGTGAAGTTAACGAAGCTCGGAGGTTGAGTTGTCTCGGCTAAGACTTCATCTCGCAAGGCGATGACCGATGACTCTTTGACGGCTAAGGCACAAGATGGAAGTGAGGCCATGGGAGTTGAGACTCTTGGTCACGAAAGTGCAATCCTAGGAGTTGAGACTACGGCGGATGCCACTAAAGATCCCTAGATAGCTCCGTCTGCTGAAGGGATAAACGTCCAAGACCCTGCTATGGTTAAGACTGTACACAGGGATGATCAAGGCCCACCAGCGGTTGAGACTGCTGAGGGTGTAGAAGACCTAGAGGAGGTTGAGACTTCCCCGGTAAAGGAACGAAAATGAGCCACTCCTCATGTGGAGTCGTTGATGAAGAAGAGATCGGCGCCCTTCATGATTCACATGAACATGTTGATCTTGCCGAATTCTAGAATCGAGAAGATGAAGGTGAGTCCACTCCATTAATACATCTCATAAGGACCACGGTGATGAGGATGCTCGGGCCACTCGGAGCCAAGTCGGTGATAAAAAGTTTGCTCCGATGAGATTCGTATTGGTTGATGGGCCACTCGAATGGCACCATCACACTCCGATGAAGGCGATAGTTCGGTAGGAATAGACAACTTCAAAAAGAAAGCAATAGGCGATCTTGAGGAAGGCTGTTAAGACAAGCGAGGATCGATCGACTTAGCGAGCTAACACAAGCGCCCAAGATCTTGATGGAAGGCTGAAGTGAGGCACGTAAGTGAAAACATTTTAAAGGAAAAGGAAAGGCCCCACAAGCCCAAGGCGTGGGTATTCTATTTTTCCAGGATGAACTCTTTGCGGAATATTTTCGTTCAACGCCCATATTTTGTTCAAAGATGAATCAGCTGCGGAACAAGCCCGTTACAATGTCCAAGTACCCCCAGAATAACTCCGAGCTCCAAGTGAAACTGCAATCGCGCCTATTGGCTCTGACTTTGATGCAGTATGGCCAGAAGATCAGTATGTTGAGACAGCTGACTTCAAGAAAGCCTTTAAAGCCATATATGCTGAGATAGAGAAAATGGAACATGTCTTTGCATCTTTGGACCAAAGACTTGATAACAGAGATGCCACAATCACCAGAGACATCAGAGGAATAGTTCTGCGCATTAGAGAATGGGTCGGTCAAGTGAAGGCTTTGAGGCGAGAGAAGGTCACCTATTTCAAGTCCCTATTTGCTAAGATGGTGATGCGGGCTCTAACCTCAAGTTCCAGGCGGAGGCGACGAGACCACATTTTTAGGATGGACGAGTCGCCGGTCGGACATGGAGTTGCTCAAACTGCGGGCATAAGAATGAAATTGCTAGAATGGAGACCAACGTTGAACATCGATTAAGGTCCTCAAACGAAAATGAAGGCGATGGCGGTGAGTCTAAAGCTATGAGTCGAGAATTGAAGCGACTACTCAAGACCCACAACAAACATGACTCCACGAATAACAAGCTTGATTTTATCACTGAGTGGCATGTTCCCCAATTAGCCCTACCCTTTGGTGATGATGCCAAAAAGGGGAAGAGGAAGCCATGAGGGAGGTGATGGAAGGAAGGGAGTGATAAAGAGGAGGGAGGTAAAGGGAAGCAAGCAAGGGGAAGGAAGATGCGTGAAGAAACCCCCTTTGAAAATTATGCTTGCTAGGACCCATAACAAGGAGATGCTGACCTCAATTCTCAGCAGACTACCAAAAGAGCTGACAGTGGAAGAGAAAGCTAAAATGGCAGTCAAGGAATCAAGAAAAGCCATGGAAGCTGAGTTTGAGAAGGTAGCTGATAAGCACTCTGAGCGCATAAAGGATATTAAAGTAAGGTTCGATGGCCCCCCAACTGGACTATTGAAGGATTCCCCAGCAATAAAACCTACAAGAGAAATCATGATGCCTGATGCTGGATCTGAACCCAGATCACTAGAGGAGTTTCAAACTCAGAGAAAGTGAAGGTTATTTCAAGAACTTGACTCTACTATAAGCGTGGGACTTATCTTTGGGAGAAGGGTCTTGATTTGTGCAAATCAGGTGAGAAGCGATAGAGTTCAGCAAATCACTCAGCTGTAAAAAAGCACCGATGATACACTCCCGAGAGAAGGAGAGCTGAGTCGATTAGAGGAGTGGAAGGTTTGGAAGTGGTGGAAGATGCGGAGGCACTCCACCACGGCCAAGACCACAAGATACAAGGTTTATTGATCCACATAAAGGGGATCAATTCTTTTGGGTTGGAGTACGACCATCTTGCCAATCTTGAAGTAAAGCGCAAGAATGAGGAGGCGGTGAGAAAAGCAAGAGGCTGAAAATGAAAGAGTTATGCATGAATGGGAAGAATGGCGGCGTAGGAAGACCTGCTTTGCTAAGCGCGCATATGAAAAGAAGAAGAAAGATGAATAAGAGAAGAAGAAGCGGAGGATGATAGAAGGAGAGCGAGAAGATGAAGAGAGAAGAAGGAAGCAGCCGAGGCGTTGAAGATGGTTATAACCCCTTCCTTTTATTTTACTTAACTGTACATACAAGTTTTGTAAGTTTTCTTGTAATTTTATTCTTATAGTTTTGCTCTGATACATGTTGTAATTCATTAAAAGAAGCTCTGATACAGTGTATAGAGTATATCATGTAAACAGCTTTGTAAAGGACAAGAATGTTATTATCAATAAAATTGACATATTCAACTCATACATTCTTTGTTACTACACTGCTTACTTAGCTGTAATATTTATTTAAGTTTTGGCATCATCAAAAAAGGGGAAATTGTTAAGAAATTTATTATTAGATTTTGATGATACCATGTAAAACTTAGAATAGGAAGTTGGCACCCAATTTTCCTTGTATTTCTATTTGTAATAGATAGGACTGCGTGAGCTAAGTGAAGTCAGCTATGTTGAAGAATACAAGAGTCAACTGAAGATTGAAGTAAGTGAAGTCAGCTATGTTGAAGAATACAAGAGTCAACTGAAGATTGAAGTGAAGACCCAACTATATGTCGGTGAGTGTGGTCAAGATGGAAAACCTGAACTCGGCGAAGAGATCGGTGAGAAACAATTGAGTGAAGGTTGAAGAAGTAGCGATCAAGTCGATTAAGAGCCAAGTCTACATTGAATTGTGATTGAGTCATTCCTAAAAGATTGGAGCTGAATCAAGTCAAAAAGGTAAAAGCGGTTGTCAAGTCAAGTCGTCGGCGATATTAATCCGTTCCACGAGTCAAGGAGATATTACTTAAATTAGTAATCGTCCATGTTGCATATCTTAAAGTGCTCGTCCCAGAGAAGCGTGAAAAAGGAATAAACTAATGGGAAATCTTGAGCTTGTGTCGAGTCTGAAAAGCTGCACATCATTTAATACGAGGAAATGTCACCATCACAAGTGCAAGTCAAGAAAAGACAAGCCAACGAACAAAAGTGTTATTTGAAAATAGCATATCTCTTCAAAGAGCAAATTTTCAAATAAACACTATAAAAAGGCTGAGGAAGCAAGAGAGAAAATGTAATTCTAAAAAAATTACAAGTAAGCAAACCTACAAACAATCTCTCAAGCTTACTAAGATATTCCTCAATCCTAAATTCGAAGGAACTTGATCCAACACACTTAGTGAAGGAAAGAATACTTCATCCAGTTGAAGAGGAAACAGTTTTAAGAACTTAAGGGGTCTACTATCCAAGGTTGAAGGAGTTGTAGTAAGGTTCAAGGTCGAACCCGAAGATTTTAGCTCGTTGGAACGCTATGTGATCAATTCCAAGGGTTCGAAGGGAGCTGAAGTAGTAAGGCCGCTGTCTTGTGAAGAAGCTGAGTCCTAGGAGAAGCGAGTTGTGTGATCAAGGTTGTCTCAGACTGAGAACTACTTTGTAACCTGATCTGTTACTTAGTGGATTCTTCCAGGAGTTGGAGAAGATTGGATTAGAGGAATTACCACATCCCCGAACCACTACAAAATTTGCTTGTGTCATTTTACTTACAACATTTTATTTTCCTGCTTACTTTATATTTGTTGTTTGATTTATATTGCTAACCCAACTGATAATAACATTGCTAAGAACAAGTGTTAAAAATAAGTTTAAAAATATCAAGGGTGTTAAGTCTTCCATTTGACAAAACCCAAATCAACTAAAAAGTTAAGTGTTAGGCGGCCCGGTGAGTTATATTATCAATAGCTCAATCGAGTCTATTGAGTGGGTAACTTTGCTGAAGTAAGCCAACTTAGCTTTTCCCCAAGGACTTAGCTGATTCGAGTCAACTCTGTTAAAATATTTTAAAAGAACTAAATTCAAAAAGTTGGTAAGGTTTATTCACCTCCTTCTAAACCTTACAAAGCACACACCTTGGACCTACAAATATATCATTGTATAAGAACTTAGCCATGATAACTATAGTCACGATAATATTTATTATCACTTATATACAAATTTCAATTTAAAAATATTTTTATAAAAATTAACTATTGTGACGAGTAATAATAAATTTTAATGACAAATTGTTAAAACTAAAATATTATTTAACAATGACAAGATCAATTTGTGACTATAGAATTAAGTTTAGTGATGGTAATTGTATGTAACTATATTATCGAAAATTAGTGTCAACAATTGAATGTGACTATAAAATTGAATTTTAGCGATAATTTTTTTACGTGGCTAATTAGTTGGATTTTAGTGACAACAATTGAATGTGACTAAAGTATCGGGTTCTAGTGACAAATTTGTGTGTGATTAAAACATTTAGTTCTAGTTACAACAAAACATATGTGACTAAAGCAACAAGTTGTAGTGATAAAACATAGTTGTGACTAAAGCATGGATTTATAGTGACAACAAATTATCGTGACTAAAAGCTTATAGTGACATTTAGGATAGTCGTCACTCAAACTTTTAGTGGCACTACTTGTAGTGACAATGTGACAATGTCTAATTTTGTCAATAACTCGATAATAGTGACGATATTAGTATATATAGTGACAAAAGGAATCGTCACTAAAAATACTTTTTGTATATTACGGATGGTAAAGTGTTGGTTTTTACTTATCGTACTAACCACATTTTTATGTGTCAATATTTTCTAATGATGATGTTGTAAGTGTGACAAATTATTGATCTTTTTCGATTTCGTCGAATGTTCAAACAAAATAATGTGATTTTTTAAAGATTCATTAGTCCAATGGATTTCGAAAAGAAAAAGAATTTTATTAATTACCAAAATTTAAATTCAACTTACAACACCTTGAAGAGCACCACACTCTTCTTCAACACCACCTTTGACATGATATTTTTGTTTAATTGAAAATTAATTGGTTTAATTAAATTGAATGAACTTTTTCGAGTAATTGATAATACAATAGATGTAATTAGATGTGATGATAACATATAGAATAATGACTATGAAAGACCAAGTGTTTGCTTGAAATTGTTGTGTTGTATCTCATTTTGACTTTTCATTTATAGGAGATGATTGATTCTCTCAAAATCTCTGAAAAAATACAAGAATATAGAGAAATCCTCATTTTAAGGAAAGTTTGGTCGAATGTCATATTTTCTTTCTTTTTTGGATATATTTCTAATCACCCCAACCGTTTATGATTTTGCAAGGATTTATTTGAAAACAAAAATTAGTGGTTTTTGTTAATTTTTTTTGGAATTTTTTGTGTCGAAAAATAAAACTCAAAACAAAATTTAATGTAAACCGTCGGAAGTATTAAGGAACATCGTTTGATAAAGCGTTGTCATTTTTTGAGAAAATGGAAATCATTTTATTTGGACTTTAAAAACATTGTTTTGGTGATAAAATGAAATCATCAAAATTAAGATTATCAAGCAGGATACAAAATTGATGTGTACCTGACTATACGTGATTTTGATATTAGTCCAAGTAGTTTATTACAGTTTAAATCATACATAGATGATATTTTTGTTTAATTGTAAATTAATTGGTTTAATTAAATGTGTGCAACATGCAACGATGATTCAGATGATGATAACATTAGGGTGAGGATTGTTGAGAATTTGACTTTTCAATTGGTTCTCTCAAAGTCACATATAGAGAAACCTCGCTTGGTGAGTATTTACTTTCTTTTTTTTGGATATATTTCTAAGTTTATGATTCCTTATGTTTATTCAACAGTTAGATTTTTTTGTTAATATTTTTTTTGATCAACAACCTATTCCTACGAAGTTTTGGAATATTTTTATTAAGGGTACACTCAAAGAACAAAATAATGTAATTATAACGTATAAAGGAATACAGTGTTGTGTCGAGTTAAATCAAGAGAAATCCAGGATTTTCATGCAACGTGGTTGCAAAATTTTTCTAGAAGAAAACAACCTCGGTGAAGGATGCACGTGCATGTTTGAGTTGATTGACTCTGAAATGTTGAGAAGTTGTTGTAGAGACTCGGAAAAAAGTTTAAAAGATTATTCGGAGAAGCCAGTAACAAATGTCGTAAGTTGTAATATCTTTCACAATAAGTTTATTTCTGAATAAATGCAATACGATCGTGAAGTATTGAGTGAAGAACACATAAATCTGATTGAAAGTTTGAACACTGAGCATCGACATGTTTATAATAAAGTAATAGACTCATTTGATTCGATCTAGAGTGATACATTCTTAGTATATGGATATGGAGGCACGGGAAAAACTTTTGTATGGCGAACACTTTCTGCAGCCATAAGGTCTAGGGGTGGAATTATTTAGAATGTAATGTCTAGCGATATAACTTTTCTTCTTCTGCCAAACGGAAGAATTGGTTATTCAAGATTTAAAGTTGCATTCAATCTTAATGAGGACTCAACATGCACAATCTCTCAAGGGAGTCCACTTACAGAACTGATAGTACATGCACAACTGATAATTTGGGACGAAGCCCCCATGATGCATAAACATTGTTTTGAATCTTTGGACAAATCATTAAAAGATATTATGAGATACACCAATCCAAATAGCTTAGATCAACCATTTGGAGGTAAACCAGTATTGCTCGGTGGAGATTTCCGCAAGATCTTACCTGTGATTTCAAAAGTCCCTAGACAAGACATAGTTCGTGCGACGATCAATTTTTCACATTTACGGAGATATTGCACGACTTTGAGGTTGACCAAGAACATGATGCTATAAAATCTAAATTTAGATTCTAAGTGTGTTGAATTGAAGAAATATTCAGAATGGATCGCGAGCATATATAGGAGATAAATCAGTTGGAGGTCCGAATGATGGTATTATTGATATTGAAATTGCATATGATATATTATTGAAAAGTGATGGAGACCCTAATGCAACAATTGTTGAAATCACATATCCACGATTTGTAAAATTGTTGAATGTTCAGTTTATTTGGAGGGTCGATTTGTCCTTGCACCAACACTTGATGTGGTCATTTTATAAATGAATATATGACTTCATTGAATGACGGAGAATGAAAGATATATTTAAGCACTGACAACACGTGAAAATCAGATTCAAATGCTAATCTATTACAGAATGTGCACACACCAGAGTTTTTGAACACAATTAGGTGTTCTAGAGTGTCGAATCATGAGTTAAAGTCGAAAGTTGGAACTCCAGTGATGTTGATGAACATATATCATTCACTTGGTTTGTGCAACGACACTAAGTTAGTTGTTACAAAACTTGATGATCATGTTTTGAAGGCAAATATTCTTACAGGAAACAATAAAGGTCAAAAGGTATCAATTCCTCGAATGACACTGACCCCATCCAATTCGAGGTTGCCTTTCAAGTTCCAATGAAGACAATTTCCTTTGATCGTTTCATATGCGATGACGACCAACAAAAGTCAAGGACATTCTCTCTCTCTCTCTCTCTCTCTCTCTCTCTCTCATGTTGGACTTCTTTTGAAAAAACTAGTATTCAACCATGGTCATATGTACGTTGTTGTATCCAGAGTGACTAATCGTTAGAGTTTAAAAATCTTAATTTGTGATGATGAGAATAAATGTAGAAACAAAACTACAAATATTGTATAATATAACTATATAAGGAATTTTTTAAGTAATTTATAATTACATTCATACATTAAGATTATTCTACGAAAAATTTGATAAATTTATTAATATATTTACGTTAAGAAAAAAATTTGATTAATAATTTCAAGTATTCATTTCAACAATACAAGTTCAATTGAAAATATGTCTTGCATATTATATTTGTAATTTTTTTTTAGAGACATAGGGTGTGCGTGAGAAAAGAGAGGGATAGATATTAGGGTTGTGCACGGGACTTGGAGATTACCAAAACCGAACTGATATCCGGACCGAAAGATCTCCGAACTGAAAATATCCGTTGACTTTTTGACTTTCCCCGAACCGTACCGTACGAAAATATTTATGGTACGGTTCTGGAGATTTTTTGAATACGCGTACCGAGAACCATACTGAACCGTACCGAACCACTCCGAACCGAGGACCCGAAGCTAGAACCGATTTTAAAGATTTTATATAGATACATATATATTATTTTTATGTTATTTTTATTTTGATATTGGATTAACTACAAATTATTTGAAATTAAATTGAATATAAATCATATTTTTGAAAAAACCATAATACTGCAACTATTATGAATTTTAAAAAACTTTGATATTAATAATAGAGTAAATCATTTGAAATTAAAATTAGTTAAATAATTAGTAAATTGCACTTAAAAAGAGAAACATGTAATAGTACCATATTATAACAAAATAAAAAAGATCATATTTTAATTTTTCACCACATCACATAAATTATTTATATAATTTTATTGATTATGTTAAGTTGTTAAGTATGAGACATTGAGATTATAAATTTATACAAGTTTTTATTTCATGTTAATTTATAAAAATTATTAGTTAATTATATTTGTTTTATGTCAATAGAAGGACAATTACCCAAATAATAGACTATTATTGTATTACGGAGGTTATTAAATTTAGAATTTTGGATTGTGTTACCTATTATAGTTTTAGTTTTTATTTTGAAACTATGCTAAAAAGAGACTAGAACTCTAGAAGTATATCTGTTTGGTGATTTTTATATTGATTTTTTTCTTTTTCAAATTTGCATGTTTTATTTATGGCTAATCTCCAAATCTCCGTCCCGAACCGTCCCGAACTTTCGGTACGGTTCGGGACGGAGATTTTTTTCTATGGTTGATTAAAGATTTATTTTCAAAATCTCCGAAACTTGGACGATTACGGAGATTTTCAAATCTCCGAACCGTCTTTCTGTCACTGCACACCCCTAATAGATACAATAGAATATAGAGACAAACACATATTAAGAAATAAATCTAGACGAGTGTAATTTGACATTAAAGTCTATAATTGAAAATATAAATCTGGTATAATTTTTTTTTATTTATTTTTATAAATATTATTATTAAAATAAATTAATTAATATCAGCTCATGTTAATAGATAATTTCATTATTATAAATTAATAATATTAAAATAATAATACACGTGCAATACATGAGATTACTATTAGAATTAAGTTTTAAAATTTTGCCTCATTTAATGTCTGTGTGTCAACAAAAATGATTGAGTTTAGTTTTATTAGTAAAAAAAATCAAATAAATGTTCTATACTGATTTATCAACTTTTAAGGCAATTAAATTTTGTACATGCAATAGCATTATCCATGTTTTGGCGTTAAACTTAACAATAACAGTCGATAAAATAAACCATTCAGTTAAATTATTTAAATTAAAATAAAGATTTGAAACTTAAGATAATGAGTAGTATATTATGTTTGCAAGTGAAATTCTCAACAAAAGGATGTTTTGCGTGACAAAGTTATTATGAAGACTTATAATTTTCCATTGTGATTATACCTATATTATATATTAAATTGTATTCAACATAATTAACAAAAAGTCACTGAAATTAATGTAATATTGATAAAGATATCCCCTTCAAAATATTGATAAAGAGTTTGAGTTTTCATTATTAGGAAATAGTTTTTAACTAGTTTCAAAATAATTCTTCAATCCATCAGAAAGAAAACGAAAGTCAAAAAGTGAGGAAAGGGTTAGGACATTACATTCCCAAATGTTGGAGCCCTAACCTCTCAATTGATTTAATTAATTTTCCCCTTTCTTGAAAATGTTAAATTCTTTAAGCCCTTCTTCGTATTCTTGGAGATATACAATATAATTACAAAAATTCGACACACACACACAGACATATATAGAGACACGCAGATAAAATAAATAAATAAAAAGAAAAATGAGTGGTGTGCTTGGCCCCCCGGCTCCGAGACGCAATAGCATGGCCCAAAAGCGCAACCCCTCCGCCGTGAAGAAGTCGTCGGCGCCTCCTTCCGAGAACGGCTCCGCCACAAATGGGACCAATGCCAAACCGTCCTCCCCATCTAACTCGTAAGCTTCCGCTATCCCCTCATCCCGCAATGAAGAAAAAATAGTCAACGTGGTTCGGCATTTGTGTTGCCCTTTTTAAAAAAAGAATTTGGTGGGGGTTGGGGTTGGGGAAGATTGATACTTGAGTTTGAATATTGATATGTTGGGAAAATAAATATTCCTACTTGAAGCTGAAAGTTAAAATATCTGAAGAGGATGTTGTTTTAATGGTTGACATAATTAGTAGGAATTAAGAAATTGATTGGTTAACGCGAGTACATTATTAGTATTGATATATGATGATGCGTATATGCATTCGTACATGCATATCTGTCCAAGTGGTATTTGATAAGTTCATGCATATGTGCTTTCATGTATTGCCCAACATCAGACGATATTGTGGTTGCATGCTTTCTCATCTAGGATATCAAAGTGCCGACTTTAGGGGTACAATTAGTTGCTGTCTCTTTTTACCTCATGCTAGGACCTTTAATTCAATTGGTTGAATTTTTATGCTGTTGTATTATTTGACATTGACTTCAAATGATTTTGTATATGAATATGTAGGTCTGTTGCTTGGGAAAGGACAGTTAAGAAACTTCGGTTATCTAAGGCACTCACAATTCCTGAGGGGACTACTGTATCGGATGCCTGTAGGAGGATGGCAGCCAGGCGTGTTGATGCTGTTCTGCTGACGGATGCTAATGCGTTGCTTTCTGGAATCGTCACTGATAAGGTAGTCACCTAATGAGCATTCTGTATGTAATTCCTTTTTTTTTTTTTTCCGCTGGCTTTCTTTTGGATTTGTTTCTTATGTGTTTAAGTGGAGGCAAGAAGGAGAAGAATTCGAAGGCATTGTTATCTGCTGCAAATGCCAATGAGATGAACACACGGAATGGACCCATCTACCTTTTAAGTTACTGAGATGGAATGTGCAGCATTGCCATTGCAAGATTGTTGATTGCTTGAACTTACTGTATTTGTTTTTTAATTTGTTTTTTAATTTTTGATTTTATTTTTGCGTAGGACATAGCAACCAGGGTTATAGCGGAGGAGTTGAAGCCAGAGCAGACCATTGTTTCAAAAGTGATGACAAGAAATCCAATTTTTGTGAACTCGGATTCTTTGGCTATTGATGCTTTGCAGAAGATGGTGCAAGGTTACCTTTTATGTGCCTTGTTTGCATAAGGAGAGATTGTTATGCTTATTATGTTTCCAGTTGTGCATGAGGGTACTTACGCATTGATTACAATAGTATAAATATTTGTTGAAAAAATGTCCAACTTTACGAGGTTAATTACGTTGACCTAACTTGATGTTTGCCTAATTACTGAATTTATTTTTCTTTTTGTGAAATCACCACCATCTGTCGGTTTGATTCGTTAAAAAACGTAAAGGTCCATTACATAATTACCATTTAACCCATTACATGTATTCACATCTATTTGCTATTTCAAAATTGAAATTTACCCGTTTGGTCTTTTACCTTTAATAGGGAAATTCCGGCATCTCCCTGTTGTTGAGAATGGTGAAGTTATAGCATTGTTAGATATCACAAAATGCCTTTATGATGCCATATCAAGAATGGAGAAGGCTGCAGAGCAGGGAAGTGCTATTGCAGCGGCAGTTGAAGGTGTTGAGCGTCAATTTGGAAGCAATTTCACCGGTAGTTCTCACTTGAATGTTTATTTGCCTTAAATATTGGTTTTTATACAGGAAAATAAGCTATACGTGTTACAAAATTAGGCAAAAAAGGCATCTCCTCAGTGTTAGAGAATTAACTTTTATGTTGATATGTTCACTTTCTTGGAAACCCAATATTAATTCGAATGTTGATTAATTGTGACTTATTTTTACTATCAGTAAGGAACATTATCTTGCAATGTTTATAAAGGAAGCCCTTAGGTGATTCTATAATTAAGTTGCACTGACTACTTTACCCCTTAGACGGGCATGCTATCAACTTGGGAATATAAGACTTTAATAGGTTAAAGTTACAAAGAATATCTTGCCTTCACTTTTTAATTATAAAGGTGCCATGGTTGCGAATGAAAGTAGTGATTAGTGAAAGGAATCAAAAGAAATACGAGGGACATTTTTCAGAGTTTTTACTGGATAACTAAGATAGTATATGGCATGATGTGTGTCCAAAGTACTGGATTCAGAACTTCTCCAACGACATATTGCTGGCTTAAAAGCTTAAGCCCAGTTTGCTATTAGTAGCTCTCAACCGTTCATAATCTTGTTTAAGTTTAGAGATTTCCAATTTTCCACTCAACCAATTGGACTGCTCTGTACAAAACTCTTCCATGTCGAATTGCTACATCCTAGTTCTAGCACATTAGAGGACCATCCTAGATTCACCATACTTCTGTGCAGTGTGGGCTTCCGTACAATCTTCTCGTTCTTTAGGAACTTCTATGAGACCAACTCTACAACAAAGGTTCAATGGATCTGAAAAATTGTTGTAGCTAAACTGCTGCTGCAAATGCTTAAAGATTAAGGTTCTAGTTAGTAGCTAATGTGAATTGTCTATTAAATCCTTTAACCATTTTAGGGAGCTCATACTCACTATCGTACGGTTGGATTTTTGAGTTTATAGCACTTCATATTTTTTTCCCATTACTTAGTCTAGTATTTATCTTTCTATTTGCATAACGATGTCTTTTATTGACAAGAATTTATTTGTTTCTTTGGCTTTCTTCTATATTTCAGCACCATCAGCTTTTATAGAAACTCTTAGGGAACGCATGTTCAAGCCTTCTCTATCCGCTATCATTTCCGAAAATTCTAGGTAAATCGTACTAGCCGAGTGGTCTTTCTTTCTATGAAACGATGGTTTTCTTGGCATTGTTTATGTTACTATGTATGTAATTTTATGTCTTCAGGGTTGCAATGGTAGAACCTTCAGATCCTGTTCATGTTGCTGCTAAAAGAATGCGTGAATTACGGGTCAATTCAGTTCTTGTTATGACAGGAAACGACATTCAGGGGATACTCACGTATATATTTATTAGCAAACTTTGCCTTTTCTAATATATGTCGATTTATTTAAGAGATTGATATGTGTTTTATAAAGATGACTTAGCTCATGGTTAACTTTTGGAATTTTATTTCAGTTCAAAAGATATACTCATGCGAGTTGTGGCACAAAACCTCTCTCCTGAGCAGACTTTAGTGGAAAAGGTATGACAGCTCTTTTATTTTAGTGGTTCCAGTTTGCAAAATATGCTAGGTAAGTAGGTAATCTCTTTATACTTCAATATTTGACTAACTTAATATGCTTGTAGCCCTCATGATATATATAGACACTTATCATGAGGTTGCTTTTGCACGTCACTTAGATTTCAAATCATAACTCTACCATAGGTGTTCTCAAAAGTTCCCAATTTTGATTAGGTGTCTTTTCCATTGCCTATTTTGGATTACTTGTGCCGATGCATGATAAGCAAAGTATTCTGACTTTTTTTTGTGTGTCCTGAATCTCCAGTGGTTGATGTCATAAGATTCATATTTCAGGCTATGGTCCTTCGAATCTTGAGCTGTCATGGACATTGTTGTCAAAAAACTTGACAGTCCTGTCATTGATTATAAATTAGTTATTTGATTACCCCTTACATAAATTTTAAATTCTAGATCTTGTGAAATTTGCTTCCTTAACTTTCACCTGATAATCATTGTTCGGTTTAAGATGTTTCTGTTGACTTATCATGCTATTGTACAACATTTTTTCAAGGTAATGACGCATAAACCTGAATGTGCAACTCTAGAGACAACTATTCTTGAAGCATTGCATATAATGCATGATGGGAAATTTTTACATCTTCCCGTTGTTGACAAAGGTGAGGTACTACTTCTATATTTTATTTTCCACTGTAAAAATATTTAACAGTATTTTCTTGGCAGATGGATGTGTTGCTGCCTGTATAGATGTTTTGCAGATAACTCATGCAGCAATTTCTATGGTAAAGTTCTTTTCTGTTGATTGCCATGGATCAAGTGCAACTGCATTTGCGAGTCATGTTCTTCATTATTGTTTTTCATTCTTTCCTTTTTTGTTTTGCTTGATACCTTTTGCTTATTTCATGATGCGAAATATCGAATGTCCTCTTAAATTTCTTGTATATTGGCTGGAAGTTGATACACCTTGTAGAATTATTTATCAAAGCTTTGCCTACTTGTCCTGTTCCCTATCAAAATACTCTTGTGGTTTTTGACCTGGAATAATTTTATTTTGGAGCTCTGAAGCTCTGATAACCTAAGATTACTCTTTCAGGGTGGGACGGAGTAATTATCTTGTCAAAGAGTCCATAAAAGAGTCAACTGATACTTATGTTGTCATTTTCTGGGATGACATATATATCTGTAAAATAGAGTTTTATGTTTTTGTTCTCATTAAGATCTGTATAAATAAGATACCTATATTTGGACTCATTTTCTGAAATTTTTGCATTCAATTGAAACCATGTCTTGTTTCTCAAATTTTTTAATTAGTTTTCAAAAATTATTTTCAGAGAACACGACCTATTTCAACCTTTTTTTATTAAAAGGCCTACACCTCATTTTCAGAAAATAAGTTTTTTTTTTTTTCAAGAAAACATACTTTATTTCTGAACAGATAAAAGAAACATGTGTTCTCAATTGAAATGCCAAATCAGCTTGTGAAACTTTGCAACTCCCTAATCCAAAAACATATTCATTTTCACACATCCTTGAGGTAAAAATTATTTCTATAAAATGGAAATAAAATTAATTCAAAAATAGTGTAAATTGCTGCATGTGCTATAATCTTTTGCATTTTCATATTTTTGAGATAATTATGGATTAAATGTATCAGTGCCCTCACTATTCTTTTTTCACATCATTAATTCTCTGTGAGCAGTTAATGATGTTATTTACTGAATGACATTGGTCTTATATCTTTCTAGACTGTTAATAGGAAGAATGTAGAATTAGTGAACATGGCAGCGTACATGTATATTTTTTCTCAATGGAGGGGAAATTAAGTTCCTTTAATTTCTCTCTCAAGGTTGAAAGTGGTTCCGGCACTGTTAGTGACACTGCAAATACAGTGATGCAAAATTTCTGGGATTCAGCACTTAATTTGGAGCCCCCTGAAGATTATGACACTCACAGGTTTTGCTTTGGCTTTTTTTGCTGATTATCGTAATGATTGGGATTTGTGTCTACTAATCCTGCTTGCTCTTTTATACAGTGAGATGTCTATGTCCCAATATGTTCCATCAGATGGTACAGAACATGCGAAGTCTGCATACCCATCTCTTGGTCTTGGGAATGCATTTTCTTTCAAATTCAAGGACCATAAAGGGCGTGTGCACCGACTTAATTTTGGTGAGTATCTAGAGCTTGTATGGCAACCTTGGCTCTATCTTGGTTTGTTTAAACTTTTCTGACTGTGGATCTCTTATTATTATTTGGAACTTTTAATTCAATATAAGTTCTTAAAATGCTCTCTAGTTGATAGGTGTCATCTAACCATCTAGCTGTACAGAGCCCTGGACTTTTATGTCCTTTAACAGAAAGCATTTTACCAGAATGCGAGAATAGGTTCTGACAATTCTGAAAACAGCATTATCATGGAACTTGAAAATAAGTAAATATAGGGATAGCTGCAAAAACTACATGTAATGTTTGGGGTAATTACAAAAACACCCAGAGAACTTTCAAAATTACAAAAAACCCTTTGAGGTTTGATTCCATCCAACAATTTTCCCATTCATAAGAAAAAACATTTCAAAAAACCCCCTTACACTTATAGAAATATTACAGTTACCCCCTTAAAATTAAGACTGAATCAAAACCCAGTTTTTTTTTTCTTTTTTTTTTTTGTATTTTTGAAACTTTTGTGGTTTTTTTTTTTGGAAATACGGCCTCAAACCTCAGGGGTAGTTTTTGTAACTATCCCATAAATATATTACTAGTGGAGGGATGAGAGCAGCATGGACTAGCTCGTAGTAAAGGTTCTGATATGGAGATCATGTGTCCTCTCATGATTGAGTTATTGTCTTCTTCTCTATGAATGCTATGCTTGCTTTAAACTTAAAGTTGAAGTGATGTTCTTGATTTTACATTTAAGTATCAGGGCAGTGAGAGCTGCTGGTTTTCGACTGATGTTCTTTAGTTCGGTACTTTATATGTAAAATCAGCATTATGCTCAGTCAGCCAGTGATCCTGACGGGGGTCATAGCCACTGATTGCTTTTTGTTATTTGTTACATTAGGTATCGGGGCATTCTAGTTCTCATTAGAGATGTTTCTCAAGTTCAATGGAGAAACCAGCAGAACATCTTCTGTTTGTTCTAATGCTTTATACTCCTTTTTTTGTCTTCTCAACCAGGCTCGGAGAATCTAGCTGAACTTGTTTCTGGTGTTATGCAAAGGGTGGGTGCATCCAATGATCAGAGTCGCCCTCAACTTTCGGTGGGTATATAAACATTTACCATAATCCTTATCATTTGATTCTAATGAGAAGGTTGTTAATGCTTTCCATTTTATCTCTTAGTATGAAGATGATGAAGGTGATAAAGTTCTGCTCACAACAGATGGTGATCTTGTTGGTGCTGTAACCCATGCAAGATCAGCGGGTCTAAAGGTGATAATGATTGTTTGCCTGTAAATTTTCATATTAACAGAGTATGATAGCTATTAAACAAGTAGGATTACATCTTACCTCAGGTTTGGTGATATTGGAAGCGCATCTGTAGAGATACCCATGATTCAATGTAGAGTTTTTTAACCAACTTTCAAAGAAGTGAACGTTCAGAAAACCTCATAATGAGGATCTACTAAAGTTTTCGGTTGAAAATTTTCTGTTTCAACTCACTTGCTAAGGATATCACTATACCAAAAATGCAGTCCTCGTTGGCTCTGTTGATAGAATTGAAAATGCTGATTAACTTCCAATAATTTGTAATAAAGCCACTCCAACTAACCATTCCCTCTCAAATATTCATACATTCTCTGGAGCCATAAATTTTTATCCTTCTTGTTTTTGGTATATTATTGCTTTTGATCTGAATTTCTCTTATGCAATATTTTGTTACTACATCTGTAATTTGTTACCTCCTCTTTTGTTTTTTCCAAAAAAAAGTGTCACAAGTTTGTAATTTTTAGATATTATACCAGAAAAACTCATGTGGCATGTTGCCCCATGGTTTGGCCCAGCGCCATTCCACTAGACATGCGAAACACCTTGTCAGCTCTTTGCATTTTACAACAGTGAAGGTATAGTTAACATAATAATTAATATTTTTGGCATGCTCTATAGTTACAATCGTCTGATTCCCTTTTGTTGCTAATTAACATTGCAGATCTTTCTTAGGTTTCCTTTTTGCTAGTTTTGAGCGGCAATATTTCATATTGTCTACTTCCTTGGGTAAAATACTCACAAGGGTAACAGGAGCCTTATTTTTTATTTTTTTTCCATGTTATGTCAGTTGGCACTTCACAACCACCGGTTGTACTGTTGCAGAGATGATAATAGTTCATTTTGCTGGTGGCTGCTTTTGTCTGAGCTTGGTTGATGTTATTTCCATGTTGTTATAGGGAAATCCCAAGTTACTAGCGAGTACCTCTTTACTGTAACATGAAAACTTTCTCCAGTTCCTATTTTTAAGAATCGTCTTTCTAGTAAGGGAGCTTGTACTGCATATTTGATATTCCTAATCAGTCATCTCAATATGTCCTTTGGTGACTGGTGTATGATGGAGGTAAAATTGACAATGTGTTGGTGTATAATATTCACGGACCTGTATGTGGCTGGGAAAATCTGTTCCTTTTGTTATGAATTCATTGTTTATTATTTTACTCCAGAGCTCCGATTGTCTTGATGATGTCGCTAATTTTAGCCGTTATTTTTCTCAATATCATGTCTTTTGTAACCAGGTATTGAGGTTACATTTGGACTATTATGATTCAAGTGAAGACACAGAGAAGCTTTCTTCTGAGACCGTGAGTTTAGAGAAAGGTGGAGGATCGAACTTTCTCCGGTATGGGATATTTGCAGGAGCAGTTGCTCTGACAAGCATCGGGGTATTGGTCTACTTGAAGCGCTCAAACATATGATGTAGGAAAAGGTATAAGTTGCACTCTGATGTACTATAGTTGTGTGGCGTGAAGTAAATAAAATTATGGCATGCATCTTTTGGTTTCGTGGCCTTCAAACTGGATGGAAGAACAAATTTCTGTTTGGTAAATCATGAAGGCAACACTAAACAAGGGGTCAAGAAAGGATAAAAAGGGCAGAGATCAGAAGCACAAAGCAATGAATATCACACCACCTTAAAGCTGGCAAAAATTTAATTATTTTTTCTGTTTTCTTGTGTTATAAGCAAATGTAACGGTAGAAATAATTGTTACTCCAGATCCTCTGACTCTCTGTTGGCAAGAAAAAACTGCCATACTGTTAATTATACTCTTTGATTTGGAATAATACCGTTGAAGATAATCAATTTCTCAATGTATATTAGAGCTTTATTGTGAGTTTATATTATTGACTGATTTCGGGTTTCTTATATCCCTTTTTAATGTGAACATGGTATCGTAATGATAATGCTCTTTCTTTTTTACTTTAAAACGATCGATATAAGTCTATGCTCTGTTCCTAACATTACATATAGTTCAAGATGTTTTGAGTAGCTCTGTGAATTTTTCTTACCGAAGTGAAAGGAATGGAGCAAGTGCCACAAAAGAGTTGACATTTTCTTCCAGATCCTCCGAAGATTTTTATGTCCGAATGTATGAAGATCCTGGATTAAACCCTAACTTCTTTTGATATTCCTATAAATTGTCAGGGAAACCGGTTTCTGTACCTTGCTGGTACATCTAGTACTATAGTGTAATTTGGTTAATCTGTGAATCATGTCCAATTTTTTTCTTTAAATTTTCTGGCAACTATATCCAAATTCTCAAATTTCATCTTCTGGTATGAATCATGTTCAAACTTTATTCTGAATTAGGAATAATTACAAAAACACCAATGAGGTTTAGCCTGAGTACATAAAAACTCAGTTACTTTTCAAAATTGCAATACCTCTTGACATTTGTTTTTCTCTTACAAATAGCCCCTCAAGAAGGGTATTTGTTAGGTATATGCAAACCTCAGTGAGGTATTTGTAACACTATAAGGGTTGACAACTGGAGTTTTTTTAAGTTAGGCTAAACCTTGGGGGTGTTTTTGATATATACCTTTGATTTATATTTGATAAGGGTGAAATATGGTCTGGCTGACCTCTGTATTGGGTTGAATTGATAAGGCCCAGCGTATGGGCCCGACCTTCCAGGCTTTAGGGCATTGGGCCGGCCTGGCTAAGCCCATGGGCATTGGGCTGACCTGGCTAAGCCCACAAGCATTGGGTCGATTAGGTAAGGCCTACCGTATGGGGGCCGACCTGCTACCGTAAGTATTGAGCGACCTCTTGGGCTCAGCATTGAGTTGGGCCGCTAAAAGAAGTGTTGGGTTGATCTTGTAAGTTCATTTGGGTTGCGACCGATCTGCCGCACTCAAGGGCTAACTTTGGAAAGACATGAGAAAGGAGGCCGAGCTGATCAAGTTTAGTTCGGCCACAGGAGTAAAGGGGCTCTGAAGAAATCTTAAGGGGGCGCGTTAATGCACTGACCTGACGTGGCTCATGCTTGATAGTCTGATGTGTCTCAGGTCAGTTCGGAGCCGATGTCTTAGAGGCATAAATTAGGATTTTTTAGGAGATCCGATCCTAACCTAATGATGACTCTTACACCAAATCGTAACGGAATCCCAGATTTTACGGAAACCCTAATCCTAGTTAAGGTATAAAAGCCCAAGTTCAGGTTCATTCTAAACCTAATCTCATCTTTGCTTTTACAATATATTTTCTGCCTCTTGCTTCTCTTCCAAGTCACTGACTTAAGCATCGGAGAGGGTACGCCGGAGCCCCTCTCCGGCCCCCCTTGTGCAGGTTTCGCGGAGGAGTTCAGCTTGGAAGTTGATCGGCGAGAGGATGATGTTTTTTGGGAGCAACCAAGTGGCGTCGTCTGTGGGAACATTGAGCGAAGACGTGAGCTTCAAGTGATGGTTATGGAAGATATCAGGAGAAATTTGGAAGATGATCTGAATCGTACGCCGTTGGGAGATACTCCGGGCGGAGTTACGCAAGAAGATGTCAGTCCTCCACCTCCGCCACCTCCGGTGGAGGGCGGAGGGCAGCAGTTTCCAAGGGCTGGAGTGGATGGACAAACACCCATGTCTGGTGGGAGTGTTGATTTAGGCCCAATGTTCTTTGAACAGTTGGGTGGTTTCATCACTAGGGCCGTTGAGCAAACGGTGGAAAGGCGGCTGAGGGAGATGCTTCCGCCACCAACTCCACCTGTGGTCCATCCTCCTGTGGTCCCCCCTCCGGTGGTCCCTCCTCCGGTGGTCCCTCCTCCTGTGGTCCCCCCGGAGGTCGGGAAGAGAGGTCGGCGGCCTGCGGTGGCAGAAGAGGTGCATTCGTCGAGGGCGAGCCCACATCAACAGAGGATCAGGATTGGTCGGAGCGGATGGATGACCTCCATCGTGAAGTGAGGGATCGCAGGAGGGTTGCAGGAGCGCCGGGAGCGGCTTCAGTCCGAGTGCGGAGGGGAACTCCCTTCTCGGATGAAGTGATGGCGGATGAGCTCCTATCCTCCTACCGAGCTCTGAGTTTTGAATATGATGGTACCACGGATCCGTGGGATCATCTCTGTCGCTTCGAGAATGCTGCTTTGCTACACAGGTTCACGGATGGCGTGATGTGTAGAGTCTTTCCCACCACTCTGACGAAATCAGCTCAGGAATGGTTTAGCCAGCTTGCTCCAGGCTCTATTAGAGATTTTGATGATTTCAGTTCGGCATTTCTTAGTCAGTTCACGAGCTGTCGTAAGTACCAAAAGGCGCCCCTGACTCTGTTTAGCATCAAGCAGAGGGAAGGGGAGGGACTTTGGAGTTATATACAGAGGTTCACCGCGGCAAAGTTGGAGGTGCCTTCGGCTAGCCCGGAAATTTTGGCTAATGTCCTAGCTCAGGGCCTGAAAGATGGAGAGTTTTTTGAATCCTTGGTGATAGAGCCGACTAAGACTTTTGATGAGCTGTTAGCTCGGGCGGAAAGGTATATTAACCTGGAAGAGGCGAGGAAAATGAAGAGGGAGGAGGGAGAGAAAAAGAGAGAGAGGAAAGAAGATCGGGAGGATAAGGGATCTCAGAAGAAGCCGAGGTCTGAGGCAATAGGTGGACGGCCAAGGTATGAGAAGTATACGCCATTGGCCGTCCCTCAGGGCGAGGTGCTCATAGCTATTGAGAGGCACCCCGACCTGAGGTGGCCAAAGGCACATGCGGAGGCACCGGTAAAGGCGAAGTGCAAGGAGTTTTGTAGGTTCCATAATGAGTATGGACACACAACAGATCGGTGCACGCACCTGAGGGATGAAATTGAGAGGCTTATTCAGGCAGGTCATCTCAGGGAATTTGTGTACATCGACAAAAAGGAGAAAAAGGGGAGTATAAGAGGGACAACCGGGGTTATCATCAACCTCGGTGGGAGCCGGAGCGTAGGGGGGAGGAAAGGGAGGAGCTACCTCCACCTCCGCCCCTACCTCGGTGAGAGGTCATCCAGATGATAGTTGGAGGGCCGGCGGAAGGAGATTCTAGGAGAGCTCGGAAAAATTATGTGAGGGCAGCGGCACCAGATCGGGTGCAAGAGCAGCTGAAGGTGGAACAGGTCGGGCCAGGGCCGAGTATCCAATTTGGTCCAGAGGATAGCAAGGGTATCGTGACACCTCATAGTGATGCTCTTGTGATCACGGCAACGATCTCTAATTACGATGTGCAGCGAGTATTTGTGGATACAGGGAGTTCGGCGAACATCCTATTCTATGATTGCTACAGAAAGATGGATCTCCAGGTCGGGCTGGAGACGGTGGACACGGCGTTGGTCGGATTTGCTGGAGGAATGATCCAACCAATAGGTATGATTACTTTACCTGTCTCTTTGGGTAAGGAGCCTAATCGCAAAACTAGGATGATTCGATTTTTGATAGTAGATGCACCTTCTTCGTACAATGCTATGTTGGGTAGACCGTCATTAAATGCTTTTCAAGCCGTGGTGTCGGTATACCATTTGAAAATGAAGTTCCCTGTAGGGGAAGAGGTAGGTGAGGTCGGCGGAGATCAGTATATGGCTAGAAAGTTATATGTGGAGAGTATTTAAAAGGCGGAGAGGGGAAGTGTAATAGGGATAAAATTATTAAACTGGATGAGCCGGTGGAGCATGTACAACCTAATGAGGAGATGATGATGGTTGAGCTGGTGCCGGGTGACCCCAATAAGGTCACCAAAGTTGGGAAAGGATTATCTGATGAGCTGAGGGAAGAGCTGGTGGAGTTTCTAAGGAGCAATGTGGATGTGTTCGCTTGGACAGCAGAAGACTTGGTGGGAATCGATCCGAGTGTAGCTGAGCATAGGCTCAACGTTAACCCATCGTATAAGCCAGTGAAGCAAAAGAAGAGGAATTTTGGTCCTAAGAAGGACGCTATAATCCTAGCGGAGGTTCAAAAGTTATTAAACGCGGGGCATATCAAAGAGATCCAGTTTCCGGAATGGTTATACAACACGGTATTAGTGCCAAAAACGGAGGATGATTGGCGTATGTGTGTGGATTTTAGGGATTTGAATAAGGCTTGCCCTAAGGACTACTATCCATTGCCTCGAATCGATCAGCTAGTGGATTCGACGTCGGGATGTGAATTGCTTAGCATAATGGATGCCTCGCAAGGCTACCATCATATCAGATTGGCAGAGGAGGACCAAAAGAGGGTGTGCTTCACCACCTCCTTTGGTACCTTTTGTTATGTAGTAATGTCGTTTGGGTTGAAGAATGCAGGATCCACATACCAGATATTAGTAGACAAAATGTTTGGAGAGCAGCTCCGGAGGAACATGGAAGTGTACGTGGATAACATGTTGGTTAAAAGCATGAAGGCTGAAGATCATGTGCGTGACCTAGCTGAGACATTTGACACTTTGAGAAAGTACCGAATGAAGCTCAACCCTAAGAAGTTTGCTTTCGGTGTGAGGTCGGGAAAGTTCTTGGGATACATGGTAACGGAGAAAGGAATAGAAGCTAATTCGGAGAAGGTCGAGCCATCGAGAGATATAGCACCACCTCGGGATACCAAGGATGTACAATGTTTACTAACAATTCGGTGGCGACCTTGAATCGATTTATCTCTTGCCTAGCGGAGAGAAGCTTGCCTTTCTTTAAGGTGCTAAGGAAGGCCAAAAGTTTGTTTGAGATGAGGATTGTCAGAAAGCTTTTGAGGATCTGAAAAATTATTTAGCTAACTTGTCCTTGTCAACTAACTAAGCCGTGCCGAGAGCCGTTATACTTGTATATCTCGGTGGGAGAGCAAGGGTCGGCACGGTCCTGATCAGGGAGGAGAGGTCAGTCCAGAGGCCGGTATATTATGCCAGTAAGATATTGAGGAATGCCGAACTACGGTATGTGGAGATCGAGAAGGCGGGCTTAGCCTTGGTAGTGACTGCAAGGAGACTTTGATCGTATTTTCTATCGCACAAGGTAATCGTCCGAACTAATCTTCCATTGAGAAATGTGATGAGCGAGTACGATATTGAGTTCGAGAACAGGTCGGCCATTAAAGCTCAGGATTTGGCGGATTTTGTTCAAGAATCGATAAGGGGATGATAGAGGAGAAAGGAGCTTGGGTGATTTATGTGGATGGTTCAAGAGGGAAGCTCGGGTACGTAGTCTTTGGGATTGTCCTAATCAGCCCACAAGGGGTAGAAAATGATTTTGCTGTAAGATTGGAGTTCAGATTATCCAATAATGAGGCGGAGTATGAAGCATTTATCAGAGGTATGCAAATGGCCATTGAGATGGGTGCTACTAGAATGGTTATTTATATGGACTCTCAGCTCGTTCATAAGCAGGTTACTGGGGAATTTGAGATTAGGGAGGAAAGGATGAAGAGGTATGTTGAAGCATACCGAGCTTTAGAAGGAAAGGTGAAAGAGATCAAGATCTGTCAGGTCCCGAGGGCAGAGAATGGTCGGGCGGATTTCTTAGCAAAGATGGCCAGCTCGGCCTTGGAGAATCAAGCCAAGCAAATCACGCTTTTGATGGCAAAAGAGACTGTGCTGGGTATGGAGGTTGGAGAGATTGAGGAAGAAAAGGATTGGAGGTCGACTATCATAGCCTATCTGAAAGGAGGGGTCCTATCGGGAGGTAGGCGTGAAGCAGCTCGGCTGAAAATTCGGGCGACACATTTTTGCATTATTAGGGACAAGTTATATAAGAGAGGCTTCTCCATGCCCCTGCTGAGGTGTTTCAGTGGAGAAGAGGGTACGTATGTACTGAGAGAGATGCACGAAGGGTGTTGTGGAAATCATATGGGAGCAAGAATCTTGATGAAAAAGGTACTGAGGGCAGGGTATTTTTGGCCTTACTTGAAAGAGGAAGCAGAGAAGCTAGTGAGAGCATGTGAGAAATGTCAGATTCATGCGCCTCTGATACATCGTCGCGAGAGAGCTCATGACTATGAGCTCAACATGTCCTTTTGCAAAGTGGGGGATTGATATTGTGGGTCCTTTTCCTCCGGCCTCAGGTCAGAGGAAATTCTTGATTGTAGCGATTGATTATTTTAGCAAGTGGGTGGAAGCAGAGCCCCTTGCTAAAATAAATGAGGATGCAAAGATGAAGTTCATTTATCGCGAGAATATCGCATGTCGATATGGAACACCTCGGATCTTGATATCGGATAATGGAACGCAATTCACAAGGGCAGGGATCCGAGCTTGGTGTGAGGAGTTGAAGATTAAGCAAAATTTCACGTCGGTGGCTCACCCACAGGCCAATGGGCGGTGGAGGTCACTAAATGAATCTTGGTCCAAGGAATCAAAGCTCGGCTTGAAAAAGCAGGAGGAGCATGGGTTCAGGAGCTCAGTTCGGTGTTGTGGGATTATCGAACTAATCCAAATGAGGCAACAGGTGAAACTCCGTTCAGCTTAGTGTATGGAATGGATGTTGTTATACCAAAGAGAGATCGGGATGGAGACTCATCGGATTCAAAATTTCGATGAGAATGCCAATGAGATGATGATCCAAGAAGCCTTGGATACTATTAATGAGAAAAGAGAGATGGCATTTTTGCAGATGGAATGAACACGAGGAAGGATCAAGGCAGCGTATGACAAGAAGGTGATGAGGAGGGGCTTCCAGGTCGAAGATCTGGTTCTGAGAAGGTCGGATGCCAGCAAGAATAAGGGGAAGTTGGATGCAAATTGGGAAGGGCCACTTCAGGTGGCAAAGGTGCTGGCAGGAGGTGCATATGAGCTGGAGGAACTAGATGGGCGAAAGCTTCCGAGAGCATGGAGCAGTTGCAATTTAAAGAAATATCATTCCTAGAATAGAGGAATATCTGATGTAATGAAATTACTCGTTTTGAATGAAATGGTCTGCTTCCCAGAATTATGAGTTCGGAAAATAAAATTTGTAAAAATTGACAAGTATTTGGAGCTTAGCTCGAGCTAGACTCCAAATACTTGGGGCCACGAGTGTAGGTCCCAAGGGGTGTGAGTAAGGTTTAGAGGGGGGGTTGAATAAACCTTACCAATTTTTCGATTTTAGTCCTTTTAAAATAATACGAGTTAAGTACACAAACTAAGTCCTTGAGGGACGACTAAGTTAGTTAACCAAATAGAGTTAGCCACTCAACGGACTCAATTGAGTTGATGGAATAACTCACAATTGTTTAATCTAAACCTTAACTTGGCTGTGATGAGATTTTCAACGGAAGACTTAACACCCTTGAATTTTGGTTTAAGTTTGTTTTAACACTTGGTTTTAGCACTTTGTTAATTATCAGTTGGAATGCAAATTATCAGCAGACATAGAGTAATATGCAGAAAGTAAATGCTGAAATGTAAATGACACAATAAATTTTTATAGAGGTTCGAAGATGGGGTAATTCTTCTACTCCTCTCTTCTCCAACTCCTGGAGGAATCCACTAAGTATTGATCAGAGTACAAAGTGGTTATCAGTCCAGATACAAGTCTTGATCACACAGCTGACTTGATCCTTTGGGACTCAGTCTAGAGATGCCTTGGTCACACAGCTGGCTTCTCATCCGACTCAGCTTCTTCACAAGGCGGCTGCCTTGCTACTTCAGCTCACTTGCTCAAGCTTCTTGGATTTGATCATGAAGCCCTCCAATAACTTGAGACTGGTTCGACCTTGAACCTTTCTACAATCCTCCTTAGAATATAGACCCCTTTTGATTCTTCAAAAGTTTCCTCTTCAACAGTTTGAAGTTGTCTTTCCTTCACAGCTTGGTGTTGGATCAATTTCCTTCGAAGTTTAGGCTTGAGGATTTGCTTGAATAACTTGAGAATATTTTGCAGGTTATAGTTCGAATGTTAACTTGAATGTTCGTGGTTCAGGTAACCTTTTCTCAGAGTGATTCCTCAGCCTTTTATAGTGAACTTTCAAAAATCTGCCCGTTGAAGAGATAGGCTGATTTCAAAAGTCACTTGTGTTCGTTGGCTTATCTTGTTGCAGTCCTTGATCTTGACATTTCCTCGTATTAAATGAACATTCACTTTTTCGAGTCGACACAAGGTGCGATGCTTCCCATTGGTTTATTCCTTTTGCACGCTTCGGGATCGAGCACTTTAAGACATGGCGGCATGGAAGTATTACTTGTTTAGGTAATATTCTTGACTTCTTACGTAACGGATTCTTTTCAGTTGTCTTGACTTGACTGCCTTTTTCCCCAGGTGACTTGAGTCTGCTCCAATGATTGAAGACTCATATGTCACTTCAACTTGGGACTTGGCTATCTTGAGTTGACTTGACTGACACTTCACACAGCTGTATCATAGATGATACTCCTTCAGTCGAGTTCTTGACTTCTCCTTCTTGCCATACTCAGTTGTTTCACAGCGGAGTCTTCATTTTAGCCTTCAGTTGACTTCTTGCATATCCAGACATAGGTGACTCGACTCAGCTCGTATAGCCCTATCTATTACAATGCAATTTACAAAGAAAATGGTGTGCTAACTTTCTAGTCTAAGTTTTACATGGCATTCATCAAAATCTAATAAATAAATTTCCCAACAATTTCCCCCTTTTTGATGATGCCAAAACTTAAAACATACATTCAAAATGTAAATAGCAAAGATACATACAGACAATGTAGAAACAGAGAATGTATGCGTAGAATTCGATCTTTTTATTGATCATAACATTCTTGTCCTTTACACAACTGTTTACAAAGTGTATCAGAGCAAACATGGCATTCTATATCTACGCAAAAATATAGAAATTCTAGATTCTTATTCAATGTATAGAAGACTTACATACACATGCATTTACAATAGTAAAATACATGAAGGGGTGGACAACAACACTTCATCGCCTTCGCTGCCTCCTTCTTTCCTCTTCAGCTCTGTCGTCTTCTGATCTCTTTCTCTTCTTTTCTTCTTCAACTGCTTTCTTTTTCTCATAAGCTCTTCTGGCAACTTCATCTTTTCTTTTCCTTTCTTGTCTCTCTTCCCACAACTGAGTTTGTCTTCTATTTTCTTCTTCGATTCTCTTTACATATTCAGCATTGTTCTTGGCCACTTGCATGTTGGCTACTTCGTCATACCCAGCCCAATAGATCCCTCATTTCTTCCCTGGATCTATGTATTCGATGTTCTTGGGTAGAGGTCTAGGTCTGAAACCTCTTCCTCCACTGCTTCTCCCTCTTCCTCTGGGTGTGTATTGTACTGGGGCCTTCTTCTTCCCAGTAGAGTGACCAGCAGAGTGACTGCTAGGAGTCTGCTGTCTGTCAGCTTCTTCGCACAACTTGAGCCCTTTTTCCCAATACAAGTCCCAGGCTTGGGCCATGGTCATGCCTTTGAAGTATCCCTCGGATGCGAGCATTTTGAATTCATCAACTGATCTAGGCTCGATGCAGAAGCGTGCGAAAATGGCATCAGTGTCTCTTCCCGCTGGAATGCCTCCGTATTGTTTCAATATGTCCATCACACGGGCATCCATTTTTCCTTCAACCTCCTTCATCCCTGCTTCTACTATTTTTCTCTTCTTAGACATAGGCACATCAGAGTTTTGGAGCGGCAGAGTCACTGGAAGTTTGATTATGTCAGCTGTGACAAGTCCTTGTTGAGGGGTTCTAGCAACCATTAAAGTCATGTCTTTCGAACCTTCCCCCTCAACTGATTTTTCCTTTTCTTCCTTCTGCTCTTCAGCTGTTTTCTCCTTCACAGTTGCGTCCTTCTTCTCAGCTGCGGACCCTTTCAACGTCTTTAGGTAATCCTCTTCCCCCTTTTTGGCATCATCGAAGGAGAGAGGAACCCCTGGAAACATACCAGCAAGCATGAAGTCTAGGCAGCTGATAGCTAAGTTTTGCTTGGATTCTGCTGCGGAGTATCTTTGTCCAAAATTCTCGAAGGGTGACTTTTGATTCGATTGTCACCAACTTCATTTCAAATAAGAAGGCTGAATTTTTCATTCATATTCTCCTCTATGCGCGAGGTTCTTTTCGATGAAATTCGCGCAGCAGTTCCATTTCAGTGGTATGAGAGGCATGCATCCGATCAATATTTTCTTGCATCCTCTTTTTCATGTCAGCATTATCGGCGCTCCAGGTCAACATTTTATTATACAATGCTTTGAAGTATCGAACTTGTTCCACACGCATTGTTTGCTTCTGTTGCCACCATTCCCGGATCCTAAGTATGATTCCACGCAGATCGGCCGTAAGATTAGCATCTCTGTTATCCAGCCGCATATCCAATGAGGCCTGGTGCCTTTCCATCTTTTCTATCTCTGCAAAAATCGCCTTGAAGACGTCTCGAACCTCAGTTGTTACCTCCGTCTTAGCTGGCGGCCAAGCAGCATCAAAATCAAAGTTTGCTGGGACGATGGTATCTGTGGGAATGACCGGATCAGGTTTGTGAAAACGTCTTTGATCTCTAGCTGATTCTTCATCAAGATCAGGCAGCTCTAGTGAGAAGGGGAACGTTTGTTCAAACGCATCATCACGGACATAGGGAATATGTTCAACAGTGACTTGTGGCCGTGATGTGCCCGGTTGAGTCGAATCTGCTGCAGCGTTGGGAGCCTGCGCAGTTGACTGTGATTCAGCTGGGGTATTTTGTGGTATGGACCTAGCTGGCTGAGCCTCAGCTGTCTCAACAGCTTCGTCGGTCTCAGCTGGTTTTTCCATTTGAGTTATCGGTTCTTCGGCCGTATCAGTAACGTCATCGGAAGATGATGAGATTTCAAGCGGTGGCTCATCATCGAAAGTGAATGTTTGACGAGTAGCCTTGAGATCTGACTTACTCGTGCTTGGGAGAACATCCTCAGCTGAGTCTTTTGGATTCGCAATGGGGGACGACTCAGCTTCATCTTCACCTTCAGATCCCAGAAAGGTTAAATCAGGGTTATCCTGGGAATCATGAAGTGCACTTATCTCCTTCTCAGATGCATTGATGATAACAGGAGGGATGTTACGTATTCCTCTTCTTTACCTCGGGAAGTCTCAACCTCCCGTAGGCCTTGATACCTCTGCAGTCTCAATCTGCAGCAAGGCCTGGACATTCCTTCGGCTGCACTCAAATTTGTCTTAAGGTCTTCTATGGCGGCATCCACGGGGTCTCAACTCCGTGGATTGCACTTTCATTACCAGTGTTAACTCCCGGGCGATCCATCACGTGCCTCGATGCATCGCCAGCGTCCTTAGCTGCAGAGCGGTTGGCACTTCAACCGAGACGTCTCAATCGTCCGAGCATCATCATGACAACTTTCTTTGTGTTTCATTTGTTTATCCTTCTCCACTTCTCCTCCTAGATTGTTTGGAGTCATCTGCGGCAACCTCCGACCTAGGCTGCGGTGGAGGGAGTTTCCCCCTCACCGGCACACCAGCTGAGTGACTTGGATTGGGGTCACTCTTCTCCAAACTCCCGGCTGTTTCCTGTGAATGTTCAGCCGTTGGGGCAGGTGGTAAGACACCTTCTGTAGGGGTTGGCTCGACTTGGGTCCCCAAGTTCCCAGTTTCATCGCCAGGTCCCCTATCCATCCTCGCAGTGGTCAGGGAAGTGGTTGCGGCAATGACGGTGGCAATCATTGTACCACTCCCAATGGATCAATCTCCAGCTGAGATTTGGAAGACTCTCCTGGTCCTTCCATTCGCTGTTGCTCATGCATCATCTTGGGTTCCCGCATGGCTTGCTGCATTTCCAATTCTTCATCGCGGCGCGCGGGGTCTAAATCCTCATCACTTTCGAAAGTATGTCAAGATGTGGATGAGTATGATCGATGGTTCCGATTAGAGGATAAACACGGCTTTCGCACGAGCTTCGCTTCCTCTGCTGCCCTAGCCTGTTTGTTCTCCTTTCGAATTTGCTGCATGTTGATGCAGTTATCCTCATCAAGGGCTTGCAGCACCGTATCAACTGCAAGGAACCTGAATAAACTCTGGGTGTTCAAACTGCACCCTAGAGTGACTCAACTTCCACTTTCTCCACTCTTGCAGACGATTTTGGATGTCTGGATATAGTGGAGATAGCGTGATCACATCATCGTCATCATCTTTCTGCGGTACTTCTTTCTCAGGAATGGAGGGTAGTAGAGCTTGTTGCTCTTCACCCTCAGCAGCGTCTGTCGCAGGCGGGGACACAGTCCTGTCGACAGGAGACTTAGCTGGCTCAGCTGTTACTTGTTCCTCAGCTTTTCTGTCCACAGCTGGGTCTTTGACTTGCCTCTGCTGATCGGCCTCAGCAGACTTGGCGGTTTCATCAATTATCTCTGGAGACTCTACTTCTCCAAATTGTTTTTGAAAGAATTTGTTCGGTGAGTGGCGGACTCAGCTGTTTTGTCAAGCTCTGAACGCTTGAAGAGTCTTCTTCTTTTGGTCCTCACCAGAGGAATTTCTGGTTCGGATTCGGTTTTCTCAGAATCCTGGGCGGCAGGGGCGGTGCCACTTTCTTGGTTTGAGGAGCTGGCTTTCTTGGCTTGTCAGTCCTCTTTTTTTTGACAACTGGAGAAGGTATTTGTGGTTCCTTCTCTGCTGCGGCTGCAGGGGCAGGAGACACGGCTGCAGGGGCAGGTGCAGTTGTTTTCTTTGCCGCAGGGGCAGTCTTCTTCCTTGCAGCTGCAGGAGCAGCTTTCTTCTTTGGAGGGGAGGAGATAAGCTGTTTCTTCTGGGTCAGCTGATTCCCCCTCACTTGTATCCGCTCTCTTGGCGTAGGCTCTCTTCTCAGCTCCGGAAAGATTTGATCGGAACATTTTCTTATTGACATGGAACGCCTTTCCATGTCGGAGTGGAACTCCTTTCACTTCCATCAACCGACCAATCACAAGGCCATACCCTACGGATCCTCCGAACGACCCATCTTCCTTGAAGAACTTATTCCCAATATTCGCGAGTCTCCTCTACAAACTCCATGATCCATGATCACAGCCATGACGATCAGCTTGGTTTTGGACAGCTGATTAAAGCTTCCAAACTTTATGTCTACACATTTGGCAACAATATCCAGCAGCTTATGGTAATCTTCCTTCAGCAACTTCTTGTCTGCTGTGTAGACAACTTTAGCAGCACACTCTGGTTTGGCCACTTCCTTCCATGCACCAACCAGGTTTACATCGGCCTCATAGATCTCCAGCACTCCTTTCGCCGGTAGCAAACAGTGCTCCGCTAAATCCTTGGCAGTGATTGTAAATTCCTTCCCATGAACAGACGACTTGATGCCCTCGTCGTGAACTTCGGCGTTCACGTAGAACTGGGCGACCTCTTCCACATACGTCATCTGAAACTCCATCGTGAGAAAGGGTTTTAGTCCAGATTTCTCCATTTTCTCAGCTATCTTCTTCACAAGAGTTTCATCGGACCCCTATTTAATCATCCCTTCGAAATCCACGGTAGAACCAGTGTGGATTTGCTTTCCCAACTTAGTGAAATCATAAGTAGTTGCCATTTCAGTGATTTTTACCGAACGATCTTGAGAAACTTACTTTGAAGATTGATAGGGTTTTGAGAGAAAAATACTGTCTTTGCTTTTGGAGAGATGAACAGTTTTAGTAATGTGAGAGAGAAAATAGACGAAATGGTATATGTATGGGTTATGAAGGGGCGTGCATACGGTTTTTGAAATTTGATCAAGATCAACGGCTCAGATTTAGCACGCCGATTAGCATTTAATTTCTCGCATTTAATGCGGCAACATTTATATCCAATCATATACTTTGTCGTGCAGCTTTTGACTGTACCAGTCATTATTACGCTGACGTCATCCTTAAAACATTCCCGCTTATTAAAAACGACTGCGTTTTTGTTACTTAGATCATAAATAACTCAGCTTACTCCCTAGCTGATTCACCTCTTCTCTCTTTTTACATAGGTACTCAGCTGTCAGCTAACTTGATGCAACTGGTTTTCCGATACGGCTGATTCACTTAGCTGATTCATGAGCTCAGCTCTATTTTCATTTTTTCTTGTTTCATCTATTCTACTTGAGTCTTCTGAGTGTTAACGCAGCTCAATTAATCCTAGCTCATGCTTGAGTTCTTCAAATCTTGATTCACATAATGGCTTTGTAAATATGTCAGCTAACTGTTTATCAGTTGAGATGTATTCCAAGGTGATGTCCTCCTTTTCAACATGATCTCTTATAAAATGATATCTGACATCAATGTGCTTTGTTCTTGAGTGCAACACAGGATTTTGAGTGATTGCAATAGCACTTGTGTTATCACACATAATTGGAATCTCTTTTTCTTCAACTTCATAGTCTCCCAGCTTGCGTCTCATCCATAAGACTTGGGCTTGTTTGCCCTGCAGCTATGTACTACTGCTTGATTGTGGATGTGGCTATTGAATTTTGCTTCTTGCTAAACCAGAAACCAATCTGTTTCCAAGCATTTGACATGTACGAAGTACTCTTCCTGTCAACTCTACATCCAGCATAGTCAGAGTCCGAGTAACCAATAAGCTTGAATCCACCTTCCTTTGGATACCATAAGCAGACTTCCTGGCATCCCTTCAAGTATCTTAGGATTCTCTTAGCTGCAGTCATATGGCTTTCTTTTGGTGATGATTGAAATCTTACACATACACCTACTGCAAAGGTGATGTCGGCTGCTTCTTTGTGAGATAGAGCGATGATCCATAAGTGCTCGTATCGGTTTGATCCATAGGCTTACCATCTGCGCATCCATATCCATCTTGGATGATGTATTCATTGGTATTTTCACGAAGACTTCTCTTCCATACCAAATTTCTTCATTAAATCTACTGGTGTACTTTGTTTGACTTATGAAGGTTCCATCCTTCAGCTGTTTAACTTGAAGTCCTACAAAGAATGTCAGCTCTCCCATCATGCTTATTTCAAATTTCCCTTGCATGAGGTTTGAGAATTTATCACACAGCTCTTTGTTTGTGGATCCAAAAATAATGTCATCCACATATATTTGAACACGCAGTATACTCTCTCCATCTTGAATTCTGAGAGTGTTCTGTCCACTTTGCCTTTGGTGAATCCATTATCTGTTAGAAATTGAGATAATGTATCATACCATGCTCTTGGTGCCTGTTTCAATCCATATAGAGCTTTCTTGAGCTTGTACACCTTATCTCCAAGAGTCTTCTGCTCAAAACCTGGAGGTTGTTCAACATAGACTTCTTCTTCTAAAAGCCCATTTAGAAATGCACTCTTCACATCCATTTGATATACAGTGAAGTTCTTGTGTACATCATAGGCAAGAAACATCCTTATTGCTTCTAATCTAGCAACAGGAGCAAATGTTTCATCAAAATCTATACCTTCCTCTTGGCAATACCCTTTGGCTACCAATCTTGCTTTGTTTCTTACCACGTAACCTTCTTCATTCATCTTGTTTTTACAAAACCCATTTTGTGCCAATAACATTTTGATGGGTTGGTCTTTGAACCAATTCCCATACTTTGTTTTTTCAAACTGATTCACTCTTCTTGCATGGCTCAATCCAATGTGTGTCATCCAATGCTTGCGACACATCTTTAGGTTCTATTTGGGAGATAAAACAAGTGAACATTGCTTCTTGTTGAGCTCGGATCTGGTTCTTACACCATCTCTTACATCTCCAATGACTAGCTCGGTGGATGGTCTCTCGGCCATCTCACATCGGGTTGGAGTAAGTCGGCTAGGTTCGATCGTCTTGTAGTTGTGTTATCTTGAGCGACTCTTTCATCATCACTTAGCAAAATTTTCCACTGTCTTTGAGATTCAAAATCTCATCTTCACCTGATTAATTGCTCTAGCTTGACTTCAACATAGGGACTCTTACGCATAGTCGGTGATTTAGCTTATCGGCTAACTCTTCAATGTCTTCTCCATTTACATTAGGTTCATCAAAAACCACATGGATAGACTCTTCTGTGACCATAGTCCTTTTGTTCAGCACTCTATAGGCTTTGCTTTCAGCTGAGTATCCTAAAAAGATGCTTTCATCAGTTTTAACATCAAAAGCCTTTAGATTATCCTTGCCATTGTTGTGAATGAAGCATTTACATCCAAAGATTCTAAAATATGCAACATTTGGCTTTCTCCCTGTCCAAATCTCATAGGGAGTCTTTGTCAGCTGTCTATTTATCATGCATCTATTTTGAGTATAGCATGCGGTGTTTATTGCTTCGACCCAAAATCTTTTAGCGACCACTGCTTGACTAACATGGTCCTTGTTACTTCCTTGAGAGTTATATTTCTTCTTTTCTCGCAACTCCATTCTGCTGTGGAGTCCTTGCTGCAGATAATTTGTGAGCAATACCATTTTCAACACAATACCGAGTTATTATTCCATTGACAAACTCAGTTCCTCTATCAGATCTTATCTTTATAATGGTTTGACTCTTCTCATTTTGAACTCTTTTCATCAGCTGAGGTAACTTCTGCAAAGTTTCCTTCTTTTTACACATGAAGATTGTCCATGTATATCTTGAATAATCATCCACCACTACTAGAGTGTATTTATTTCCACTTATGATGGCTGGCTCAACTGGACCAAATAGATCCATATGCAACAGATGCAATATCCTTGTTGAAGATGGACTTGACTTTTCTTTGAATGATGATTTGATTTGTTTTCCCATCTAGCATGCATCACAAACACTTTCCTTCTTGTACACCGAGTCTGGCAGTCCTTTTACAAGATTACTCCTTGCAAGCTTGTTAATTGTCTTGAAATTCAAGTGACTTAGCTTCTTGTGCCACCGCCAACTTGACTCGGCTGTACTCTTTGCTAGCAGACAAGTGCTTGGTGTAGCAGTTGACCAATCTACCACATACATGTTCTTTTGTCTGGATCCTTGCAACACTACTTCATTTGATTCAGTGTCTTTGATTTGGCACACTCCCATATTGAATCCAACATTATAGCGTTTGTCATAGAGTTGACTGATGCTTAGTAAGTTGAAATTGAGTCCTTCAACATATGCAACATCTGTGATTTCTAATCCATTTTTCCTGATGGATCCAAATTTCTTATTTCCCCTGAGCTTCATTTCCTCCAAATATGACTTTTGCATCTCTAATCTCCTTGAACTTTGACAAGTTTTTCTTGTTTCTGTCGTAATGTGCCGGAATGTACCACTATCCATGTACCAGGTTCCTTGGCACTCACTGCTTTTCCTTGAACCCGCAATCAAGGAAATTAGTTTTTAGGTACCCATACTTGCATGGGTCCTGAGGGGTTAGTACTGTAAGATGAACCAACCAACCTATAGCCAAATGATTTGACTCTAAGAGGTTGCCATCTATCTGTGCCATATTCATAATTCACTTTGGGAAATTGCTTGGGGGCTTTAGGTTCATACAGATGTCTCTTTTGTCTGTATGCCTGTGTGTGTGTTTTATCAATTGCCTTCTTTAGATAATGGTGATATCTCTGAGTGTAGTGATTGGGTGCATATGTGTGCTGATGATAGCTCTTTCGCATTTGGAATGACATTTGTTGAGTTCTAGGTCTTTGCCATTTTGGCATGTATTCCATTTGTCTTGGCTGATATTTCACATTATTCTAATCAGCTTCACTTGGGTAGTTTCTATCATTCCCATCATTTGTGTTCCTCTCGATAGAACTTACCTGGGGATTCTCGTAGTTTTGTTTCTTCTTTACTGAGTACTTCTGTTTGGAGTTTGCTTTGAGGAACTCTGTTTGGATTTCTTCTCAATTGTCCTCTCGGATACTCAATCGGCCGCTTTTTCCTTTTCCTTTATATCCAAGGCCATTTTGTTTGTGATTGTGCTTTGGAATGAATGTGTGTGCAACATTTGGTGTCTTGGATCTTTGAGATGCTTCATTACTTGAAGATCATTTTTCCAACATCACTCTTGGAGTTTGACTATGCACAAAGGAATTGAATCCTATTCCTGTCTTGTCTCCACATTCGTTTTGGCTCATAATAAGGTCATCCAGTGATTTAGATGCCTTTGTGAATGAAGCAATCACATTTTTGAGATCATTCTCTCTCTTTTCTATAGCAGCTATTTTTGCTATTAATTTAGCATTCTCAGCCTTCAGCTCTTTGTTCTCATCAGCTATGTGACTTAGAGTACTCAGCTCCTTAGTCAGCTGTGACTTTTGGCTTTTGAGCTGGCTGTTTTACTCATTTAATAGTGAGTGTGAGGATTTAATGTGCTCAAAATCTTTCATCATTTTGCCTAATGAATCATAAAGATCAGTGGGTGATGAAGTGTGTGTGTCACAATCACTATCACTAGAATCTAAATGAGATGAGTTAGAGCGTACCTCATCTTCTTGGTCAAATTGATCTTGTTCTTTGGCCATTAGACAAATTAAAGCTTCTTCTTCAGAGTCACTTGAGTAGTCAGCTTCACTACTCTCTGAGTCTGCTGCTTCTTTTGACTTAGTTGTGTCAGCAGTCTCAGCAGCCAACATTGCTCTTTTCTTTTCTTGCCTTCTTTCTCTGAAGACTTTTCTTTCTTCTTCATTCTTGTATTTATTGACTACAGGATATGGACAGTCAATGGCAAAGTGTCCTAGTTGTCTGCAATTCCAACACAGGTTTTCAACTTTTTGATCAGCTCTCTCATTTCTTGGGTTGTCTGCTCTTTGATATTCGATCTTTTAATATTCTGCTCTCTTTGGTGGCCTATCTTCCCTTGACTTGGAGGGAGCTTAATGTCTTCTAGAGGATTCACCTTTGTTTCTTTTGTAGTTCTTGTTAAAGAACTTGTTGAATCTTTTAACCATCAAGGCAATTTCCTCCTAGTCAATGACTTCTTTGGTCTCAGCTCTCTTCCCTTCATTGACTATGAGTGCAAAATTGTTTTGGAGTACAACTATCTCTCTCCTCGATCCTTTCTTCTCAGCTCAAATTCATAAGCTTTGAGGTCTGAGAATAGTTCATGATTCGATGTTTTTGATAGGTCCATCGAGTGCCTTAGAGCCATGGTCTTCATTTCCCACTCAGTTGGGAGGCTCCTTAATATCTTCATACACATCTCCTTGTGTCTGTATTCTTTCCCAAGTGCTGAGAGCTCATTTGTAATTTCAGTGAATCTAGCATCCAACTGGTCCATTATTTCACCTGCAAGCATTTTAAAGTTTTCAAATTTTTGAACAACAACAGATAATTTGTTTGCCTTAATTTGCTCAGATCCTTCACAAATTAAGGTTAATTTATCCCAGATTTCTTTGGCTGTCTTACAAGATTTGACTTTGTTGAACATGGCTTTGTCCAATGTCTTGTAAAGTATATCTTTGGCCACATTGTCAAGGTTGTATCTTTTTCTGTCATCATTTGTCCATTCAGCTCTTGGTTTTTCAACCATAGGCGGTCAGGAGGAGCATCCTCCTCTCCTTCACCGCAGCAGCTCTCCTTTGCACCGTGTTCACCTTCATTATTTGCGGTGGCCCATCCTCTATCACTATCCACATCTCATCATGTAAAGATGATAGATGAGCCTGCATACGTATTTTCTAGTCATCAAATTCTTCAATGGTAAACATAGGAATGTGTGTCAAATTTGCTTCCATGATAATAACTTAGCAAAAAGACTTTTGAAATAACAAGTGTTAAAAGAACTTCTTTGAAAAATTGGAGATATAGTTCAGTAACCAGTGCGGAAGGCTCAATGAACCAACCGCTCTGATACCACTTGTAGGTCCCAAGGGGTGTGAGTAAGGTTTAGAAGGGGGGGATTGAATAAACCTTACCAATTTTTCGATTTTAGTCCTTTTAAAATAATACAGAGTTAAGTACACAACTAAGTCCTTGAGGGACAACTAAGTTAGTTAACCAGCAGAGTTAGCCACTCAACAGACTCAATTGAGCTGTTGATGGAATAACTCAGCTGTTTAGTCTAAACCTTAACTTGGTTGTGATGAGATTTTCAGCGGAAGACTTAACACACTTGAATTTTGGTTTAAGTTTGTTTTAACACTTGGTTTTAGCACTTTGTTAATTATCAGTTGGAATGCAACTTATCAGCAGACATAGAGTAATATGCAGAAAGTAAACGCTGAAATGTAAATGACACAATAAATTTTTATAGAGGTTCGAAGATGGGGTAATTCTTCTACTCCTCTCTTCTCCAACTCCTGGAGGAATCCACTAAGTATTGATCAGTACAAAGTGGTTATCGGTCCGGATACAAGTCTTGATCACGCACAGTGACTTGATCCTTTGGGACTCGATCCGGAGATGCATTGGTCACACAAATGGCTTCTCATCCGACTCGGCTTCTTCACGGGCGCCTTTGCCTTGCTACTTCACTTGACTCACTTGCTCAAGCTTCTTGGATTTGATCATGAAGCCCTCCAATAACTTGAGACTGGTTCGACCTTGAACCTTTCTACAATCCTCCTTGGAATGTAGACCCCTTTTGATTCTTCAAAAGTTTCTTCTTCAACATTTGAAGTTGTCTTTCCTTCACGACTTGGTGTTGGATCGATTTCCTTCAAGTTTAGGCTTGAGGATTTGCTTGAATAACTTGAGAATATTTTGCAGGTTACAGTTCGAATGTTAACTTGAATGTTCGTGGTTCAGATAACCTTTTCTCAGAGTGATTCCTCAGCCTTTTATAGTGAACTTTCAAAAATCTGCCCGTTGAAGAGATAGGCTGATTTCAAAAGTCACTTGTGTTCGTTGGCTTGTCTTGTTGCAGTCCTTGATCTTGACATTTCCTCGTATTAAATGAACATTCGACTTTTGAGTCGACACAAGGTGCGATCTTCCCATTGGTTTATTCCTTTTGCACGCGCTCGGGATGAGCACTTTAAGACATGGCAGCATGGAAGTATTACTTGTTTAGGTAATATTCTTGACTTCTGTAAAACGGATTCTTTCCAGTTGTCTTGACTTGACTGCCTTTTTCCCCAGGTGACTTGAGTCTGCTCCAATGATTGAAAGACTCATCTATCACTTCAACTTGGGACTTGGCTATCTTGAGTTGACTTGACTGACACTTCACACAGCTGTATCATAGCTGATACTCCTTCAGTCGAGTTCTTGACTTCTCCTTATTGCCATACTCAGTTGTTTCACAGCGGAGTCTTCATTTTAGCCTTCAGTTGACTTCTTACATATCCAGGCATAGCTGACTGGACTCAGCTCGTATAGCCCTATCTATTACAATGCAATTTACAAAGAAAATGGGGTGCCAACTTTCTAGTCTAAGTTTTACATGGCATTCATCAAAATCTAATAATTAAATTTCCCAACAACGAGGCCATGCAAGGAGCTCGGCCCGAGCCAGCTTCCTTCTAAGAAAATGACAAGTATTTGGAGCTCAACTCGAGCTAGTCTCCAAATACTTGGGGCCACGAGCCATGCGAGGAGCTCGGCCCGAGCCGACCGAAGAAAATGACAAGTATTTGGAGCTCAGCTCGAGCTAGTCTCCAAATACTTGGGGCCACGAGGCCATGCAAGGAGCTCGGCCCAAGCCAACTTCCTTTGATGAAATCAACAAGTATTTGAAGTTCAGCTCGAGCTAGTCTCCAAATACTTGGGGCCACGAGGAGCGTGATATACCAATCTTTTTTGGTTAAAAAAAATTAATTAATTAATTAGCTCAGCTCGAGTAAATGCCTTATGATAAAATAAATCTAAGCTACTGCGAGAATAAAAATGCGAGAATAGAGATCGGAAAATAGAGAATCTTTCATTACTTAGCAAAACAAGAGTACAAGTACATCAGGATACTGAAGTCAGAAAAGGAAATACAACAAAAAGCAATATAAAAAACCCCCTAAGTAATAGGGGCAGCATTTTCAGGGGTCAGGTCATCCGCTGAGATGGTCACGTTGTCCACAAGGGCGATCTCAGGATCATCATCTGGAATCTCATGAACAGAAGTGAGGGGGGTGCCTTCGGGGAGCTGGGGAGGTGGCTGACCTCCAGGAGGATGAGAGGGCCCCCCTGAGCTGGAAGCAGGATGGAGGACAAATGGAGCAGATAAAGATTCTATGAAAACCTCCACTGGAGCTAGATTGAGACGCTCCGCCTCATCTGAGAACACTAAGCACTTGGGGTCAGGAAGGATCCTTTTGGGACCTCGGTGATCAAAAGGCTCAGTAGTTATACCGCGTTCCCTGAGCTGAAGCTCAGCTTGATCAAAAGCAAAGCCATAATACTCCATAACAGCTAAAGATAGGACTTTGATGAATTCTCTGGAGCTTAAAAAGGCTTGCTTCACCCTCTCCCGGATAGCCTGAACTATGGAAGAGCCCTGGGGGGAGGTCAGGAAATCTTGACGACCGACTTCAATGCCCTCAGCTCGGGCTTGATCGGCAATGGTAGTGCAGCAGATTTGAAGATCGCTCACCTCGATCTTGAGGTCAGCATTGTCAGTCTCCAAAGCCTTCAACTTGGTCTCAAAAGAGGCCACAGTGGCCTTATGGACCTCCTCCTTCTCTTTGAAGCGGCGCACCTCTTCCATAAGTTTGGTCTCCCGAGCCTTCAGTCGTGTGCACTCTTTCTTAGCAGTATTGAGCTCGACAATGAGGGCGGGGTCAACAAAACCCACGCGAGCTCGGGAGATCAAGGCAGCAAGATGGGCCTCAGCCTTCGAATGGTTCATTCAAAAGGCGGTCACCAGCTCAGCATCGCTAAGTTTCTCTAAGGCAGTGCGGTCAGGGTTTGGGCAGTTGCCTTGAACATACTGAATGGCAAAAGTCCCATCAGTATTCTTCAAGATGGAGTTCCAAGTGAAGAAAGTCTGGTTGGGTGTGTGAATAGCCTTCTTGGCTGCGTTGGCACTAGTTCCAGGACCCGATCTCTTGAGGGGAGGAGGTCGGATGGTAGGATGAGTCTCGGGACTGTGAGATCGGCTATTACAATGGCGGCCGAATCAGTCGCCGAAGCCGAAAAGGGCCGATCGCCCGACTGTAGAAAGCGAAGAACACCGACAAAAGGAGGGAGGGAACCGGAAGCAGCTTGTCGCTCTTCCTCCTCCTGCTCAGCAACCATTTGTGCCATAAACATGTCTGCACAACAGGAAAAGGTTAGCCAATGGGTAAGAACGAAGTGAATTAAATATGAAAAAATAATTACCAATGTCACAGGGTAGGGGAGCCATTATAGAGCTCAGCTCGAAGTAGTACAAGAGAGATGGAGTTATGAGACGGGAGAGGTCATATTTGACCAGAGTAAGTTTATTTATTAAGGAGTGGAGTTCGGGGGACCGATCTCTGGGGTTATGTTTCCGCTGAAGAGGAAGGCTCCAAGTCCAGGCGATAGGAAAACCCCAAGCTCGGGGAGAGGAGGTGAAAAAATACTTATCCTTCCAGAATTTATTGGAGGAATGATATTTACTCAAAAATTGAGTGTCACCTCGGGAGGTGATGTAGAATAGACCCTTGGTGGTTGAGCTCTTTATTTGGAATAAAACAAAGAACAGTTCGAGAGTAGGCTCTGTTTCTAGATATTTGGTTAATATCAAGAAGCCAGCAAGGATGCAGAAGGAATTGGGGGCTAACAGGTTGAGGGGTACACGATAGAGGTCGGACACTGCGGCCATAAATGGATGAATGGGGAATCGGAGGCCACCCTCTATCTGACCTGCAAAGAAAGCTAAGGCGTTTGGTGGAGGTCGGTTACGGCGATCTGAGTTGCTGGGTAAGGAAAGTTTGAAAGAGGAAGGAATTTTTGCGCTCCTCCTTATAGTTTGGAGATTAGAAGCTGTGAGGGTAGTCTCTCTGAAATCATGAGGGTACACGGGCAAAGGACCCAAACTCGAAGCTCGGATCTCTATTGTATCGGAGTTCGGGCCCGAATTAGAGCTGGACTCGGTAGCATCAGGATCCGAGGGACGGACTCCGGTAAGAGAAAGGGGTTGTGAGCCGGAACCCGTTTCAATAGCCCGCCGTTCTAAATCAGCGATATATGGATCCGACGGTGTTGAAAGAGAGGAAGAAGATGCCATAATATAAGGTAAAAAAAATTGGAAAAAGAAAGGGGAAAGAAGGGATTACTTACTAGATGAAAATAGAAGATTGAAGAAGGAAAGTGGACGGGGGCCTGGAATGCGTAGAACTTGCCAGTATCTGGAGAATTCACCAGAGAAGGACGGTATCGGACGCTCTAGGGGGTGTTCTGCAAATGTGTGGAAAATGATAATGGTGGTGGAAAGGGGCCTTTTATATGAGAAGGAAATGAAAAGGTGCCTCGGAATTCGAGGAGACGCTGCACGGTTCACGAAGAGGCAGGGAGTTGAAAAGACGTCTTGTCCATCATGTCACCGTGTCAGAGATTTGAAAGGCCAAGCGGCGGTGGGAACTCGAAAAGATGGAAACCCTAAAAACAGGTCAGCTCGACCTACAAACAACTATGGTCGAGGTAGAAATCTAACCATAGTTGGGGGGAGGAATTGATAAAGGTGAAATATGGTCTGGGCTGACCTCTATATTGGGCTGAATTGATAAGGCCCAGCGTATGAGCCCGACCTTCTAGGCTTTAGGGCATTGGGCCGGCCTGGCTAAGCCCATGTGCATTGGGCTGACCTGGCTAAGCCCACAAGCATTGGGCCGATCAGGTAAGGCCTACTGTATGGGGGACGGCCTGCTACCGTAAGTATTAAGCCGACCTCTTGGGCTCAGCATTGAGTTGGGCTGCTAAAAGAAGTGTTGGGTTGATCTTGTAAGTTCATTTGGGCTGCGACCGATCTGCTGCACTCAAAGGCTAACTTTGGAAAGACATGAGAAAGGAGGCCGAGCTGATCAAGTTCAGTTCGGCCACAGGAGTAAAGGGGCTCTGAAGAAATCTTAAGGGGGCGCGTTAATGCACTGACCTGACGTGGCTCATGCTTGATAGTCTGAGGTGTCTCAGGTCAGTTCGGAGCCGATGTCTTAGTGGCGTAAAATTATGGTTTTTTAGGAGATTCGATCCTAACCTAATGATGACTCTGACACCAAATCGTAACGAAATCCCGTATTTTACGGAAACCCTAATCCTAGCTAAGGTATAAAAGCCCAAGTCCAGGTTCATTCTAAACCTAATCTCATCTTTGCTTTTACAATATATTTTTTGCCTCTTGCTTCTCTTCCAAGTCACTGACTTAAGCATCGGAGAGGGTACGCCGGAGCCCCCCTCCGGCCCCCCTTGTTCAGGTTTCGCGGAGGAGTTCAGCTTGGAAGTTGATCGGCGAGAGACTTTTCTTCGCTTGAATTATGTCCAAATCCGTATGGCTATTTTTTTGGGAAGAAACCTTATGACTATATTTAATCTTTCCATCTTCATTTTTATGTAACCAACGTGTTTTATGGAAAAGAATACTATACAACATACATGCATATTCCCACCCAATTCTAATTTTCTTTTTCATATTAATTTAACTAGTATTTTTATTTAATTGATTGCACTATTTTCTGTTACAAGCATACAAAGAGTTGCTACTTATGAGACGCCCCGCGACTGAGTTGGCGAGCGTGATAAGCCGAGCGCTGCTCACCGCGTCAAACCAAACGTTACCAACTCGGGCATGGACTCCGTCGCTCGAACAAACCCTCCACCAACTCGGTTGCCGCGACTCACTGAGTCCGATCCTCGTCGCCCGAGTCATCGATCCTTTCCTCCTCAACCACCATTCCCTCGCTTTCGGCTTCTTCAACTGGGCATCCCAGCAACCGGGCTTCTCCCACACCGCCGCCACTTATCAATCCGTCCTCAGGTCACTCTCCATTTCCCGCCAATTCAACTCCATTGATAAGCTGTTAAAGCAAGTCAGAGCACAAAAGATTTTCTTGCAGCCCTCTGTTTATCGCTCGGTCATCGGTTCCCTTGTCTCTGGGAGAAGAACCCAAACGGCATTCTCGGTTTTCTGTGAGGTTGGTTCCGTCCTTCCGGAGATTGGACCTGAAGTTTGCAACTCGCTTTTGGCGGTGTTGTCGTCTGATGGGAGTATGAGGAGTGCTCATAAGGTATTTGATGAAATGATCAAGAGTGGTGTTCGGTTGAGTACTCTTGGTTTTGGGGTGTTTGTATGGCGGGCTTGTAGAAAGATTGGACTGAGTGAGATTTTGAGTTTGCTGGATGATGTTAGGAAGGTTGATTTTTCAGGAATTGATGGCTCAATCTTTGCACTTTTGGTGGTTCATGGGTTGTGTGCGGAGTCTCGGACAACGGATGCTGTTATTGCTTTGGAAGAGTTGAGGAAAAGAGAGTGTAAACCTGATTTTATGGCGTATAGAATTGTTGCGGAGAAATTGCGTGAGATGGGAAGTGTGGTTGATGTGGAGATTGTTTTGAAGAAGAAACGTAAGTTAGGGGTGGCACCAAGGGCTAATGATTATAGAGAACTCATTCTTCAGTTGGTTTCAGAAAGACTAATATTTGAAGCAAAAGAATTGGGTGAAGTAATTGTGAGTGGAAATTTTCCAATTGAGGATGATGTTCTGAATGTGCTGATAGGATCTGTATCTGCTATGAACCCGTTACAAGCAGTCTCATTTTTGAAGTTCATGCTTGAAAAAGAAAGATTACCCACTATACTTACGTTGATCAACTTGTGTGAAAATCTTTGTAAACATTCAAAAGGAGACGAGTTGGTCGAAGTTTTCCAACTCTTGTCAACAAAAGAGTACTTCACGAACTTGGAGACGTACAATGTGATGGTTTCTTTCCTTTGCAAGGTTGGAAGAGTCAAAGAAGGTTATCAAGTGCTTCAGGAGATGAAGAAGAAAGGTTTTAGCCCAGATGTTTCGATTTACAATTTTCTTCTTGAAGCTTGCTGCAGGGATGATCTAGTCCGGCCTGCAAAACGGCTGTGGGATGAGATGTTTGCAAGTGGTTGCTGTGGAAATTCGGAGAGTTACAGTATCCTTATTCAAAAATTTTGCGAAGTTGGTCAGGTTGAAGATGCTTGTCGCCTGTTCCACCACATGTTTGATAAAGGGTTGGAACCTAATGAGTTGACATACAAATCCCTCCTTCAAGGCCTTTGCCAGGCGAAAAATGTTGATATGGCTCTTGAAGTTTTCAACAAGTCAATTGAACAGGATGTAACACTTGCAAACTCTTTACTGAGTACTTTCCTTGTCTGCCTATGCAGAAAAGGTGATGTATCAACTTATAACTCTTACATTCTCGGCATATTGTGCCTGCTAATTAAAAATAGGGATAATTAAAAAACTACCCCTAAGGTTTGGGTTAATTACAAAAAAAAATGGAAAGATGTTTGAAAATTACAAAAAAACCACTTCACGTTTGATTCTGTATTAAATGTAAGGGGGTATTTGCAATATTTTTACAAATGTTAGGGGGAGGGGTGTTTGAAATGTTTTTACTCTGAAGTAGGTAAAGTGTAATAAAAAATTAAACCTAACGGGGTTTTCTCTAATTTTCAAAAACTTGTGGGTTTTTTGTAATTAAGTCAAACCTCAGGGGTAGTTTTTGTAATTATCCAACTTAAAAATATTTCGCGCTTTGTGTGTTCATTTCTATAGAACCAGAAAATTGAGCTGATATATGTTTTCCTGGCAGGTTTTGTTCATGAAGCTTGTAAATTACTGCGTGGGCTCACCTTTGGTATAGGGTGTCTGGAGTCCCATTTGATCTTGCTGAGATATTTGGTTGACATTGGAGAGCTTTCATTGGCGACTGAACACATACAATGGGTTGCAGGTAAATCACCTGCACTGCTGCTTGCTATTCAAACTGAATCAGCAGCATCGTTTTCATCTTCATTAGTCAACTTATCTATACTGTAGCGAGGAGTGATGAAGTCGATGGCCACATAATTAATCACAGTCTAAAAAGCGAGATATGATGTCTGCATTAAGTGACCCATTCTTAACATAGGTCTTAGTAGCTCATGTAGGCATATGACAATGGGGCTGATTTAAACCCAGATCCACAATGAACGACCACTGGGTGCGGGTCTAAACCTAGTCAAATAGGTATTGGGACGGGTCTCAGTCTGCATTTTATAACCCGGCGGGTTATAGGTCCTATTAGACCCGCTTCGTGTTGTGTAATTTTTTTAAAAATATTATTTAATATATTATTTATATTTTTGATTTAGCCATTTAATTAAATGACTAGTCTGTTTCTGTTTCTTAATACTATATATTTATGTTGGAAATATGTATTTTAGTATTTCATAATTCATTTTATATTTTTGTTATGGGTATAACAATATATAAATTTCAATGTGTACTATATATTTTATTGACATTGTAAGTTTGTGCTTTCTATATATATGTGTCAATGTATTATTTTTTGTTTGATATAATGAATATAAAAAAAATAAAAATTAATATTTGTGGGTCTACTAGGTTGGACCTGCTGCCGGGTTTTGGGTTCGGGAGGGAGCAGAGCGGGTCTCGAGTCCATCTTTTTCTTGGCAAGACGGGTCTTGGGTTTGGCCGAGTCCACCCATTTCATCAAGCCCTCCATACAAGAAATTAACTTAATATCCAAATCAAATGAAGATTAATTAGATACACATTTAAGAATATAAGACAACCATTGCATTCAATTTCTTAAACTCCCACGAGCTCTTAATTGGTTTTAGCATGGTGATCCCGTGATCCTGCTGGATAGCTTGTAAGGTTTTATTTATTGTGATGGGGGAGCTTGTCCATTGGTTGGGTGATCTCTTGCTCTCACATTCGAGTATTTACTCATCGTTTAGGCCCATGCGTTAGATTTCTACTCATTTAGTCACCTCTGAGGTTCTTCGCACCTGGATAGTACCAGGACACTTGTGACTTGGCCCTTGAGCGGATGAAGCTGCCCGCTCTATGACCCACAACTCAAAATGAGACTTGCGACGAGACACATATATTTCCCATGCTGCGCTTCCCTCCAGTCCGTTCTCGGGCTGGTTAACGACAGAGCGATTACCTTCATGGATCCAAACGTTCTCACAAGGCGCACAATAAGAATAAGACTAATAGAGACTTCTTAAGTGACCCTTTGAGCTGCAGATCGTAATGCTCCTAGAGAGGCATATTTCGAATATAGAGGAGTCAAAGTTCCCAACAATTAAGTAGTTTATCATATCCTTGTGTGAATCATATGAGCACGTTCTGTTGGCTATAGGGAAATCCCTTTCTCCGCTATCTCCAAATCAACTTGTTATCGGTTGGGACCTTTTTTCCGGACCAACCCTTCCTTGCTTGCAAGAAGCATACCTTAAGAACCTTACTTTACTTTCTCATACCTTAAGAACCTTACTTTACAGAGAGTCTCATAACTACTTTTTTAATGTCCCAGCTTCGGGACGACAACTTCTTTTGATTAGGTTCTTCTCTATGTTACTTACTGATCAAGCTGGAAAATTTGATATGCTTACTACTTTGCTTCGGAGCTAACTATGTAACTAAAGCTTTAAGCAACACAACTACTGATGTAGATGAGCATGACTAAAATAGCTATTATGATGTGATAAACCTTTTATACACTAATCACAACTTAACTACAACTAATGTTCCACTAAAGAGCGTTTTCATGTGGTAGAACCTCCTCATGGAATATAATGTTTTCACGAGGCTGATCTTGAGCCGCCATAGAATATTTTTGGTGTAGAAAAATTCCGAATCTTTTGCTGCAGAAACAAAGTCATAGGCACGTAGGTTCAGGGTCAAACCTACTACTCCAACAACACTCATCCATAAAATGGTTAATGGTACAAATAACATAAAGAAATGTAACCAATGTTTATTGGAAAAAGCAACCCCAAAGATTTGGGACCAAAAGCGGTTAGCGGTGACCAAGAAATAAGTTTCTTCATCTGGACTATGGGTTAAAAGCACGGAATGTAGACTCTTTATTCTCGTCCGATTAATCAGTTCTTTAGAAAGATCTATCCAACTACGAAGTGAATAATTTGATGAATGAATATTTGATTCTTTCTTCTACGTGGAATCAATTCACACAAATTCTTCCAATTTTCACATTACAAAACACAGATACAGTTTCAGACCATTCATTTGATATATTATTCAATAGATGTGTTTATCCTTTACCCTTTCTGAAGTTTCGGTGGAAAGATTCCTCTACTAACACAGTAAACTCAATTTGTTAGAACAACTTCCATTGAGTCTCTGACCTATCCATTATTTTTGTTTTTTGAACCTTTTTTTTTTGCGAAAGCATGTATAATTTTTAATAATTTTTATTATGAATATCCTTCAGTTTGTCTTCTAATTACATCAGTTCCACTCCCCCTAATCTATATCTCATTCCGTGATCGTATGAGGGATTATAAAGATTATGAATGATAATTTTGCCCCGACCCGTCGGTACCCGCCCCGTGACCCGCGGCGGGACAGGGCGAGTCTGGGTATCACTTCCGCCCCGTGGGTAGCCATCCCGTCTATTTTTTTAATATATTTAATATATATTTTGTATATATAATATATATTATAATATAATCTTTATCTTTTAATATTATATCTAGCATTTATAAATTGAAAATAACAACTTTTGTAAAGAATATCTTATAAATATATTAAAAAATATATATTTTTTTTTTCATTTTTGCTATTTAAGTTTATTTGACGCGGCGGGTCTGGGTCTTTAGATACCCGACCCGATCCGCCCCATTGCCATTTCTAATAAAGATTAAGAAATTCTCATATTTCAAATATGTTCAAACATGGATGAGATCTCTTATTCTATGTTTCAAATCTGTTATATTGGATAAAAGACACGTGTACAATTATAACATCATCTTGTATACGTATCTTGTATACGTGTCATTCATATGATGCAATTGAAAATGAAGTGAACAGGAATATAGAACATAAAATAGAACATGGGTTCTTTCTTTTTTTTTTTTTGTTCCTATTTTCAAATAATTTTTAATTTGTATATATAGTAACCAAGTCAAATATAAATAGTAATCAATACGTTTTCCCGCCTGAAACACCTTTCTAGATTTAGTAAATATAATTACAACATGTAATATTAATTTTGGTAATTAGTAAATTATTTTGGAATTTATATATGTATATATAATAACTAAACATTATATAAAAATAAACTTTCCAAATCTGTGTGTGTACTGCAATTAGTTTTGTCTTTTTGTTTTCTTTTGTAAAATTTAATAAGTTTTTGGTTTTTGATCCTTTTTTGACGTATAATATATCAAATTAATGGTATTTTTACTATCATCAGTTTGACACCCATATTGCATATATAAAATAAAAAATAAGCATAAAAAATAAAAAATAAGCATAAAAAATAAAAAAAATATAAGATATATTTAATAAAAACTTATTTTGTAATGGGCTACAATAATTATACATTTGGGCTATTGGACATCAATTTATAAATTCATGTATTTTGATATTTGTGATATATGTATAGTTGTTATTTAGGCTTAACCCAATTTTTTATAATTACATAAAATGTATTTAAGTTTATTAAATTCAATTAATAATACTTATTTTAATTGAAAAAAGTATATCATAATATGTATCCAAATATTATATATATTACTTATATCCATATATGACATTATATATATTTATGTAATAATAAATTAAATTTATATTTCAAGTAAAATTATATTCATAAATGTGTTATATATAGAAAATTATTTTTAATTATTTATTAATGTACTTTTTATGTTAATAGAGATTATTTTTATATTTATCAAAATATTTTGATATTGAATTTTCAAATTTGTATTTTGGACTATTAGATATGAATTTGTCAATTTCATACTTTTTTTTCCACCTGTGTATATATAAAAATAGAATAATTTTTACCTTTTTTTTGAAAAATAATTTTCCTAAAATTATGTTACCAAATATAAAACATGATTTTTGTTTAATATATATAATAAGAAAGTCACTTATAAATAGTATCTCAAAGTTTTTCCGCCTAAACCACCCTCCAATAATAGTAAAAATATAAATGCAATATGTAACATCAAATTTGATAATTAGTGAAGTAATACTGGAAATTATATGATTAAAAATCGGACCAGCACTTATAGGCTCCCAGTCAAAGTAATTTCGTTAAGATATTAATCTTTAATTACAACTTGTTGGAACAAATATTTTATTATGGTAAATTTATGATCTATTTTTTACACTTTTAATATTTGATTGATTGCAATAAAATTCTGCCAATACAAAAATAAAATTACCCTTGAATAATTTATGTCGAGAATTCTGTAAAGGCAAAAACTTATATGAGACCGTCTCATGGGTCTAAATTTGTGAGACGAGTCATTGCGCAAGTTCGTTGTACAGACTTGAAAAATAAAGCAGTGGCAATTTTGTTATTTTCGAGGAATGAGAGCATAATGCTAATGTTAACTTCTACGACGTGGCCATACACGGGTGGTCAGATACACGGCTGAAAAAGCATATAGCAACCGCTTTGCATTATAAAAAAAAAAAATAATGAAAAAAATAAAGAAGCTTGGTCGGGCATGTCTAGTGAGTATATACCTACTACAGTAGTATTTTAATTGTCTTTATTTCTTTCTTAATTTGTTTTAAATAATAAAATGGTCGTGCTTAAATTATATAATATTCCCATTAAAGCTATTACCTTTTTTCTTAAAAAGTAAATTTTTTACTTAAAATTAATTACTTGTTAACCTCATTAGAAGTATATTAAAAAGTATCATTTTTCACTTGAAAAATATTATTTTTTGTTGTAAAAGTTTTATTTGCTATATTTTTTAGCATTATATACTATTTCCTTTAAACGTACTCCCTCCGTCCCAATTATATAGTCCAATTGGACTTTTCACACAGATTAAGAAAAATATTGAAAATTACAAATAAATTTACTTGATTTGTCCTCATTTAATGAATAGTGTATTACAAAATATATATTAAATAGGATTATAATAGTAAAATAATGGAAAAAGTAATATTAAATATGGAAAGTGAATATATATTTGGGACATCCCAAAAAGGAATACTGGACTATATATTTGAGACGGAGGGAGTAATACTTTTTATTTGAAAAATAATACATTTTACTTAAAAATTATTACTTACTAATCCCTTTAGAAGGAAGTATTATTGTTTATTTGAAAAGTATCATCTTTTACTCTAAAAGTATTAGTTTTTATTGTAAAAGTATTAGTTACACATTTTAAAATTATATACTATTTTTTTTTAAAAAAATGAAGCTTAGAAAAGACATGAAAGCGCTGCTATGGAGGTAGATGAAGATGAGATTCAATGTTAAGTACCCGAGAAGTATCAATTTTACTCAAAAAGTATCATTTTTATTAACAAAAGTATCAATATTTTCCCTGAAAAGTAATACTTTATATTTAAAAATTATTACTTACTAAATCTTTTAGAAGTATTAATATTTATTTAAAAAATATCACTTTTTACTTGAAAAGTATTATTTTTATTATAAAAGTATTACTTACTACATATTTTAAAATTATATGTTATTTTCTTTAAAACAATTACTGTTACTTGAAAAGTAATATTTTTTACTTAAAAATTATTACTAATTAATCTCTTTAGAAGTATTAGTTTTTACTTTAGAAGTATCACTTTTTACTCGAAAAGTATTACTTTCCACATCTTTTAAATTTATATATTATTTCCTTTAAAAATAATTACTTTTTACTTGAAAAATAACACTTTAAAAAATAAAATAATAATTCCATTAGATGTATTAATAATTATTTGAAAAATATCACTTTTTACTTGAAAAGTATTATTTTTATTGTAAAAGTATTACTTTCCACATCTTTTAAAATTATATATTATTTCCCTTAAAACTATTACTCTTTACTTGAAAAATAATACTTTTTACTTAAAAATAATTACTTACTAATTCCTTTAGAAGTATTAATAATAACTTGAAAAGTATCATTTTGTACATGAAAAATATTACTTTTTCTTTTTTTTTTAAAGTATTACTTACTAAATCTTCTAAAATTATATATTATTTCCTTTAAAAGTGTTACTTTTAACTTTAAAAGTATTACATTTTATCTTAAAAGTATTACTTACTATATTGTTAAAATATTTATTATTTCCTATAGAAGTGTTACTTTTTACTTGAAAATTATTATTTGTTATATACTTTAATACTGAATTACTGATCTTACAAGTGACGCCCAAGACAAAATAAAAGAGAAGGCTTATTAAACAAAATTTAGTTCTTTATTAAAGAATCGAAATCATTGCCATGGATTTCTTACAGTATTCTTTGTTATATATGTAACAACAAGAGGTGTTTGGGATAGGACTTAAAAGTGGGTATTTAAATATGGGTAGAAAGTGAAATGGTGAATGTAAAAGCAGGATGGGTTGGAACAAAAGCAACCCGCGGTAGGCTGGGTTGGGCCAACATATTTCCAGCCCGCCATAATGGTGGGTTGGCCGCCCCGCCCCGCCAACTGGCGGGCTTTTCCGGCCGCGGGCATTATATAGCACTTAACTAACATAATTCTGAATATAAGCTATGCCAAATATCCCAATGATAGACGGATCGATGTTACCCAATGGCGAGGCATGTGCTCCCACATGATTTTCCCCTTCTTTTATTTATTTTTTATTATTTATCTTTGAAATTTAAATTTAATTAGGTGAAAAGAAGAAAATTACCCATTTTTAAAAACATTGTGTGCATTTTTAACTATATGGTAATTAAGTTATTAGAAACAGAAAAACAGTGTGCCCCCACTAATCGTTTTTGATGTAGTTTATAACTTTATTTATTTTGTGTCCTCTCTCTATAAAGTTTCTGGATCCGTACCTGCCTTTTAATATATATTTTTTTATTAGGCAATCTCACTTATGGTCAAATTGGAAAGGGAAAAGAAATGTATATTTTATATTTTCTAGAGGCTGAGGAGTGAAAAGGCTGCGTGATAAAGTTGGCAAAATTGGCCTGCCAGCCCGCATGTAGGTTGGGGTCGAACTTCATTTTTAAGGGCCCAAAAAGAACTGGGCCTACTGTAGTCTACCCCAAAGCCCGAAAGACCCAAAAATACATGTAAATAATGTTGTTGGTTTTAGTTATACCACAAAAACCGATAGCCCGATGGAATTTTGATCCAACCCGACCCAATCTATTGCTAGCTCTACTTGGTGCAAGTCTTGTAGGTTCTAAGAATGTTGAAGGGTTGGTATATTTCGAGAGGACATATGTGCACCTAATTCTACTAGGGTTTCACACCTAATATTACTAGGGTTTTGCAATGGAACTGTCTGTCGAGATATATATTTTTAGTTTTGCCCACATCCCAAAACACACACACACACACACACACACATATATATATATATATATATGATTTGGATCAAATAGGATCCACATCTTAGGGTGAGTACGTAGGGACTGATCTCAGCCGTCGGAAGATTAGTTTTAATGGCTGAGATTTTTCCTTAATTTTAGGAGGTAAGATACTAATTGATTGGCATTGGGGGCTATCTAGTAATTTTTCAGTGTTTGGATAACTCAAGAAGGATAAAACAATAATATCATTACCACGATTTTATGGCCCGATTTTTCCATATTTAGCTACGGAAATGAATGTTGGGCGGTTTTTAATTAAAATTGACAGGTTTTAGAGTTTTCCAAGTTTGGATTTTCCAAGCAGTAAGAGTGTACTAAATATGTAGTAATAATATAGTAAATATGCATGAATATATTTCAATACTATATTAAACAATACAAAAAAAATGATGAATGTTCTAAACAAACACTAAATACATAGTAAATATGTAAGAACATATCAAACAAATCCATTAGTACATCAAAAATGGCAGAAATAATAAATTCATAATGAATGTTCTAAATATGCATTGAATATATAGTAAATATGCATGAACAATGAAACAACTCCATTTAATATATAAACAAGACATGGAAATAACTAATCAATAAACTTTTAAATACATCATCTTTTCTCTCAACTTCAAACCCTAGCCCCATTTTCTCTCAAACTCTCTCTTTTTTGCTTCTTTTTTTGCACTTCATTGTTATGGGGTGATGTTTGGCCATTTTTGGCTTGAAATCACTACATCTACATCTTTTTATTTTTATTTTATAAATAAGTGGTTTTTCCACGTATATCTGGGTCATTTGTTTATTTTATTGTTTGTGATTTCACCGTCTAGTACGGCGTTTGGTTTGTCGCCGTCTTGGTGCAGTGTTTTTCTTATACGGGCGATTCAGACAAACAAGTTTTCAATCCAACAGAGGTAAATCAGATTGTGGTCTTCAATTATTGTAGATCTGGAATCATAGGTATTCCAGGCATTATAAATTTTTCAAAGTTGTAGGTTTTAAGCCGATTTTTGTTATTAACCTTGATATTATTCATCTTTATGTTAGTCCAAGTGGCTACGATAATCTAGAGGGGGTGAATAGAATATGCCGGTTTCTCAAATTCCGCCCTCTTTTTCGATTGAACAAGCAAAGATAAAAACTGTAAATGCGGAAAATAAACAACACACGTTGATTTAAAGAACTTCATCCCACCTAGGGACTACGTGCTCTACCACCCTAGTATATCCGGGATGTGTTTCGAAAAAGAAAAAAGAAATTTTATTAATTACCACAATTAATACAACACCACCTTTGAAGATTACCACAATCTTCTTACAACACCTTCAAGGAGATTACCACAATCTTCCTTCAACACCTATGAAGAGTACCACACTCTTCAACACCTAATATCATCCAAGTGTGCTCTTACCACAAGAACAACAAGGATATCTTGTTTTGGGTGATGGACAAAATTCAAGATTACAACTCGATAATGATAATACAAATATTGAGTTCAAGTGTAATCAAGAATGAAAAGCCTAGACCTCAAGATGTGCAAGTGTGAGTACTTAGGCTAATACAACAAGAGTTTTGACAAAGTGTTTTGCTTGTATGTTGTGTTGTATCTTGTTGCTTGAATGCTTCCTCTATTTATAGGAGAAGTCTTGTATTGATTCCCAGACATTGGCTCCTTCTTGGAGAGTGAATTTTGCAAAAAAAAAAATGCAATTAAAATCAAGATTATAGCTGTTAGAAATCAACTCCTTAGATTGAGGAAAAATTGTCTGAAAACCCAACGGATAGTTTGCTGTCAAAAACCTATAGCGACCGTTCGCGCAGAGAGAAGGATTTGAATGTATTTCACGAAAAATACACAGGGGGACCAGTCGACGGGGGGCCCGACCGGTCGATCCCCTGTTGGACCAGTTGGGGTCTTCATTTTGTAATACAGGATGTTCTGTAATCTCAAGAACAATCCCAGGCACCGGTAGCCCTTAGGTCGATCAGTCGCCCACACTGGTCGACCTCCGGGTCGACCGGTCGCCCTCTCCAATATTACTTCAGTCCCGTTTTCTATTTTAAAACTCAACTCAGACACAGAATGCCCTATAGGGCGACCGGTCCAACACGAGACAGAAGTGTTGTCCAATTTTTTTCGAAAACAAACTTCAAGAAATACTCCAAAAATTTAGTAAAAATATTTTATATCGATTGGGAGTATTTGGACAACATTTAGAAACATTGTTTTGGTATAAAACCACATTTAAACAAAATTATCAAAATCATGATAAAAACATTTATCTAACAAACTCCCATTTTTTATGATTACAAACCAAAATAATTTTAAGAGGATGATTTTGAAAACAAAATAATTTTCCGGTCAAAGAATAAACTATCCGTTTTGAGCGCCAGCAAACCATGCATAATAGCCATAATAAAGGGAGTAAAAATTTTCAAAAACATTTTACACAAGCTCCCCCTATCAACATGCACATCAAGAAGTAATCAATCAAAAGCTAGAAACTTTAGCTAATACAATGTAAACATAAATATCATGGGCTTAGAAGCTCCCCCTGTCAAGGACAATCATTAAACATGCATAAGAGTCCATAATACATCCAATGAACTAAGTGTTCTTCACGGCTTTTGGCTTTAAAGAGCCATAGTTTATAGCTTATATAAGCTTCTTTGAGCTAACGAGCCAATTTCCTGTTTCTTCCCCTTTGGAATCATCAAAAAAAATGTTAGCACGAGAAAACATCATTCATTCATATCAAAGTGCGCAAAATAGTCGATTTATCGAGCTTTTTGAAGATTTAGGCTTAAAATCCAAATACAAATGGAGAAGTCGATCATTTGAAATGCAAAAGCTCGTTTGATTGGTACAAACATGATCTCTATAAATGTATAAGACTTTTAAAATCGAGAGAGTCATGTAATTGGTGAAATTTTCTTTGTAACAATTCATCGAACACTTGGCGGACGTTAAAAATTGAGGAAGTTGTATATAGCCCTTGAAAATGTAATCAAGCCAAAAATTTCATCACAAAATCAAATTATACAACACCCAATCAACCACAATTAATAAGCTCATCAAAACATATATGAATTGCATCAAGAAATTTATATATAAGCCAAGTTCTCAAGGATTCAACCCTATTGAGATAAAGGAGTGGAATTCTTACCATTTAATCGATAAAGATGAGCAACAATGATGATCATCGAGCACTAAGAAGTCCAAGATATAGAAATTATACAATGAAACTCATTTTGAGTGAATTGTATGTGCAAATGACAAAGGGGACGAAAAATGGAGTAAAAGAGCCAAAATGGCTAAGTCTGGAAAACAGAAACAATTTAACCAAATATTTTGCTTAGGGCGACCGGTCCGACTGTAGGGCGACCGGTCGAAGGTCTGGCCGACAGGTCGACCTCAGCCAAATTTGCCCACTGGATCAGTCTGTTTTTAAAAAATCCGAAATTTGATCCAAAAATTCGATTTTTCGCCCCTAAGTTTTAAAAACGTGCAAAATGCAAACATAAATCTCATTCAATATGCATTATGCCTAACCGAGCTCGTATTGAAGAAAAGTCTCGGAAGATAGCGATTTTGTAAAGATGTCCACTAATTGATCTTGAGATGGTACAAAAGATATCTCAATTTTTCGTTTTGAGACACAATCCCTTAGAAAATGATGTCGAATCTCAATATATTTAGTACGATTATGATGAACCCGGTTTTGAGCAATATTTATAGCGGATATATTAGCACAAAAAATGGGTACATTTTCAAAAGAACATTTGTAATCCGCTAAATTTTGTTTCATCCAAAGAAGTTGAGTACAACAAAAAGCCGCGTAAATATATTCGGCTTCGGCCGTTGAAAGTGAAACACAATTTTGTTTCTTTGAAAACCAAGAAACTAGGAAATCACCTAAAAATTGACATAATCCGGAAGTACTTTTACGATCATCAATACTACCCGCATAATCCGAATCACTATAACCTTTCATCATCATCAACTGCACCTTATCCCACTATGTGGGGTCGGTGGTGTGAAGTTTAGTGTCAATTAATTGTCTAAAATTAGTTAACACTACAAATTCACACAAAAAGCAAAGTGGCAAAGTTTTACGCGGATGCCCTTCCTTGACGCAACCTTCATACGAAGGAGAAAATGAGATGAAATTCCAAAACCATCAAGATCATAGGTTTTTCCACTTGCATGGAAAATACGATGAGACGGCGATGAGTTGAGATAGTTGCTCTAGTCATGTTCCATTACATGATTGATATTGTAAAATCAACATGTAGATCATGGAACATATGCATACGACATGAAGAATGTTCGGTCTACTTGCGGTTAAATAAAGTAAACTACCAATCATACATCAATACTTGGATTCATCAACCGACTTGCCCTTTTCATCTTTGTCAATCTTGACATTGATTGCCATAGGAGTAGAGACGGTTCTTCCTTCTTCAATGCCGAACTTCTTCAAAAGTTCTTTTGTATATTTTGATTGCAAAATATAAATACCTTCTTGGCATTGCTTAATTTGAAGTCCAAGGAAGAAGTTGAGCTCCCCCATCATGCTCATCTCGAATTCACCTTGCATTAACTTAGAAAATTTCTTGAACAAGGATTCATTAGTAGCACCAAAAATAATATCATCAACATAAATTTGCACTAATAAGCAATCTTGCCCTTTTTCAAAAACAAAGAGTGTAGTATCAACTTTACCTCTTGTAAAACCATTTTGCAAAAGAAAAGAGCTATGTCTATCATACCATGCACGGGGTGCTTGTTTTAAACCATATAAGGCCTTCTTAAGTTTATAAACATCATTTGGCCTAGAAAAATTTTCAAATCCCGGAGGTTGTTTTACATAGACTTCTTCTTGAATAAAACCATTTAAAAATGCGGATTTAACATCCATTTGGTAAAGCTTGAAATTCTTAAAACAAGAATAGGCAAGTAAAATTTGAATAGCTTCTAAACGTGCTACGAGTGCAAATGTTTCATCATAATCAATACCTTCTTCTTGACAATACCCTTGAGCTACTAACCTTGCCTTGTTTCGAACAATATTGCCTTGATCATCGAGTTTGTTCCGAAATACCCATTTTGTACCAATAATAGTTTGAGATGGAGGACAAGGTACCAATTCCCAAACATCATTTCTTTCAAATTGATTCAACTCCTCTTGCATTTCTAAAAACCAATCATCTTCTTCAATAGCTTCCTTAGCATTTTTAGGCTCTTTTTGAGATATAAGAGCTTTCTCGGCAAATTTTCTTCGAGTCATCACTTTATCAAGGGGATCACCAATAATGAGATCTTTTGGGTGATCTCTCTTAAATTTCAATGCCACGGAAAGATCCGAAGTATCATCTTTGTCTTCTTGAGGAACATTTGAGGTTGAATGTTGATCATTTTGAGCATTATTTTGAACAATAGGTTCAATAACATCCTCTTCATCACTATCATCATTAGGTATCCTTTCAACACCCGAAGCTTCATTGAATTTGACATTGATAGATTCTTTAACAACCATACTAGTCTTATTGTAAACCCGATATGCTTTGCTCTTGATAGAGTACCCCATAAATATTCCTTCATCGGCCTTAGGATCAAGTTTGTCCAATTGATCCTTAGTATTCAAAATAAAACACTTACATCCAAATATTTTAAAATAACTAATATTTAGAGTTCTTCCTTTCCAAAGCTCATACAGTGTTTTATTCAATTTAGGACAAAGATAAACACGATTAATAACATAACATGCGGTACTTACGGCTTCGCCCAAAAATATTTTGGAAGTGAAAATTCATTGAGCATAGACCCACTCATTTCTTGAAGTGTTCGATTTTTCCTTTCGGCTACTCCATTTTGTTGAGGTGTTCTTGGAGCCGAAAAATTATGAGTATATCCTTTGGTTTCACAAAAGACTCTAAATTCTCCATCAAATTCACCACCTCGATCACTTCGAATAGACTTTATGGTATCTTCTTTTTCATTCTCAATAAGTCTACACAACTTAACAAACTCAATAACGGCATCGCTTTTATTTGCAAGAAAAAGAGTCCAAGTATATCTAGAAAAATCATCGACTATAACAAAAGTGTAATATTTTCCACTTAGACTAGCCGTACCAATATCCCCATACAAATCTAAATGAAGAAGTTGTAGAGGTTTGGTTGTGGAAATTTCATTTTTGGGCTTAAAACTACTGTTAACTAATTTGTTCTTTTGACAAGTGTCACATAAGCCAAGATTTTCAAAATTCAATTTGGGTAGTCCTTTAACATGTTGGTTTTTGTAAATATTTTTCAAATTCTTGTATCCAACATGTCCAAGTCGCCTATGCCATAAACTAGTTAAATCATTATTGGTGACAAGACAAGAAATATATTGACTAACCAAATCACTTGTACAAATTTTGTAAAGATTGCCTTTTCTATTTGCTTCACAAATAATTTTATCATTTTTAAGAATAAGACATTTTTCTTTATTGAAAACAACATTATAATTTGAACCACAAAGTTGGCTAACACTTATCAAATTGAACTTAAGCCCTTCTACTAAAAGAACATTACTAAGAGAGAAAGAAGAGTTACCAATTTCTCCATTTCCAAGAATTCTTCATTTGCCATTGCCGAACATGACCATACCCTCTTCTTGGAGCTTGATGTTGGTAAAAATTTCTCTCCTTCCGGTCATATGGCGTGAACATCCGCTGTCCACGAGCCATTTTGAATCTTTCATTGTTGTTATAGCCCCTATAACCTACAAAAGAATTATTTTTAGGTACCCTATAGTTTTGGGGTCCATGGGGGTTAGCTTTGAGACCTTTGGGTCTCCAAAAATAGCTAAAATTGTTCTTCAATTTACAATGAGTAGCATAATGACCAACTTTACCACAATAAAAGCAAATAAGATTGTGGGCACTACTAGCACGTACAAAAGTCGGACCTTGGTCATTTTTCTTTGAAATTGGTTGAAAAAGTTTATAGTCAAGTCCTAATTTAGAATGCTCACCTCTTTTTGCATCTAAAATTTTTGTAACTTTATTCGTACTTAAGTTAAAATGATGCACATCTTTTTTCAAATATTCAAGATCATTAGTGAGCGATTGTCTTTCGGTTTCAAGAGTATTAACTTTTGTAAGAGTAATAGCATGAGCTTTGTCAAGAGATTCATAAGAAGTAAATAATTTATCCTTTTCAAATTTAAGCTCTTTATGCTCCTTTTTCAAAGTCTTGTATTTAACAATCAAATTTTGAAATTCATTTTGCAATTCATCAAAATCACATTGCAATTCATCAACTAAAGAAGAAGTTGAAGAGTTAGAGCGTACCTCGTTATTTTCATCGTCTATGGCCATAAGACCATGTTCGGTTTCTCCTTGCTCGTCGGATGTGGCAAGTAGTTCATCCCAAGTTTTGACATCCGCATTTAGAGCCTTCTTTTTCGGAAAAGGCTTTTTCTTCTTTTGTTCCTCCTCATCGAATTTCGGGCAATCGGCTATGAAGTGCCCGAATTTTCCGCATTTAAAACACGAGTTGTCTCTCGGTTTTCTTGCCTTATTTTTATTCACAAATTTTGCAAATTTCCGGACAAGTGCGTTGTCTCTTCATCATCCTCATCATTAGCATAATATGAATTATTAGAAGAAGATGCTATGCCTTTAGGAATATTTTGCATACCCGATTGAGTGGTGGATGGTTTGGAATTTTTCCTCTCCTTGAGATAGACTTCATAAATGAGGAGGTTCCCGATGAGCTCATCGAACTTGAGTATTTCGAGATTTTGTGCTTCCGTGATAGCCGTCACCTTTTTGGACCATCAGCCGGAAAGAGCGTTCAATACCTTAGTCACCTTGTCTTGTTCAAGAGATGAATTTACCGAGAGCCACAAGAGGATTGACAATGTTGTCAAGCATTTCCACCATTTTTGATAGGCTTTCACCATCATGCATATTGAAGTTTTCAAAGTCTTTAACAAGCATGATTTTTCTTGCTTGTTTGACCTTCTTTGTTCCTTCATAGATTGTCTCCAATTTTTCCCAAACTTCATGTGCCGACCTTATGCCTCTTATGCGATTATACTCAGTGGCGGTAAGAGATCAATGTAAAATATTTAAGGCTTTACTGTTTAGAGAGAAAGTCTTCTTGTCATTGTCATCGAACTCCTTGAAAGTTTTGAGAACCGAGGTGCCATCCTCCAATTTCTTGGTTGGTTGATCAACTCATTCAATAACCACATTCCAAATATCAAATCCGCACCCTTGTAGAAAGCACTCCATTCGGTCTTTCCAAAATGCGTAGTTGTTGGCGTCGAATAGCGGTGGCTTGTTGGTGGAGGCGCCAGTGGTGAGATATGCTTCGTTTGTAGCCATGGATCTTTCCTCTTTACTCGGAACGAGCTAGCCAAAGAGTTTGGCTCTGATACCACTTGTTAGTCCAAGTGGCTACAATAATCTAGAAGCGGGGTGAATAGATTATGCCGGTTTCTCAAATTTCGCCCTCTTTTTCGATTGAACAAGCAAAGATAAAAACTGTAAATGCGGAAAATAAACAACACACGAAGATTTAAAGAGCTTCACCCCACCTAGGGACTACGTGCTCTACCACCCCAGTATATCCGGGATGGGTTTCGAAAAAGAAAAAAAAAATTATTAATTACCACAATCTTCATACAACACCTTCAAGGAGATTACCACAATCTTCCTTCAACACCTATGAAGAGTACCACACCCTTCAACACCTAAGATCACCCAAGTGTGCTCTTACCACAAGAACAACAACAAGGATATCTTATTTTGGATGATGGACAAAATTCAAGATTACAACTCGATAATGATAATACACATATTGAGTGCAAGTGTAATCAATAATGAAAAGCCTAGACCTTAAGATGTGCAAGTTTGAGTACTTAGGCTAATACAACAAGAGTTTTGACAAAGTGTTTTGCTTATATGCTTTTACTTGTATGTTGTGTTCTATCTTGTTGCTTGAATGCTTCCTCTATTTATAGGAGAAGTCTTGTATTGATTCCAGACATTGGCTCCTTCTTGGAAGTGAATTCTGCAAAAAAAATGCAATTAAAATCAAGATTATAGTTGTTAGAAATCAACCCCTTAAATTGAGGAAAAGCTGTCTGAAAACCCAACGGATAGTTTGCTGTCAAAAACCTATAGCGACCGGTCGCGCAGAGAGAAGGATTTGAATGTATTTCACGAAAAATACACAGGGGGACCGGTCGGCGACGGGGTTCGGCCAGGCGACCCCGTTGGACCGGTTGGGGTCCTTCATTTTGTAATACAGGGTGTGCTGTAATCTCAAGAACAATCCCAAGCACCGGTCGCCCTTAGGTCGACCGGTTGACCTCCCCAATATTTCTTCAGTCCCGTTTTCTGTTTTAAAATTCAACTCAGACACAGGATGCCCTATAGGGCGACCGGTCCAACACGAGACAGAAGTGTTGTCCAATTTTTGTCGAAAATAAACTTCAAGAAATACTCCAAAAAATTAGTAAAAATATTTTATATCGATCGGGAGTATTTGGACAACATTTAGAAATATTGTTTTGATATAAAACCACATTTAAACAAAATCATCAAAATCATGATAAAAACATTTATCTAACACTTTAATGGTTTTTAACAGATTTGTTTCTTTCTTCTATCGATGTATTGCTAGTTTGAATTAATTAATGAAATTAATTTTCTTGTCAAAAAAAAACACGACAGAAAAATAGAAAAAGATATCATGTATATTCTAAATAAGCACTAACTGAATAGTAAATATGCACAAAAAAAATCATGAGAAACTGTATTTCTTTACTACGAAGATGAACCACAAGAAGAACGAAGAAGGGAGATTGCATTTATTTCGGGTTGCACCCTCTCTAATTTGGCTTCCTGATTTTTTGTGAGTGGTTGTAAATCAATTTCAATCAAATCAATGAAGATTCATTCATAAATTGTGTACCGTTCCTTTTGTGGGTTGTTATCAATTATTATTCTTTTACAAAATTACCCTTATTGTTAATAAATTAATTTAATAATTTATGTAGTTTAATGTGTCGTCTAATTTCCATCAATTGCTAGGATTAGTCCATAAGGACTCATCCCAGACATTGGTCTCATTGGACCCATGCCTCACACACGCACACACACACACACACACACACACATATATATTAGTTCAAATTGAACATAAAACAAAGGATTGAGATTTCCTGTTCCACTATCTATTCTATTGCATCGGATGAATGACACGTGCATAAGATAATGTCACAATTGTACTGTCACGCCCCAATTTTAATATACCATAAAATAAAATAATACCCAATAAATTATATCTTCACATATTCATTAACTTAGATTCGACAAGAGTTACTATCTGAAATACAAATAATTAAAAACCATAAATACAATGGAAATATATGAATCCATACAATTTTCATAGAGTTACAATTAACTTATCAAAATAATTTGACATCATGGTACCTGTTTTGATCTAACTCCGTCGCTTCACTACTACTCTTGCCCGTGTGCATTTGATCATTGATCTAATATTTTTGTACCCTATTTTTCCCTCTGAAATGATGTTCGAGCAACACATATTTATAGGTGTACGTATGTGAGTCGGCACCGACGGATTAACCATGCATATACTATGTTTAGCCTTAAAGTAATGATGTTGCTGCTTCTTATTTCACGCATGGAATGAGGTGTCGATTGAAAGTCATTGTCACTACAATTCCCTCCAGAAATGCTGCCACGTAAACTTTATTTAGTTAATTTATTTCATTGGATAACTATGTGGCAAAGTCATCCACATATATTAAATTACACATTATCATATTAAGTTATTACATATATATATTTCAACACTTGTTGCATGCATAAGCTTCACATATGTTTTATACATATAATCTGATATATATATATATATATTTATACTCACACGAAACATATAACAAGCTTAAGAGTTGAGCTATATGTATTTATGTAAACAAGTACCATGTAACTTTTATGTTTTCTAATTATGGTTTCTTCATTGTTTCCACTTTTAATTATTATTGCAATTATTATTATATTATTCCATCTAATTCATAACTCACAATGTCATTTTAATACACATAATGTTGAATATTTATTTAAACGAGTGATTTGAAATTCGGGGTATTACATGTACACATCTCTATAATCCAATATATGAATTAGGGAGTGGAATAGGAAAAGTATAATAGAAGACCTCATCCCTAAATTAAACCGGATGAGATCTTCTATTCCAAAATCTTATTTCATCTCCTATTCCACTGCACAGATGATGACATGTGTATAATACTTACATATTAGAACCCCACAATTTCTGCTGGATTTATGCTTGAAAATTAACATGGTAAGTGTAATACACGTGTCTATCATCCACACGGTTGGAATAGGAGATGAAACACGATTTTGGAATAGAAGATCCCATCTGAAATTCAACCCATATCATTTGTACTGATTAACTGGAAAATAGTGCTAGTTATTTGTACGCGAAAATCAAGGAATCTCAAGACCTAGGATTATATATTGATAGGCTTATTCCATGCTATACCTGCAGAAGTACTCCACGTGCATAATAATCGTGGATTTATTATATATGTGTAAATTTCACACACAATTATATAGTCCAACGTGTATTGTATGCAGATCTACTGTAAATACTATACCGAGTATATTCCTAAAAAAATAGCATCTACAAGACCTTTGTTGATAATTGCTTAGCTTAGATTTCAGTGGGTTTCGCATTCAAACTTATTTTTATATTGCTAGTATTTCTTAGACTGAAAATCTTCTATAAAAATATAATTGAGTTTCTTATATTTTTATATTAACTAAGGGCATCATATATTTTGCTATAATAAATCCTTGATATATAAGAAGCATTAGGCAAATCAAAAACATTTACTACTAGAACTCAAATCAAGATACTTTTCAAATGGGGTTAGTTCTTGTGAGACTATATATTGGGTGAGACCGTAAGACCTAATCTGAACTGTTGCAATTTAACAATGAATGGATGAGATTGAAACATTAAATATAGTAGCATTCTTTAACATGATTTTCGACTGAGGGTATATAGGTAAATCACTAAAAATCGGTCAATTCAATTAACAAGATTTGCATACTTCTAACTTACCATATCTATTACCTATAATTTAGGAGGTGCAATCAATGATAATCACCTCCAAAAAAAACTCTAATCTCTACCCAAAAAAAAGTTGTCGATCGTGATACAGAAGAAGAACAAGAAACCTATACACAAATAACTATATTCAATGGTATGAATGTTTTAAAAAAAATAATGCATAAAAAAATTCGAAATATATTTAATATAAGTATGATGCATATATAGGGTATAAAAAAATTGAACGTTTCTGCTGCACCTTAAATACAAGAGTTATATGTTTTTTTTTGGCGATTTACATGCATAATTAGATAAATTAATATGTATATTTAACATACATATGATGCATATTTAACGTATAGTACAAATCAGTTAGTGTTAAAAAATAAGTTGCTCTAATAATTTTTTTAATTTAGATAAATTAATATGCATATTTAACATACATATGATGGCATATTTAAAGTATATTACAAATCGATTAGTGTTAAAAATTATGTGTTCTAACAATTTTTTTTTTTAATTTACATGCATAATTAGATAAATTAATATGCATATTTAACATACGTATGTTGCATATTTAAAGTATATTATAAATCGATTAGTGTTAAAAATAAATTGATCTAACAAATTTTTTTATTTTTTTTTTGCAATTTACATGCATATTAGATAAAAATATGATGCATATTTCACATACGTATGTTGCATATTTAAAGTATATTACAAATCAGTTAGTTTAAAAATAATTTGTTCTAACAATTTTTTTTAATTTACATGCATAATTAGATAAATTAATATGCTTATTTAACATACATATGTTGCATATTTAAAAAATCATTTTTTTTTAATTTCTTTTTTTTTGAAATTTACATGCATATTAGATAAAAATATAATGCATATTTCACATACGTATGTTGCATACTTAAAGTATAGTACAAATCAATTAGTGTTAGAAATGAATTGTTCTAATATTTTTTTATGATGCATAAATTATTTTTATTTCATGTATCACAATATTAATGATGATATCAATTTTAAGCCTAAAAATCGGTTCCCAAAAAAAAAATCGGGCACTCAAATAGACACGATCTCTCACTGCCAAAAATTAATGGTGTTAATATCTATCCATAATTAATCCCCTATAATCATACTTGTGTATTTACCGAAAATAAAGGATGTTACAAATCTATCCATAATTAATCAAAATCGTGTGGGCGTGTTATTACCATCCTAGCCTTTTGGCAGTTTTTTAACATTAAAAATACCTTAAAAAATGGATTAATCTACACTCTTCAAAAAATAGAATTGACGCACCAGATCAATCCCTACGGTCTCACCCCAACATATTGGTCTCATTTGATTGATCACCCTTTTCAAATATAATTATGTATCAAATATTCGCTCATAATAATACCAAATTCTCATTTTATTATATTATAATATCCACAACCAAAAACTCACAAATTAACACACAAAATTTTCACGTGTCACATTTAACTGAGCTGAGTTTTGAGTTTGAATTATTCAGATGAGCCTCAAATAATTAGGTTATATAACATCAATAATTGGGTCGTGTAGCATCAATCGGGTTGCCAACAAGTCTTAATAGAACAAAATTAAAATGTTAAAGCCCTTGTCGGTGATGGAGTATAAATCTCATGGATATTGACGTTTAATTCCTGTTCATATATGAATGATAATAACTACATCAACTGCTGTATATCTCATTTCCCCCTAGAAAAATGTCATTTTTTCATCATATTTTATATTTTCCAAGTAATCAATGTTTAATTTTCTAAACATGCACATGCACCAAAATTTGCTTGGGTTTTGCAATGATTCCGCTCAATAAACATATCTTTAATTTTGCTCAAATCTCAAAATACATACATAAGTTCAACTTTAATATAATATACTATATAACAATCTGCTCACATCTCAAAACAAATACATAAGTTCAACTTTAATATAATATGTATTATATAATTAATAACCCATGACCTTCGTGCTAATTAACTAGGATATAGTGCTAGTTTCCTGTACGGATTTTATTCCATGAACGATAAGGGCATTTTGGAAGGAATCCACGTAACAGTACTTAAAGAGCATGTCTGATCTTGCCGGGTTCTAGTTGGATCAACTGAACTAGTGGTGGCAATTTGAGACACGATACTATAGCACAACATGAACACGACCCAAATTATCAGGTTTTGGCTAGATGTTATTGGGTTCGGGCCATTATGGGGTCGATCCGATAAGAATAATAAAGAAATTGGGTTAAGGATACTATTGCCCCACTTTTCGGAAAGAAAGACAACTTTTACGCTTCCCGGTATTTTTTGGACAAATTTACGCTCCCGCCCTTTTTTTAGACAAATTTACGCTCCTGCCAAATTTTTCGGACTTTTTTACGTTGTTGTTTCAAGATTATTTCGAACATGTTTCAAACATGTTTCTTCTAATAAAATTTCAGTGAAAAAATAAATTTTTCCCTCCACTACAACATAAATGATATTAGGTAACACCCAAAAAATGTTACATAATGGTCATAAAATGTTAATATAGACAATAGGTAGCATTTTTATGGTGATGCACTTGCCCATGCTACCTATAGTTTAAGGTAACACTTTTATTAGCTTTTAGTGACACTTTTTCTAAGTGTTATATTAAATTCTCTATTGGTAACACTTTGAAGCAATATTTCTAAAGTGTTACATATGAATCTTATATAACACTTTTTGTACCAATTTTTATATTTGTAACACTTTAAAAAAATACTTCTACATTGTTACATATAAGACTTGTGTAACACTTCGTAGAAATACTATTCGTTGCCACCAAGTAGATTTAAACCCACGACCTATTATGTGTAGAAGTGACAATTTGCCACTAAGCTAAGTTGATTCTTATTACAACTTTTGCTTTGTTTTATAGATACACATACACACATATATATACATTAAAATTGTATAAAAATTATATTATATGTATATATAATATATATTATATAATAAAGATTATATTATATAATATATGTATTAAATTATATTATACATTGTATATATCAAATTTTATATTATATAGTATATAGTTTGAAAATCATATTATGTTATATATTAAATGACACAAAAAATTAAAATATCAAAAGTATATAAAATAAATTTATTGACTGATCAATATTTAATCGGTAAAAATAAAAAATATATAAAATTATTAATTAATTTACTGACAGATAAAAGTTCTATCAGTAAAAAATTAAATAATGAAAAAATAATTTACCGACGGAAAAAATTCCTAAGTAATTACCGACAACATTAATTTTCATTGGTAATTTTTTTTTAAAAGACAAAAAAAGGTTAACGATGAAATAGGTCTCCGTTAGTAAAAACTAAAAATAAATAAATAATAATAATAAAATATATACATGCGCATTTTTCGTTGGTATTACGATGGAATTAATTACCTCCGTAAAAAAAAAGCAAAACTAAAATACTTTATAACAATAAAACAAAAATTCAGTAAAAAAAACAGAGTACATGATGTCTACAATTTTTAAGTTTGGTGATTTTTTTTTGTCTTCACCTATTGTGTGACAATAATTAATTAAATAAATCATTGACATGATTTAATGGTAGTTATATAATTTTGTGTTACTAAAATATAGCCTAAAAACATTACAATTAATACAATATAGCATTGCCAAGAGTATTTCTTAAATAAAGTGATACATATTTGCGTTACAAAAGAAATAACAAAAAAAAGTGATACTTAAAAAGTGTTACTTATTTAAAAGTGTTACATATAAGCGTTACATATTGATAAAGTGCTACAAAAGCGTTACATAAATATTGTAATATAAAAAGTGTTACAAACATGTGTTACATATGTAACTTATGTAAAAAGTGCTACAAAATTTGTGTTACCTAATGTCATTTATGTTGTAGTGCTCGTTAAATAATCCATTTTATACTCGAAATCTAATAAAAAATCAAGAAATATATACATAAAACAACAAATACTAAAACCAAACAAATTAAAAATAATATAGAAACAACATGAATAAAAAAATATAATTTAATTTTTGATCCAATGCATGAAAACATGAAAAATATGGAAACAACTAAGAAGGATATAGAAACAAATATATAAAACTCCATATGAGCAAAAATAGCTTAAAAATAGGTCAATATTGTATTTAAACATCGAAAATTACTTGGAAACACCAAAGAAACATCAGAACAACATTAAAAGCGGCATGGAAACAACCTAGAAACAACGTAAACAATACTAGAAACACCACATGAATTAAAAGAACTTAAAAATAGGTAAAAACTGTATTTACACATTGAAAACTACATGGAAACAACAAAAAAATTATTAAAACAACATTAAAAATATTATAGAATAAAACAGAAACAATATAAACAATGTACAAAATAATACATGAACAAAAAACAACATAAAAAATAGGTAAAAATTGGTTTGAAACATCGAAATAACAAAGAAACAACAACGAAACAAAGTTAAACAACATCAAAACAAATATATAACATATAAAGCAATACATGAACAAAAAAATGAAAAAAATATAAAAATAAATAAAAAATATGCAGGAGCATAAAAAATGAAAAAAATGAGCACAAAAGAAATAGGAGCATAAGTTGTGGCATTTTTATCGGAAAGTGGGGCAAATTTGGCAATTTCTCAAAGGCCCGTCAAACCTGATAAGGCCCAATAGCTTAAATAATTTTTTTTTCTTTACATTTTTCTTCTTCTCGAACTCTTGACATCAAGAAGAATGAGGAAGTTAATTTTTTTGGAGACATTTAACATTTGATATGTGTGATACTGTGATGCTTTCCAAACTTTTTTGGTTATCTCGTATTAATATTATCATTTGATTTTATAATTTGTATTTTCTTGAACTCATTTATGTGCTTGACTTCTAGTTATGATTTTTATAACTTTATATGTAGTTTTAATTTCATAAATTCGTTTATATATGATAAATATTAGAAAATCATTATATTAATAAATGGTTTAATGGGTCAAATAGTCTAAATGGGCCAATAAGTAGTAATGATTAATAAATAAGTATAAATAGAGTTGCTTATCGGACTTGAATCGTCATGCTGGTCTATCGGGTTTATTATCGTATCATGTTCGGGCTAGCATTTTAGCCGTTTAAACTTATCGGGCTGTGTTTGGTAGTGTTTATTGAACCGGGCTTTTATCTGGCTGACCCACACGATTTATTATCCTTAACTGACATGAAAACAATCAAACTGCAACGAAATAGAAAATCGTCAGAATTTTTAAAATTTCAATGGAAATTTCAGTGCTACATTATACCGTTAGAAAAATTTCAATGAAAATTTCAACAATAAACAAAACCATTGGTATAAACTGTTGGAATTCACGTTGAAATTTAAAATTCCAACAACACAACAAACCAATGGAAAATTCCAACAGTAATTCCAACAATAATAGAACCATTGGAGTAATCCATTGGAAATACTGTTGGAATTTTAAAAATTCCAACAGAAATTCCATAGCTAAAGCATACCATTGGAAAATTCTAACGGTCAATAAAACGTTGGAATTAATCTTTAGAATTTCCGTTGGAGTTTTTAAAACTTCAACGAATATTCCAATGCTACACCATGTTGTTGGAAATTCCAATACCATTGGAAAATTTCAATAGAGGTTAAAGATTTGCTAATATTATTCATATCGATAAATATATCTTTTTTGGAGTCAATCATATTGAAACTACATAGTTAATCATGTTTGACTTAGGACAAATTGATGATGGGTGACCCCCTTGAGAAGTTAAAAATATTAGATAATGAGATGAAATGATTGAATATTCCAATTGATATATACCATTGGAATTACCTTTGGACTAAATTCCAATGGTATAACTCTGTTGGAATAACCGTTGGAGTTTTTTCCAACGATTATATATTCCAATGGATATACCGTTGGACTAAATTCCAATGGTATATATAACTCCGTTGGAATTACTGCTGGAAAAACCGTTGGAGTTTTTTTCCAACAGTTGAATATTGTAATGGATAAATAACGTTGGAATATTTTTCCGCTGGAATTTTCATCATTGGAATTTTTCATTCCAACGGCCAATTTACCAACCATGTATTTTCCAATGGAAACTGGCCAAATTGCAATTATTTTTTTCGTTGTAATTTCCTTATTTTCTTGTAATGTGACTGCCACCAAGGTCCTATTCCAGAAAGAAGGATGCTTCTCTCAGGATTTGAGCCTAGGCTGCGGATCCTCCAACGTGATTTTTATCCCACTTCTTTGCCAGTCTAACTGTGTCTCGAGGGACACACTTTCCCTTTCTTTATCTTCCCTTATAGTTGACAACATGATGAGTACACATGTATACTTAACTTCTTTAAGCGCATCAAACGTTTGATATAATAAGTCCTTGATATATAAAAAGCATAAAGTATTTACCACGAGTATATCCGATACTATATAAATAAGTAGAATTATGTATCATAAAAGTATACCCATTGATATCAATATTATTTCATTGCATTACAATAGTAATATTCACAGCCAAAAACTCTCAGTTAACTTAAAATAGCATTGCACATGTTAGTGGATTTAAGTTGTTGAGTTTGCTTTCAGACCTTTAATTATTCATCCAACTGAGTGGGGAATTTTAAATTCTAAAAAGACATATCTGAGATCTAAAATTGAGCACGATTTGCTGGCATTCCTATCCCAAGTCTAGCTCAAAACAAGTTGTTTATTTTTTAAATCTCTTATTCCAGATCTATTAACATAATTCTTTCTTTTTTGAAGAAAAATATCTCGTGCACTGGCGGAGATAGGGGGTCATACTGGCCCCACTCCCCCGTTTTTTGTTTTTAAAAATTAATATTATTAAGAAATTTGAAGAAAAAAAAAAAACGTGTGCTGACTACGCTACTGGATATATGTATGAAAATTGAACAGAAAGCAACAAATATATATATGTGTATGATGTAGATGCATTAGTCCCTCACACAATGGCTTCATCTACTCTTTCAATCTTCATTTTCTCCTTGTTTCTTTTCTCCTCTTTTTCAAATGCTAAGAGCCCTCAAAAACCCAAAGCCTTCATTTTTCCCATCAAGAAAGATGTCACAACTAATCAATATTACACCACCATTCAAATTGGCTCCAACAGCACCACTTTCAATGTGGTGATTGATCTTGGTGGCAAACTCCTCTGGTTCTACTCCGACGACTACTTGTCGGCAGCCTCCTCGTATCATCCGATCAAATGTGGATCCCAACAATGCAAGATCGCCGATGGAGTCGGCTGCGTCTTATGCGACTCGTCGCCTCCTGTGCCTGGATGCACCAACAACACGTGCTCCGACTACGTCCTCAATCCTTTCACCGGCACTCAGGTATACAACGGCCTGGGACAGGACGTTCTGCGCGTGTATTCGATACGTGGGGCCCAGTACAGGGTTAAAAGATTCCCCTTCCAGTTCTCGTATCCCGATTTAAGGGAAGGCCTGGCTAGTCCGACTACAGGACTAATCGGGCTAGGCAGGACTAGGATTTCACTGCATGCACAACTCGCGTCGACTTTCAAGATTGGACAAAAATTCGCGCTTTGCCTTCCTTCTTCTTCCGGAAAAAATGGAAATATGATCGTTGGCCAGGCGGCTTATGACAATCCGTTTCAAGAAATCTCCAAGTCACTTTTCACCACACCCCTCATCAAAAACCCTGTCAGCACTGACATGAACGAGCAAGTAGGTAATTTCTCGGTTGAGTATTTCATCAATGTGAAGTCCATTAAAGTTGGTGAAAAGACTCTTTCCTTGAATAAAACGCTCCTATCGATCGACAAGAAAACCGGAAGTGGAGGGACGGGCATTCGGACCGTGAGGGCTTATACCGGTCTGGAAAGATCGATTTACAGGGCTTTGATTAAAGAGTTTGTGAAGGCTGCTAAATCCATGAAAATCAAAAGAGTGGCATCTGTGGCGCCTTTTGGGGCTTGTTTCAATTCGAAGACTATTGGGAGGTCCAAGACAGGGCCTAAAGTGCCAACTGTCGATTTTGTGCTGCAGAGCAAGAATGTTTACTGGAGGTTTTATGACTCAAACTCTATGGTTCGAGTTGGTAAGGATGTAATGTGTCTTGCATTTGTGGAAGGAGGAGTTAATTGTTGTGGGCCAACAACCTCAATAGTTGTGGGAGGCTATCAAATGGAGAATTATCTACTTGAGTTTGATGTGGCTTCTTCCAGGCTTGGGTTTAGCTCTTCGCTCTTGCTGCATGATACAAGTTGTTCCAAGTTCGGAGCTTCCTAGGTTGGGTGGTTGTTTAGAAAAAGTGTGACGAACTATATATGAAGTTCATCGGTTTCCATGGTCAAACATTTGGAGGTTAATGTAATAAAGGGATATGATGTCCATATATATCTGATTAGCGGATTGGCTCCCCTGATGGGCTTTAATTGCTTGATTGTTGGTTTGAAAGATAGGAAAGTGTGGATTGAATTTGTTTAATTTTACTGCTTTTTAATTAGTACAAGTCTAGTTGCCAGCACCTGAAAAATTAGACTTGTAACTTAGTTTTGGATCCCTCTATTTTGATTTCATATGGACTCTTTTATTATATACTAGTAAGAAACACTTGTGTCGCACATGATCCACATGATTTTACTAAAATAATTATATTATTTAATAATTTTATTAATTAATATTAAAATATTTAAAAGTGATTAGAAAGAAATAAATAATAATTAAATTTAAATATTATACAGTTTTTAATATATATTTTGCTTTACTTTAATTATAGATCGATATCAATTGTTAAATAATCATTTTAAAGAACTCAATCCCACAAATTTTAACAATTGGTATAACAACGAAATAGTTTTATACTTACAATCACATTCATCGGTCTTTTATTTCAATTTTATGGCTAGAAAAGTCTTTTCTCTTACATGATTTTCGAATTCTTTTAGCATTGGATGCATTTTACATACCAGACAAATAATTTAGCTTATAAATCGTAAGCTAATGATTAATAAATCACATGCAAATTATTGCATTAATAAAAAACTAATTAACTAAATTTTATACCCAAAATCCATCATAATATCATCATTTTATTTGTTATTGTTATTCAATTAAAATAAAATAAAATAAAGGTTAATCAAATTCTTATACTTCATGTGCTTACTTCTTTTATTCTATCGCAGTTCTTCGATTAAAGAAATATAAAAAACTATATAATATAATATATATGAAAAAAATCATATATCATTTCAATTCTATTAACATAGTCAATATTTTATCATTAACACTTAAACTTAATGTTTGTAGTCCTTCTATTTCCAGTGTCTTAAAAATAATAAACCTTAACCTAATATATAAAATAATTAATCCATTATTTTCATCGAGAGTCGGATATTAATAAAACTACGAAAAAGTGATAAGTCGAAATATGAGTTTTGAAACTCTATTCAATTGCACACGAAATATATTCACTTAATAAATAATAAAACTAAAGACAGTCTTAAGAAAGAAAAAATAAAAATAATTTTAATGTGTCAATCTTCAATAATTAAATATAATACTAATTAACTTTTATGTTTGAATTTCTTTTTGCAAACACTTAAGTTTTTAAAAGTTATATAATAAACTAAAAATTAATATAGTTTTTTAAATTGCATAAAGTTTTAGAAAGATACGTTATAGTATTAGAGTTTGTACTTCAAAATTGGATTTGGCTATTTTGGTTATATTAAAATTTACTTAGTTGTAAAATTTGTGAGCCGTATAGTTATGAAAATTGCAATTATTCTTAATATACTAAAACTAATCTATATTTGTTTGATGAGACTGTAAATTTAAAATTGACCTCATTTAATCTCGTTTACAAAATCATATTATTTATTGTAAAATATAATTATCAATCCAATTTTTAGTGTCTTTATTGAGACAATGGTATACAAAACTTTAATCTTTATTTAAAATTTTGATTGAATTTTTGATCAAATAAGAAAAATTTAGATATCAAGTGTTAAAAACCCGCTTAACTATTCACGTCCGCGTTCTTATGCCCGAAAGAAAATATTACTTGGTACTAAACATGGTCACTTCACTCCAATTTATTATTATATATAATTTAACACAATAAATTTGATACATAAATAGTATTTTGAATATTATATTGGTACTTAAATTAACATGTAATTTAAGAAATAGTACTAATCTTCGACATAAATATCAAACTATTTCATATTAAATAAGTTTAGTTTATTTATTTATTTTTTTACAATTTCATACATACATTGACTTTCCATTTCTTATTCTTGTTTCAACTTTGTAATAATATTTGATTTTGTAAAAAATAGAATAATTTGTACCCAATTTTATAATAATTATATTTGTGATTGAATCTTTACAAATCCTAAAGGTGTGCTTTTAAAATGAACTGAGATTTTATCGAAAATGTCAAATTATGCATATAAGATTTCCAATGTTGCAGAAATCGCTAGGCGCTAGATAGGCGGTGGCCCAGCGCCTAAAAATAGTATTGTTTTTCTCATTTTTCTTTTAATTTTTACCAGTTTTGGCGATTTTTTCCACCTAGGCCGCCTAGCCCGCCTAGGCCTCCAGCCCGCTTAGGCGGGAGCCTAGCCCGATTTTTGGCCTGAACAATTATTTTGGGCAATTTTAGCAAAATTAGATCGGCCTAGGGGCGCCTAGGCCGATTTTTGCAACATCGAGAATTCCCAGCTATGACCCACATATTTTTTTAACTATTTACTTTTATTCTTTTATATCTTTATAATATGTTTCATTTGGTTTAATCCTAAAATATCTGTATATGTGAGATTAACCCCCAAAATTATTTAGGTCATTCTCAACTCATTAATCTCAAGTATAACCATTTATTTTTTTTAATATTTTTATTCTTAGTTTTCACTCTAATTTGTTGTAATTATTTAATTTACTTAGGCTTTTTTTATGAATGTTATGTTAGTATCTGAACTAATATATAATTTGTAATATATTACTTTCTCAGTAAATGTCAAATTGTACATATTAAATGAGTTTATTTATTTTTTCTTTTGAATAGCATATATGATTTTTTAGACTAATCCAATTTTAGCTCATGTTTCACTCTTTCACAATATTTTATTAAAATTTAATTATTTTGGTATATATATTTATTATAAATATGTATCATATTGATATTTTAAACTTATAAGTTTAAGGGTGTAATTTTCAAACGACGTTCAAGTTTTATCACAAATGTCAATTTAATATATATGGATTTTATTTATTAAGTTTGTCTTCTAAGTTTTTTTTTTAATAAATTTATATATACAACTTTTAACACTTTTTTGCACTTGTTCTTAAAATTTATAGGATATAAAATAATTGAAAGATTAAAATCATAATTTATTCAAAAAATAATAAATTAGAAACTAAAACTTATAATATTATATATAGAAAATTAACTAAAAGTCATATTAACACATATTGTTAAAATTTAAAAGGTAACCTTTTTTCCGCGACAAACTTGTTTTGGTTCTTATTCGCTTTTTGTTTTTCATGTTAATGATATTCCTTTTATTTTGTACTTTTTATTTTACTTATATGGCTAATTAAAATAAAATATACATGAAATTGCAATAAACATAAAATATGAAACTCTCTTGTTTTGAATATTATTTTTTTGACCACCATTAGTAAATTAATTTTCAAATTGCATATTACTAATTGATGGAGAATTTTCCAACCATAAAGGAATTATATATTTTCTCTACCTTTTATTTAGCTCAAAACCACATAAAATATTTTTTATTTTATTTTTTCTTATCATGTATATTATAATTTGATCTTTTTCTTACAAATTATAATAGACATATTTAATTATTGAGAAGATTTAAAAGAATATAAGAAATAATCAATTATGCATCATACTAAAAGTTTAATAGTTAAATTTTATTCTATCACGACTTGTGTATATGTTTAGAACATGTGCTTGAAAATTTTGAAATCTAGTTTAAATTTGAAATTGATTTTATAAGAAATTTAAAGTATTCTTAGTGTTATGATTAAAAAAAATATATTTTCAGATTCTGAAAAATAAATTGGCTATAATAAACATCTCTCATATAATTAAACAAAAAGTTTAAATAAATAATAAAACTATAGAAAAACATAAATTCTTAATCTCTACATTGTGTTGAACTTTATAATGTTAAAATCTTCTCATGTGAAGTCCTTATATATGCTTATGACATATGGTTAGAAAACTCTCGAAATCTAGTTTAATATGAAGTTAATATTATTTAAAAATTCAAAATATTTTAAGAGTTATAAATGAAAGAATAAATACTTTTAAAGTGTAGAATATAAACGGACACTTGTTTTATAATTGAAAAAATAGAATCTTAATAAATATCAAATTACTAATTAACTAGTTATCCTAAAATATTACTATGTCCAAAGGATATTTTTGTCCAATAAAAAAATTAAAGAAACATTCACACTTTTAAGATCCTAAAATATTACTATGTCCAAAGGATATTTTTGTCCAATAAAAAATTTAAAGATACATTCACACTTTAAAGATAATATAAGTATAGATATAGATATAGATATGGATATATATATATATATATATATATATATTCACATCATGTGCGTATAATTAAACAAATATTTTATACGTTTAGCTTGGAATTATGATGTGCAATACATGATAAACATCGAATTAAAATAGAAGATCATTTACTATGATCCTTCTAATGCAAACTCGGTCGGTGGAATCTTTGGATCATCTTTTTCTACCGAATGATCGAGTTCAAAATGAAAATGTAGTTCCTTTTCTTCAAAATTGGCTGTCTCTAATACCTTTTTCAAACACTTTGCACATTAAGTACAATTTTATATAATTACGAAGATATAAGTTAATATCTGATTTAATTATTGCCTCAAAATGCCATGTTGATTCAAGAACTTCAAGCCATGTTCCAAAGCCAAAAACTGTCAAAATATCATGTAAAGCCCATAAAATATTCCCATTGTAGTCTCTTAATCCCCCTCCCCCGACCCTACTTGAATAAGGGAAAATAAGATTTTAAGTCCTGTAACCTGGACTCTTATGCGAATCAGTCCTCTATGTTGTTAAGTTTGGTTTTTAGTCCTTTAACTTTCAAATTTCTAAATATTCAGCCCTTTAACTTAACAATTTTACTTTTGGTCCATTACGACTACCTTCTGTAATGAATACATCGTGGACAATTGTCCACATCCGTTTGGAGAAAATTATCCTCTTCAATAATTAATTACATAAATATAATATTTTTTTCTTAAAAGTTTTTAATAAACTTAAGCTCTAATACCATTTTTCAAGTACCAGAATAAATAAATTTGGAAGATTAAAATCATTTAGTCCCTTTTAAACTTAAAGGATCAATACACACAATGTTTATACATATAGGACTAAAATTAAACAAAAGATATAACTTATAGGACCATAAAGCTAAAGAACATATAGGACTAAATATCCAATCCATACAATTTTTTAAGACCGATCCTGAAATCTGCCAAGATAAAGGACCAAACCTCAAAATTGGCCAAATTACGGAATGAAATTTCTTATTTCTCTGCTTGATTAATATGGCTCTTGTAGCCCCATCAATGTTAGTTAGTTTGAGCTTGTTGAGGCATGGCTTTTCCCACCAAACTGGAGTGACTTGGATATGATCTTTCTTGGAAAATCGAACCCTCAGCTGTGAGTAGAGCTGTCAAAACCAGTTCGGTACGATGGGTCGGCCTAGTGATAGGGTCAGGCTTGGCTGCGATATTTGCAAGCCTGAAAAGAGACGGCCTATTTGGTCCAAAACACCGCGTCGGCCCGATCGGTTCGGTCATTCTGTGTGTATCTTCATGGGTTGGGCTAAGACTGGGCCTAAAAAATAGCGGCCCGATAGAATTTTCGGCCTGACCGACCCAAAATTTTCCCTTTAGCCCGATTGGCCCGGCCCATTTTACAACTCTAGTTGTCAGCAATATGAATATACTCCTTCCAAATATATGTGTTTAGCTAAAATGAGCCGAATATAAGAGTTTCAAATGGGATTCCACTTTATAAATGATCCTGGCAAAACTAAAAGTAATTAATAGATTCATGCTTACAAGCATTCCTGCCAATACAGGTGCATCACAAAATTAGGCATGGAATTAGAATCTAAGTTTTGAGTTGGTTTTCTGACCTTTAACTATTCATTCGACTGAGTGGAGAATTTTGAATTATTCAGATGATCCTCAAATCATTAGGATACATAACATCAATAAGTGGGTCGTTTAGCATCAATTGGGTTGCCAAAAAGTCTTATAGAACAAAATTAAAAAGTTAAAGCCCTTGTCGGTGTATAAATCTCATGGATATTGACGTTTAATTACTGTCCATGCATGATAATAACTACATCAACTGCTGACTGCTGTATATCCCATTTCCCTAGAAAAATGTCATTTTTTCATCATATTTTATCTCTTCCAAGCAATCAATGTTGAATTTTCTAAACATGCACATGCACCAAAATTTGCTAGGGTTTTGCAATGATTCTGTTCAAAAAATATATCTCTCTTTAATTTTGCTCAAATCTCAAAATACACACATAAGTTCAACTTTAATATATATTATATAATAATCTGCCCACATCTCAAAACAAATAGTAAGTTCAACTTTAATATAATATGTATTTGTTGGGGACAAAAATGTCCTCTAATATTTAATATATAATTCAGTTTATATATTAATGCAATAATATAAATTGTCCAATGGGCTACATATAGAATAACCCGGCCCAAAGGAGTCTGGGACTGGCCCACAAACCACTTTCTCCTATACGGTCCACAAGGCCCATCACCCAGGTATATATAAAGGCCTCCTCTTCGTTTGCAAGTCAATTCTCTCACAATCGCTCTTACTCATTATTCAGTATTCAATTATTGTCTTACATTCTCTCTCGATCACTGTGCTTAGATATGTCCAACGGTTCGGATCAAACCGCAACTGAACCATAACCGAACCGGGTCAACGGTTTGAAAAATCATTGACCACAGTTTCGGTTCGAACCGTAACCGAAAACCATTTTTATACGGTTAGGTTACAGTTCATGTTTTTTGGAACCACAAACCGCCGGTTTTAACCGGGCGGTTCAATATATATATATATATAAATTTAAAACTCAAAAATATTTAAAATTTAAAACCTAACGGTCACAAATGTGACCGCTGCCGTCCGGTTTAACTGAAAACCAACGATTTCGGTTAAAAACCAGTGGTTTGATCTCTTTTTTCATTTTTTAATGTCAAAAATTTCAAATTCAACGGTCACACAATTGTCTGACCGTTGAAGCAAACCGCCGGTTTTCGAAATTCTTTATTTTTTTTTCAAAATTTTTTCTATATATACCTCATATATTCACACATTTTTTCCTTATATATCTCTCAACTCTCTATATCCACAAACCTCCAATCCCAAGTTTCAATTTAATTTTTAGTTATTTTATTTTATTATTTCATTTTCATAATTTTAGTTTCATTTCATATTCTTCCCGTCAATCCAAGAAGGGGAAAAGGTAAGATGCTCGGGCAACGGCCACCACGGTTTGAAGAAGCTTTCGATTTGAGCGAAGATGAAATCGAGGCATATTCTGGTGAAGTACAACCAGAACCGGAACAACGACCAACACAAGAAATTGAAGCACATCCGGAACCGCAAAACTTTGAATATTAAAATAATACTCAAACCCAATTTTTTTTCTTTTTTCTTCTTTGTGGTTTGTACTTTGTAATTTAAATTTTATACTAAATTGTTAATTATTTTTAAATTGTACTTGGGAATTTTAATATCTTAGAATTTTTCATTTGTACTTTGTAACTTAATTTGTATAGTCAATTATTTTTAATAAAGTTGTAAATTGTAAGTTGTAATTTTACTCTTAAAGCAATAAAGTCAAATTTTTCTTACTCAATTTCGATTCATTCATTAATTTTTAACTTATTCAATATTTGAAATTCAAAAAAAAAAAATAAACAAAAAAAACCAAAACTGAAACCGGAACCGCCGGTTCGTAACCTAAACCTTGTTTAGAACGGTTAGGTTCCAGTTCTACCCCTCCCGATTTTTGAAACCGGCGGTTCCGAACTAAAATTGATGGTTTCGAACTGTTGAGCACGTCTAACGGTGCTGACTTGAGCGCCAGAGGGGCCTCCTTGGGACAACTCCCTGGCCCATCTAATATTTGCGTATGAGCAGGCAAGTTCCCAGTAGAAGATTTCCAGCTCTCGAAGAAGAAGACTTGGAAGACTCCCCCCTTGGGAAGAGAAAGACTTGACTTTTATCATAAACCTTGACTTGGAGTGATCTGCCCTAAAAAGTATCATCATTTTGGCGTCATCTGTGGGAACAACCAAAGCACACAAAGATGCAGACCTGATCTCAAGCACATGAAGCCGGATCTCAAGCTGCTGGGCGTGGGGTCAGAGATCAGCAGGAAGAACGACCGCCTGGAAGACGAGGGTCAACCCTCCTCCTACTGAAGGAGTGTCGCTCCTTCCACTGCATGCAAGAGGGGAACCACCCCCTCCTCATGGGGGCCTCTGCCTGTTGAAGAAGTTCGCCTCTCTCGGTAAGACCTCCGGCTCTGCTGGATAAAGCTGCTCGGAATGCCCTAAGGCATCAAGCTGCGGCCGAAGCTGCGGGGAGACCGCCATAGGCTCCACCCGCCACTGAAAACCTTTACCTGGAAGGTCAGAGAGGAGGAGATGAAGGACGCAACGAGAATCGTGAGAAGCTGCCACTAGCTGAAAAGTCTCGAGTTGTACAACCTAGCCACGCAAGCTCGAGAGCCATCGTCCTGAAGAAGAGAATTCCACTTGGCCCCCGCCATATTAACTGAGCAACTACCTTTGGGAATCAAAACCTCCAATCAGAGTATGATGGAACTGGAGATCCCCAGGAGCACTTGGATAAATTCTACGCAAAGGCGAATCTCTACGACATGATGAATGCCTCTTACTGCAAGGTGTTCCGCACCACCTTGACCAAGCTAGCACTGACTCGGTTCAACTAGCTCCCGGTAGGATCAATCTCTACGATGGACAAACTTACTGAAGACTTTATGCACCAGTTCTCCATCAATAGAAAGTTCCTTAAGACCATTGCTCACCTCTTCCAAGTGAGACAGAAAGAAGAAGAGGTGCTACGGGAATTTATGAAGCGGTTCGTAGAAGCCATCAATGAAGTTGCCAACGTCCAGCATGAGACTTTGGCCAGAATATTGCAGCAAAATCTTCGCCAGGGATGTCTGAAAAAAATCCTTGGCTGGGAAACTTCCCTCCAACCTGGAGGAGTGGGCGAAACCATTGAGGATATCAAAACCGCCCGGGAATGTTATGTTACTACATTGAAGATGAGCAAGCTCCCCCGACCAGATAGTGCGAGTGCCACACAGCTATAGAAGCCGCAGATCTCGCAAGCTCCCCCAGTCACAAGTTCTCCCCCGCTTCCCAGCGACTTTAGTATTATTATTTATTTTTTAGTTCATTTCCGACCCAGATGCGTTAAACATTTTTATTTTTGTTTCAGTATATTTCCGCCTGATGGGCGTAAAACTTTATCACCAAGTGAATAATAAATAAATTACTTTCATATTTGTGCTATGATTTCTTACATGCAGTTAATTGCCAAACACGGCTACGGTCGATGATCATTTGGGTGCTCTCCTCATTAAACCTGCTCCGGTGCTCCCAGAGGGGAGGGGTGCAGGTCCCATGGGTGTGGTGTAAGATTTAGAAGGGGGGATTGAATAAACCTTACCAAAATTTTGATTTTAGTCCTTTTAAATAGTTCAACAGAGTTGACTCAAAGCAGCTGTGTCCTTGGGGGACAACTAAGTTGGCTATTCAGCTAAGTTACCCACTCAATAGACTCGATAGAGCTGTTGATAGTATAACTCGGCTGCTTAAGCCAAATACTTAACTTGGCTGATTTGGTTTTTAACAGCGGAAGGCTTAACACCCTTTGATTGATTTAAGGCTTGTTTTAAACACTTGATTTATCACTTAGTTAATTATCAGTTGTATAGCAAATATTAACTAACAGCAGATATAAAATAGATATGCAGGAAAGTAAATGATGAAAGTAAATTGACACAAGCATTTTTATAGTGGTTTGAAGGTGGGGTAATTCTTCTAGTCCACTCTTCTCCAACTCCTGGAGGAATCCACTAAGTAACATATCAGTTTACAAAGCGGTTATCAGTCTGGAGACAACCTTGATCACACAGCTGGCTTCTCCTGCGACTCAGCTTCTTCATGAGCCAGCTGCCTGGCTACTTCAGATCACTTCTCAAGTTCTTGGATTTGATCACGAAGCCCTCCAACAAACTTGATACTTGGTTCGACCTTGAACCTTTCTACAATCCTTCAACTTGGAAAGTATACCCCTTTTTGTTCTTCAAATAGTTTTCTCTTCAACTGGTTGAAGTTGTGTCTCCTTCATTGCTTGTGTTGGATCGAGTTTCTTCGAGTTTTAGACTTTGAGGAATAGCTTGAAATGCTTTGAGAATTTTGCAGATTGATTGCTTGAATATTGCTTGCTCTTGCTAGGTTCAGGTGATCAAAGTAACCTCTTCTCAAATGCTTCCTCAGCCTTTTATAGTGCACATTTAAAATTTTCTGTTGAAGAGATAGGCTAGTTTAAAATGTCACTTTGTGTTCGTTGGCTTGTCCTGTCTTGGTATGTAGCTCTTGTGATGTTGACCTTTCTCGTATTAAATGGCATTTCAGCTTTGCAGGTTCTGACACAAGATGCAGTGTTTCCCATTGACTCATTCCTTTTGCATAATTCTAGGCCAAACACTTTAAGACCTGGCTAGCTTGACATATTACTATATTGAGTGATATTCTTGACTTTATTCAACGGTTTTAAGTCAGTTTTCTTGACTTGATCGCTTTATCCCAGGTGACTTGAGTGTTGGGAAATTTATTGTTTAGATTTTGATGAATGCCATGTAAAACTTAGACTGGAAAGTTGGCTCCCCATTTTCTTTGTAAATTGCATTGTAATAGATAGGGCTATACGAGCTGAGTCGAGTCGGTATGCTGGATATGCAAGAAGTCAATGAAGGCTAAAATGAAGACTCTCGTTTGTGAAGCGGTGAGTATGGCAAGAAGGAGAAGTCAAGAACTCGATCAAGGAGTATCACCGGATACAATTGTGTGAAGTGTCGGTCAAGTCAACTCAAGAAGCCAAGTCAAGTTGAAGTGACAGATGAGTCTTTCAATCATTGGAGCAGACTTAAGTCATCTGGGGAAAAAGGCAGTCAAGTCAAGACAACTAAAAAGAATCCGTTGCACATAAGTTAAGAATATTGTAGGTCTCAAGGGGTGTGAGTGTAAGGTTTAGAAGAGAGGGTTGAATAAACCTTACCAACTTTTCGTTTTAGTCCTTTTAAAACGTTCAGAGTTAATACTTCACAGCTGAGTCCTTTATGGACAACTAAGTTAGTTAATCAGCAAAGTTAGCCACTCAACGACTCGGTAATTTGTTGATAGAATAACTCAAATTTGTTTTGACTAAAACTTAACTTGACTGTGATATGTTTTCAGCGGAAGACTTAACACCCGTGAATTTGGTTTAAGTTTGTTTTAATACTTGGTTTTAGCACTTTGTTGATTATCAATTGGATAGCAAATTTATCAGCAGATATTGAAATAATATGCAAAAATTAAAGTGCTGAAATGTAAATGACACAATAAATTTTTATAGAGGTTCAAAGATGGGGTAATTCTTCTACTCCTCTCTTCTCCAACTCCTGAAGGAATCCACTAAGTATTGATCAATATACAAAGTGGTTATCACCCGTATGCAAGTCTTGATCACACAACCGACTTGATCCTTTGGGACTCGATCCGAGATGCCTTGGTCACACAAACCGGCTTCTCGTACAACTCAACTTCTTCACAGGCGCTGCGCTTTGCTACTACAGCCCACTTGCTCAAGCTTCTTGGATTTGATCACGAAGCCCTCCAAAAACTTGAGATTGGTTCGACCTTGAACCTTTCTACAATCCTTCGTGGAATGTAGACCCCTTGATTTTTCAAATGTTTCCTCTTCAACTGATTGAAGTCGTCTTTCCTTCACATGTGAGTGTTGGATTGATTTCCTTCGTAATGTAGGCTTGAGGATTGAACTTGTATGACTTGAGTAGGTTATAGTTTGAATAATAGCTTGAAAGTTCCAGGTCACAAAGTTCACTCCTTCTCAAATAGATTCCTCAGCCTTTTATAGTGTTCTTTTGAAAATTTGCCCGTTGAAGAGATAGGTTAATTTTCAAAAGACACTTGTGGTCGTTGGCTTGTCTTGTTGCAGTTCTTGGAATTGACATTTCCTCATATGAATGAGTCTTCAGCTTTTCAGAGTTCTAACACAGGTGTAGAGCTTCCCATTGGTTTATTCTTTTTGCACGCTTCTGGGACTGAGCACTTTAAGAAAGACAGTATGGAAGTATTACTTGTTTAAGTAATTTTCTTGACTTCTGTGCAACGGATCTCTTTCAGTTATCTCGACTTGACTGCATTTCCTTGACTTCCCCAGGTGACTTCGAGTCAACTTTCAATCATTGGACGACTCATCTGTCACTTCAACTTGAGATTTGGCTATCTTGAGTTGAGTTGATCGACATTTCACTCACCGCATCTCACTGTACCTTGATCGAGTTCCTCTTCTCTTCTTCGCCACACTCACCGCCTCTCGGTCGGAGTCTTCCTTCTAGTCTCCGATTGACTTCTTGCATGTTCGAGCATAGCCGACTTAACTCACTCGACCACCATATCTATTACAATGCAATTTACAACAAAAATGGGGTGCCAACTTTCTATTCTAAGTTTTACATGGCATTCATCAAAATCTAAAAATTAATTTCCCAACAATTTCCCCTTTTTTGATGATGCCAAAACTTAAAATGTTCATACAATAATTAAACAGCAAAGATACGTACATACAATGTAGAATCACAGAATGTATGCGTAGAATCAATCTTTTATTGATCATAACATTCTGTTCTTTACACAGCTGTTTACAGGGTGTATCAGAGCTTAAATAGAGTTTAATATAACCATGCTATTCTATATCTACACAAGTATAGAAATTATACAATTTTATTCGATGTACAGAGGACTTACATAAGGATGTATTTACATAGTAAGATACATGAAGGGGTGGACATCAACACTTCACCTCCTTCGCTGCCTCCTTCTTTCCTCATCAGCTCTGTCTTCTTCTGATCTATTTCTCTTCTTCTCTTCTTCAGCTGCTTTCTTTTTCTCATATGCTTTTCTGGCAGCTTCATCTCTTCTTTTTCTTTCTTGTCTCTCTTCCCACAGCTGAGTTTGTCTTCTATTTTCTTCTTCGATTCTCTTTACATACTCAGCATTGTTCTTGGCCACTTGCAGGTTGGCTACTTCGTCGAATCCAGCCCAATAGATCCCTCCTTTCTTGCCTGGATCTATGTATTCAATGTTTTTGGGCAGAGGTCTAGGTCTGAAACCTCTTCCTCCTCCACTGCTTCTTCCTCCGCCTCTCCGGTCGGTGTATTGTCTTTGGGGCCTTCTTTTTCCCAGAGTGACTAGCAGAGTGATCGCCGATGGTCTGCTTTGCTGTCGCCTTCTTCACATAGCTTGAGGCCTTTTTTCCAATACAAATCCCAGGCTTGAGCCATGGACATATTTGCGAAGTAACCCTCGGATGCGAGCGTCTTGAATTCATCAACAGATCTTGGCTCGGTTCCGATGTCTGAAATGGCATAGGTGTCTCTGTCTGTTGGAATGCCTCCATGTTGTTTCAGTATATCCATAACTCGGGCATCCATCTTTCCTTCCACCTCCTTCATCCCTGCTTCTACTATTTTTCATTTTTCAGCCATGGGTACTGCGGAGTGTTGGAGTGGCAGAGTCACTGGGAGTTTGCTGATGATATCAGCTGTGACAAGACCTTGTTGGGGGGTTTTAGCAATCATCAGGGTTATATCTTTCGAACCTTTCCCCTCAACATATTTTCCCTTCTTCTCTCTTCTTAGTTCTTCAACTGTCTTCTCCTTCACAGCTGCATCCTTCTTCTCAGCTCCGGAACCTTTCATTGCCTTTAGGTATTCCTCTTCCCCCTTTTTGGCATCATCAAAAGAGAGAGGAACCCCTGGAAACAAGCCGACAATCATGAAGTCTAAGCGGTGATAGCCGAGTTATGCTTGAATCTGCTGCGGAGTATCTTTGCACGGATTCGGAGCGAGTGGCGTTGTATTCAATCTGTCACTACTTCATTTCGCCATGAGGAGGCTGAATTTCTTCTCCATGTTCTCCTCTACGCGCATAAGCTCTTTCTTATGAAATTCACGCAGCAAGAATGCATCTCTCGTGTTGTGAGATTCATGCATTCGATCGATGTTTTCTTGCATTCTTGTCTTCATATAAGCATTCTCGACCCGCCGGACTAGCAATTTATTTAACAAAGTTCAAGTACCGAACTTGTTCCACGCGCATTATGTCTTTGTTGTTGCCACCATTCTCGGATCCTCGACAATTATTCCACGCAGATCGGCAAAGAAGATTTGCATCTCGGTTATCGACCTCATGTCCAAAGAGGCCTGGTGCCTCTCCATCTTCTATCTCTGCAAATATGGCCTTGAAAACTTCGCGAACCTCACCGTCACTTACTTGTCCGGTGGCGGCCAAACAACGTCAAAGTCAAAGTCTGCTTGGGATGATGGTGCCTGTTGGAATAACGGGATCGGTTTATGTAAACGTTCTTGATCTCGAGCTGATTCTTCAAGAAGGTCAGGCAGCTCCAGAGAGAAAGGGAACGATTCTTCGAACGGATCATCACGGACAACGGGAATATGTTTAATGGTAACTCGTGCCCGTGATGTGCCCAGCTTCCGATCGGTCTCTGCAGCTTGGGTAGCTCGCGATTGCTTGTGTTTCACCGTGGTCTGTTGGGGTATTGACCACTGGCCGAGCCTCAGTTGTCTCAACAACTTCGTCGGTCTCACCGGTTTTTCCAAGTGAGTTGGACTGGTCCTCGGCCGTATCAGTAGCGTCATCGGACGATGATGAGATTTGCATGTGTGGCTCATCATCAAAATTAAAGGTTTGGCGAGTAGCCTTGAGGTTGGTCTTACTCGTGCTTGGGAGAACATCCTCACCGAGTCTTTTGGATCGGCAATAGGGGATGAATCGCCTCGTCTTCACCTTCGATCCCGAAAGGTTACATCGAGATTGTCTTGGGAATCGTGAAGAGCACTTATCTCCTTTTCGGATGGATCAATGATAGTAGGAGGGATGTTCGTGGCTTCCGTCTCTTTACCCCGGAAGTCTCAATCTCCGTTGGCCTTCATTATCTCCTGCGATCTCAATCGCGAGGCCTGGGCGATCCCCTTCGACGGTGTCAACTATCTTGAGGTCTTCGAGGTGGCATCCACCGAGTCTCAACTCCATGGATTGCACTTTCATTGCCAGTGTTAACTCCCGGGGCGCTTCCTTCCTGTGCCTCAATCAGTATCGCGGCGTCATTGGCTGCAGAGCGATTGGCACTTCACAATGACAACTTGTCATTGTGTATCTATTTGTTGTTCCTTCTCCACTTCACCTCCAAGATTCATTGTGGAGTCACCGCAACATCCTCCGACCTTGCCGCGGTGGAGGGAAACATCCCCCTCACCGCACACCACCGAGTGACTTGAATGGGGTCACTCGTCTCCGGACTCCGGCTATTCCCTTTGAGTATTCAGCCATTGGGGCGGTGATAAGACACCTTCATTAGGGGTTGGCTCGACCGGGGTCCCCACAATCCCGCCATCGCCATTTCCTTAATACATTCTTCTTCGAGTGGGCGGGGAAGTGGTGGCAGCAACAATAGTGGCAATATGCTGCACCACTCCCAACGGATCAATCTCCAGCTGTGATGTGGAAGACTCCCCTGGTCCTTCCAATAACCGTTGCTCATGTAGGACCCTAGATTCCCGCATGGCTTGCTGCATCTCCAATTCTTCAGAGCGGCGAAGAGTCCGATCCTCATCACTCCCGAGAGAATGTCAAGATGAGGATGCGTATGATCGATGGTTTCGATAAAGGGACAAATCTTGGCCTTTTCACGAGCTTGACTTCCTCTCGCGATCTCTGCTTCTCCTTGTCTTTGAAGATCTGCAAGATATCATGCGATTTTCTTCATCTAGTGCTTGGACCACAGTGGTCAATCCGAGAAAGTTCAACAGTTCGTCTTCTTCTTCAATAAACTCCGATCTTTGGAACTGTTCCCTGGATCGACTCAGCTTCCACTTCCTCCATTCTCGCAGACGATTTTGGATGTCTGGATATGGTGGGGATAGGATCATCACATCATCATCATCTTTATCATCTTCTCCATGTCATCCTCGTTATCGGGGATTGAAGGTAGCAAACTTTGGTGCTTCACACCCTCGGCAGTCTGTCATTGCGGGGAGGGGGATACAACCCCGTCAATAGGAGAGTTTGCTTTTTCAAATAGTTCTTGTGTCTCACTGTTACGAGTGCAAATTGTGTCTTCAATTTGCCTCTGCTTATTGGCTTCAGCAGACTTGGCTGTTTCATCAATAATTTCAGGAGACTCTACTTCTCAAGTTGTCTCCGCGACTGCTTCCACCGAGTGGCGACTCACTGCTTTTCTCAAGCTCTGATCGCTTGAAAATTCTTCTCCTTTTGGTCCTTACCAGAGGAATTTCTGGTTCGGATGCAGTTTCCTCCGAGTCCTGGGCGGCGGGGGCCGGTGTTGTTGTCCTTTTCTGAGGAGCTGGCTTTCTAGGCTTGTCAGTCCTCCTTTTCTTGACAATCGGAGAAGGTATTTGAGGTTCCTTCTCCGCTGCGGCTGCAGGGGCAGGTGACTTGGCTGCAGGGGCAGGTGCATCTTTTGTTTTCTTTTTCTTTGCTGCAGGGGCAACAGCCTTCTTTGCAGCTGCAGGGGCAGCCTTCTTCTTGAGAGGGGAGGAGACAACTGTTTCTTCAGGGTCAACTGATTCCCCCTCACTCGTATCAGCCTTTTTGGCGTAGGCTCGCTTCTGTGATCCGGAAAGGTTAGACTGGAACATTTTCTTGTTGACATGGAACGCCTTTCCATGTCGAAGAGGGACTCCTTTAACTTCCATCATCCGGCCAATCACTAGTCCGTACCCCAGGGATCCTCCAAACGAACCATCCTCCTTGAAGGATTTATTCCCAATATTCTCGCGCAGATCCGCTATATAAACTCAAACTCGGCCGGTTTACTTTCTTCTCCTCCATGATCGCGCCCATCACGATCGGCTTGGTTTTGATAGCTGATTAAAGCTTCCAAATTTGATGTCCACACACTTTGCAACAATGTCAACAACTTGTGGTAATCTTCCTTCAGCAGCTTCTTCTCTGCTGTGTAGACAACCTTCGCAGCATAGTCAGGTTTGGGCACTTCCTTCCAAGCAGCAGCCAGGTTAACATCAGCTTCATAAATCTCCGGCACACCTTCCACCGGCAACGAACAGTGTTCTGCCAGATCCTTGGCGGTGATGGTGAACTCCTTCCCGTGAACAGAGGACTTGATGCCCTCATCATGAACTTTAGCGTTCACGTAAAACTATGCAACCTCCTCCACGTAGGTCATTTGAAACTCCATCGACAAAATGGGTTTTAGTCCTGATTTTTCCAACTTCTCTGCTATTTTCTTCACAAGGGTTTCCTCTGACCCTTGTTTGATCATGCCTTCAAAGTCCACAGTAGATCCCATGTGGATTTGCTTTCCCAACTTGACGAAGTCGTAAGTAGATGCCATTTCTCGAAGATTCACCGAATGAAACTTTGAAGATAAGCTTTGAAGATTTGTAGGGTTCTAAGAGTAAAAATGTTTTTTTTGCTCTTGAGAGAGATGAACAGTTTTGGTAAAGTGAGAGAAAATTGGACGAAATGGTATATGTATGGGTTATGAAAGGACGTGCGGGTGGTTTCTGAATTTTGATCAAGATCAACGACTCAGATTTTGCACGCCAATTCACATTTAATTTCTCGCATTTAATGTGGCAGCATTTATATCCAATCATAAGCTTGGTATGCAGCTTTTGACTGTACACGTCATAATTATGCTGACGTCATTCTTAAAAACATTCCCGCTTAGTAAAAACGACTGCGTTTTTGTCACTTTGCTCATAAATGACTCAGCTTATTCCTTAGCTGATTTAACCCTTCTCTCTTTGCACATAAGCACTCAGCTGTCAGCTAACTCGATGCAGCTGATTCTCCGATACGGCTGATTCACTTAGCTGATTCAAGAGTGCAGCTCTTTTTCATCTTTTCATGTTCCATCTCTTTTCTTTGAGTCTTATGAGTGTCAACTCAGCTCAATTAACCCTAATTCATGCTTGAGTTCTTCAAATCTTGATTCACATAATGGTTTTGTGAATATATCAGCTAACTGCTTATCAGTTGAGATATATTCCAAGGTGATGTCCTTCTTTTCAACATGATCTCTTATGAAGTGATATCTGACATCAATGTGCTTTGTTCTTGAGTGCAACATAGGATTTTTGGGTAATTGCAATTGCACTTGTGTTGTCACACATAATTGGAATTTCCTTTTCTTTAAATTCATAGTCTCTCAGCTGCTGTCTCATCCATAAGACTTGGGCACAACAACTGCCCGCAGGTATGTATTCTGCTTCAGCTGTGGAGGTTGCTATTGAATTTTGCTTCTTGCTAAACCAGAAATTAATCTATTTCCAAGCATTTGACATGTACCAGGTACTTTTCCTCACAACTCGCATCCAAAGATAATCGAGTCAGTCGAGTAACCAATTAGCTTGAATCCACATTCCTTAGGATACCATAAGCCAACTTCTTGGCTTCCTTTCAGATACCTCAAGATTCTCTTAGCTGCAGTCATGTGGCTTTCTTTTGGAGCAGATTGAAATCCTGCACATACACCTACATCAAAGGTGATGTCTGGCCTGCTTGTTGTGAGATAGAACAATGATCCAATAAGTGCTCAGATCTTTTTTGATCCACAGGCTTGCCATCCATCCATATCCATTTTGATCGATGTATTCATTGGTATTTTCACGAACATTTCTCTTCCATACCAAACTTCTTCATTAAATCTCTGGTGTACTTTGTCTGACTTATGAAGGTTCCATCCTTCAGCTATTTTACTTGAAGTCCTAGGAAGAATGTCAGCTCTCCCATCATGCTCATTTCAAATTTGCTTTGCATAAGATTTGAGAATTTATCACACAACTCTTTGTTTGTGGATCCAAAGATGATGTCATCCACATATATTTGAACAAGCGTTATACTCTTCCCATCTTGAATTCGAAGAGTGTTCTATCCACTTTGCCTTTTGTAAATCCGTTCTCGATCGGAATTGTGATAATGTATCATACCATGCTCTTGGTGCCTGTTTCAATCCATATAAAGCTTTCTTGAGTTTGTATACTTTATCTCCAAGAGTCTTCTGCTCAAATCCTGGAGGTTGTTCAACATACACTTCTTCCTCCAATAACCCATTAAGGAATGCACTCTTTACATCCATTTGATATACAAAGAAGTTCTTGTGAGCAACATAGGCAAGAAACATCCTTATGGCTCCCAATCTTGCCACAGGAGCAAAAGTTTCATCAAAATCTATTCCTTCTTCTTGGAAATACCCTTTGGCTACCAATCTTGCTTTGTTTCATCAATATCCTTATAATTCCAGCTTCAGCTTCAACATAGGGACTCTTCTGCATGGTTGGTGATTCAAATTATCACCGACTCTTCAATGTCTTCTCCATTTACGTTGGGTTCATAAAACACCACATGAATGGATTCTTCTCAGAACCACCGTCCCTCTTGTTGAGTACTCTGTAGGCTTTGCTTTCGATTGAGTATCCTAAGAAGATACCTTCATCGCTTTAGCATCAAAAGCCTTTAAATTATCTTTGCCATTGTTGTGGATGGAGCATTTGCATCCAAATATTCTAAAATATACAACATTTGGCTTTCTCCTGTCTAAATCTCATAGGGAGTTTTTGTCATTAATCTGTTTATCATGCATCTATTTTGAGTATAGCATCTTTGTGTTTATTTCAGCCCAAAAATCTTTTAGGCAACCCCGCTTCAAATAACATGGTTCTTCTTTTGCTTCTTTGAGAGTTCTGTTCCTTCTTTCTGCAACTCCATTCTGCTGTGGAGTCCTTGCTGCAGATAGTTCATGAGTAATACCATTTTCAATACAATACTGAGTTATTATTCCATTGACAAACTCAGTTCCTCTGTCAGATCTAATTTTGATAATGGTTTGACTCTTCTCATTTTGGATTCTCTTCATCAGCTTGGGTAGTTTCTACAGGGTTTCTTTCTTCTTACACATGAAAATTGTCTATGTGTATCTTGAGTAATCATCTACTACCACCAAGGTGTATTTCTTTCCGCTTTTGTCACTGGTTCAATCGACCAAATAGATCCATATGTAGCAGTGCAATATTCTTGTTGAAGATGGACATGTCTTTTTTTGAATGATGATTTGATCTCGCTTTCCCATCGGCATGCATCACATACACTTTCCTTCTTGTATACCGAGTCGAAGTCCTTTCACAAGATTGCTCCTTGCAAGCTTGTTAATTGTTTTGAAGTTCGTGTGACTCGGCTTCTTGTGCCACAACCAACTTGATTTCGCTGTGCTCTTTTTTGCTAGCGAGACAAGTGCTTGGTGTTGCAGTTGACCAATTCACCACATACATGTTCTTTTGTATGCATCCTTGCAAAGACTACTTCATTAGATTCGATGTTCTTGATTTGGCACACTCCCATATTGAATCCAACGTTATAGCCCTTGTCACGAGAGTTGACTTATGCTTAGTAAGTTGAAATTGAGGCCTTCAACATATGCAACATCCGTAATTTCTAATCCATTTTTCTTGATGGATCCAATGCCTCTTATTTCTCCCCGAGCTTTATTCCTCCAAATATGACTTTTGCACCTCTAACTTCCTTACATTTTGACAGATTTTTCTTGTTTCCTGTCATGTGTCTGGAACAACCACTATCCATGTGCCAGGTTCCTTGGCACTCAGCTGCTCCCTGAACCTGCAATCAAGGAAGTTAGGTTTTAGGTACCCATACTTGTTTGGGTCCTGAGGGGTTAGTATTGTAAGATGATCCAACAAACCTATAGCCAAATGATTTGACTCTAAGGGGTTGCCATCTATCAGTGCCATAATCATAATTAATATTGGCAAATTGCTTAGGGGTTCTAGGTTCATACAACTGTCTCTTTTGTCTGTATGCCTGTGTATGTGTTTTAGCAATTGCTTTATTTGGGCAGTTGTGATATCTTTGAGGATAGTGCTTGGGTGCATATGTGTGCTGATGATAGCTATTTTGCCTTTGGAATGGCCCTTGCTGAGTTCTAGGCCTTTGCCATTTAGGCTTATATTCCATATGTCTTTGCTGATAGTTCACATTATTCCAATTAGCTTGGCTTGGGTAAATTCTACCATTCCCATCATATGTGTTTTTTTCATAGAACTTCTGGGGCTTTTGGTAGCTCTGTTTCTTCTTTACAGAGTACTTCCTATTTGGAGTTTGCTGAGGAACTCGGCCGGATTTCTTCTCACCGTCCTTTCAAAGATACTCACCGGGTTGTTTTTTCCTTTTCCTTTATAACCAAGGCCCGTTTGCTTGTGGTTGTGCTTTGGAATGAGTGTGTGTGCACCATTTGGAGTTTTGGATTTTTGAGATGCTTCATTACTTGAAGATCCTTTTTCCAAAATCACGCTTGGAATTTGACTTGGCATAGAGGAATTAAATCCTAAGCCTGTCTTATCTCCACATTCTCTTTGGCTCATAATAAGATCATCCAAAGACTTCGATGCCTTAGTGAATGAGGCAATCACATTTTTGAGGTCATTTTCCCTCTTTTCTGTAGCAGTTATCTCTGCTATTAGCTTAGCATTTTCAGTCTTTAAACTTTTATTCTCATCGGCTATGTGACTTAGTACTCGCTCCTTAGTCACCGTGAGTTTTAACTTTTGAGTAGGCTGTTTTCCTCATTTAGTAGTGTGTGTGAGGATTTAATGTGTTCAAAATCTTTCATCATTTTGCCTAATGAATCATAAAGATCAGTGGGTGATGAAGTATGTGTGTCACAATCACTATCACTAGAATCTGAGTGTGATGAGTTAGAGTGTACCCTCATCTTCTTGGTCAGGTTGGTCTTGTTCTTTGGCCATTAGACAGATCAAGGCTTCTTCTTCAGAGTCACTTGAGTAGTCAGCTTCACTACTCTCCGAGTCTGCTGTGTCTTTTGACTTGACTGTCTCAGCAGTCTCTGCAGCTAACATTGCCTTTTTCTTCTCTTGTTTTCTTTCTCTGAAGACTTTTCTTTCCTCTTCATTCCTGTATATGTTGACTACACGATATGGGCAATCAATAGCATAGTGACCAGGTTGCCTGCAGTTCTAGTATAAATTTTCAACCTTTTGATCAGTTCTTTCCATCCTTGGATTGTTAGCTCTTTGATACTCAATCCTTTGATGCTCTGTTCTTTTGGGTGGCCTATCTTCCCTTGACTTGGACGGAGCTGAGTATCTTCTGGAGGATTCACCTTTGCCTCTTTTGTAATTCTTGTTGAAGAATTTGTTAAACCTTTTAACCATCAGGGCAATCTCCTCTTGGTCAATGACTTCCTTGACCTCAGCTCTTTTACCATCCTTAACTATTAGAGCAACTGTTTTGGGCACATCTGTCTCTTCTTGGTCTTTTCTTCTCAGCTCAAATTCGTAGGCTTTGAGATCTGAGAATAGCTTATGGTTGGATGTTATTGATAAGTCCATGGAGTGTCTCAGGGCCATGACTTTCATTTCCCACTCAGCTGAGAGACTTCTTAGAATCTTCATACACATTTCCTTCCGTGTATATTCTTTTCCAAGTGCAGATAACTCATTGGTAATTTCTGTGAACCGAGCATCCAGTTGATCCAAGGTTTCTCCTGCAAGCATCTTAAAATTTTCAAATTTCTGTACAACAACATATAGTTTATTTTCCTTGATTTGCTCAGAGCCTTCACAAATCAGGGTTAGCTTATCCCAGATTTCTTTTGCAGTCTTGCACGATTTGACTTTGTTGAACATGGCTTTGTCCAAAGTTTTGTAAAGAATGTCCTTGGCCACATTGTCCAAGTTGTATCTTTTTCTGTCATCATTTGTCCATTCAGCTCTTGGTTTTTCAACCATAGCTGGTCTGGGAGCAACATCCTCTTCTCCTTCAGCTGCAGCAGCCCTCATTGCAGCTGTGTTCACTTTCAAGATTTGTAGGGGCCCATTTTCTATTACAATCCACATTTCATCGTGTAATGCTGATAGATGAGCCTGCATATGAATTTTCCAATCATCAAATTCTTCTATTGTGAACATAGGGATGCGTGTCAAATTTGCTTCCATGATAATAACTTTGCTGAATAAAAGAGTTTTGAAAGATCAAGTGCTAAAGCAAGTTTTGAGAGATTGGAGATCTAGTTCGGTAACCAGTGCGGAAGGCTCAATGAACCAACTGCTCTGATACCACTTGTAGGTCCCAAGGGGTGTGAGTGTAAGATTTAGAAGGGGGGGTTGAATAAACCTTACCAACTTTTTGTTTTAGTCCTTTTAAAACGCGTCGAGTTAATACTTCACACCGAGTCCTTGATGGACAGACTAAGTTAGTTAATCAAGAGTTAGCCACTCAACATGACTCGGCGAGCCGTTGATAGAATAACTCAATTTGTTTTGACTAAAACTTAACTTGACTGTGATATGTTTTATTGGAAGACTTAACAACCTTGAATTTGGTTTAAGTTTGTTTTAATACTTGGTTTTAGCACTTTGTTGATTATCAATTGGATAGCAAATTTATCGCCAGATATTGAAATAATATGCGAAAATTAAAGTCTTTGAAATTTAAATGACACAATAAATTTTTATAGAGGTTCGAAGATGGGGTAATTCTTCTACTCCTCTCTTCTCCAACTCTGAAGGAATCCACTAAGTATTGATCAATATACAAAGTGGTTATCAATCCAGATGCAAGTCTTGATCACACATCCGACTTGATCCTTTGGGACTCGATCGGAGATGCCTTGGTCACACAGTGGTTTCTCGTACAACTCGGCTTCTTCACAGGCGCAAATGCCTTGCTACTACAGCCCACTTGCTCAAGCTTCTTGGATTTGATCACGAAGCCCTCCAAAAACTTGAGACTGGTTCGACCTTGAACCTTTCTACAATCCTTCGTGGAATGTAGACCCCTTGATTTTTCAAATGTTTCCTCTTCAACTGATTGAAGTCGTCTTTCCTTCACAGGTGAGTGTTGGATTGATTTCCTTCGTAATGTAGGCTTGAGGATTGAACTTGTATGACTTGAGTAGGTTATAGTTTGAATAATAGTTTGAAAGTTCCAGGTCGGAAAGTTCACTCCTTCTCAAATAGATTCCTCAGCCTTTTATAGTGTTCTTTTGAAAATTTGCCCATTGAAGAGATATGTTAATTTTCAAAAGACACTTGTGGTCGTTGGCTTGTCTTGTTGCTGTTCTTGGAATTGACATTTCCTCGTATGAATGAGTCTTCAACTTTTCAGAGTTCTGACACAGGTGCAGAGCTTCCCATTGGTTTATTCTTTTTGCACGCTTCTGGGACTGAGCACTTTAAGAAAGACGGTATGGAAGTTTTACTTGTTTCAGTAATTTTCTTGACTTCTGTGCAACGGATCTCTTTCAGTTATCTCGACTTAACTGCATTTCCTTGACTTCCCCAGGTGACTTCGAGTCAGCTTTCAATCATTGGACGACTCATCTGTCACTTCAACTTGAGACTTGGCTATCTTGAGTTGACTTGACTGACATTTCACTCACCGCACCTTGATCGAGTTCTGTCTTCTCTTCTTCGCCACACTCACCGCCTCTCGGCGAGTCTTCCTTCTAGTCTCCGGTTGACTTCTTGCATGTTCGAGGCATATCCGACTTAACTCAAATTTCGACCCGACCCCTATCTATTACAATGCAATTTACAACAAAAATGGGGTGCCAACTTTCTATTCTAAGTTTTACATGGCATTCATCAAAATCTAAAAATTAATTTCCCAACAAATATTACCTAAACAAATAATACTTCCATGCTGCCATGTCTTAAAGTGCTTAGTCCCAGAAGCGTGCAAAATTAATAAACCAATGGGAAACACTGCACCTTGTGTCAGAACCTGGAAGGCTGCAAGTCATTTAATACGAGGAAATGCCAACATCAAGGACTGCAACAAGACAAGCCAACGAACACAAGTGACTTTTAAAAATCAGCCTATCTCTTCAACGGGCAGATTTTTGAAAGTTCACTATAAAAGGCTGAGGAATCACTTTGAGAGAAGGTTACCTGAACCACGAACATTCAAGCTATTATTCGAGCTGTAACCTACAAAAATATTCTCAAGTTATTCAAGAAAATCCTCAAGCCTAAACTTCGAAGGAAATCGATCCAACACCAAGTGTGAAGGAAAGACAACTTCAAATCGTTGAAGGGAAACTTTTGAAGAATCAAAAGGGGTCTACATTCCAAGGAGGATTGTAGAAAGGTTCAAGGTCGAACCCGTCTTAAGTTATTGGAGGGCTTCGTGATCAAATCCAAGTAGCTTGAGCACGTGAGTCAAGTAGCAAAGCGCAGCGCCCCTGTGAAGAAGCCGAGTCGGACGAGAAGCCACCGTGTGACCAAGGCATCTCCGGACCGAGTCCCAAAGGATCAAGTCACCGTGTGATCAAGACTTGTATCTGGACCGATAACCACTTTGTACTCGATCAATACTTAGTGGATTCCTCCAAAGAGTTGGAGAAGAGAGGATTAGAAGAATTACCCCATCTTCAAACCTCTATAAAATTATTGTGTCATTTACATTTCAAAGATTTTATTTACGCACATTACTTTATATCTCATTGATAATTTGCATTCCAACGATAATTAACAAAGTTCTAAAACCAAGTGTTAAAACAAACTTAAACCAAATTCAAGGGTGTTAAGTCTTCCAATAAAATCTCATCACACCAAGTTAAGGTTTAGACTAAACAAATGAGTTATTCTATCAACAACTTAATCGAGTCTATTGAGTGGCTAACTCTGCTGGTTAACTAACTTAGCTGTCCACCAAGGACATAGCTGTGTATTTAACTCTGTAATTTTTTAAAAGGACTAAAATCAAAAAATTGGTAAGGTTTATTCAACCCCCCCTTCTAAACCTTACTCACACCCCTTGGGACCTACAAGTGGTATCAGAGAGGTTGGTTCATTGAGCCTTCCGCACTGGTTACTGAACTAGATCTCCAATCTTTCAAAGAAGTTTTCTTTAACACTTGTTCTTTCAAAAGCCATTTTTAAAAACAACAAAGTTATTATCATGGAAGCAAATTTGACACGCATTCCTATGTTCTCGATTGAAGAATTTGATGACTGGAAAATACGTATGCAGGCTCATCTATCACCTTTACATGATGAGATGTGGATAGTGATAGAGGATGGGCCACTGCAAATAATGAAGGTGAACACAGCTGCAAGGAGAGCTGCTGCAGCTGAAGGAGAGGAGGTTGCTCCTCCTAGACCAGCTATGGTTGAAAAACCAAGAGCTGAATGGACAAATGATGATAGAAAAAGATACAACCTTGACAATGTGGCCAAGGATATACTTTACAAGACTTTGGACAAAGCCATGTTCAACAAAGTCAAATCTTGCAAGACAACCAAAGAAATCTGGGATAAATTAACCTTAATTTGTGAAGGATCTGAGCAAATTAAGGAAAACAAATTATCTGTTGTTGTTCAAAAATTTGAAAACTTTAAAATGCTTGCAGGTGAAACAATGGACCAGCTGGATGCTAGATTCACTGAAATTACAAATGAGCTCTCAGCACTTGGGAAAGAATACACACAGAAGGAGATGTGTATGAAAATACTAAGGAGCCTCCCAAATGAGTGGGAAATGAAGACCATGGCTCTAAGGCACTCGATGGACCTATCAAAAACATCCAATCATGAACTATTCTCAGACCTCAAAGCCTATGAGTTTGAGCTGAGAAGAAAGGATCAAGAGGAGATAGCTGTACCCAAAACAGCTGCACTCGTAGTCAAGGAAGGGAAGAGAGCTGAGACCAAAGAAGTCATTGACCAGGAGGAAATTGCCTTGATGGTTAAAAGATTCAACAAGTTCTTCAACAAGAACTACAAAAGAAACAAAGGTGAATCCTCCAGAAGACATTCAGCTCCCTCCAAGTCAAGGGAAGATAGGCCACCAAAGAGAGCAGAATATCAGAAGGTCGAATATCAAAGAGCTGACAACCCAAGAAATGAAAGAGCTGATCAAAAAGTTGAAAACCTGTGTTTGGAATTGCGAACAACCAGGACACTTTGCTATTGAATATCCTGTAGTCATAAATACCGAATGAAGAAGAAAGAAAAGTCTTCAGAGAAAGAAGGCAAGAAAAGACAAGAGCAATGTTGGCTGCTGAGACTGCTGATACAGCTAAGTTAAAGGACACAACAGACTCAGAGAGTAGTGAAGCTGACTACTCAAGTGATTCTGAAGAAGAAGCTATGATCTGTCTAATGGATAAAGAACAAGATTAACCTGACCAAGAAGATGAGTTATACTCTAACTCATATCATTCAGATTCTAGTGATAGTGATTGTGACACACACACTTCATCACCCACTGATCTTTATGATTCATTAGGAAAAATGATGAAAGACTTTGAGCACATTAAATCCTCACACACACTATTAAATGAGGAAAACAAATGACTCAAAAGCCAAAACTCACAACGACTAAGGAACCGAGTACTCTAAGTCACATAGTGATGAGAACAAAGAGTCAAGGTTTGAAAATGCTAAATTAATAGCAGAAATAGCTGCTATAGAAAAGAGAGAGAATGATCTCAAAAATGTGATTGCTTCATTCACAAAGGCATCTAAGTCACTGGATGACCTTATTATGTGCCAAAAAGAATGTGGAGACAAGACAGGCATATGATTCAATTCCTTTGTGCATAGTCAAACTCCTAGAGTGATCTTAGAAAAAGGATCTTCAAGTAATGAAGCATCTCAAAAATCCAAGACACCAAATGTTGCACACACAATCATTCCAAAGCACAATCACAAACAAACTGGCCTTGGATATAAAGGAAAAGGAAAACAACCAACTTGAGTATCTTTGAGAGGACAACGAGAAGAAATCCAAAGAGTTCCTCAAAAACTCCAAACAGAAGTACTGTGAAGAAGAAAGCAGAGCTACCAAAATCCCCGAAGTTCTATCAAAAAAACACAAATGATGGGAATGGTAGAAACTACCCAAGTCAAGCTGATTGGAATAATGTGAAATATCAGCCAAGACCAATGGAATACATGCCAAAATGGCAAAGGCCTAAAACTCAGCAAAGGTCATTCCAAAGGCAAAAGAGTTATTATCAACACACATATGCACCCAAGCACTACACTCAGAGATATCACAATTACCCAAAGAAGGCAATTGCTAAAACACACACACAGGCATACGAGACAAAGAGACAATTTATGAACCTAAAGCCCCAAGCAATTTGCCAAAGTGAATTATGATTATGGCACATATAGATGGCAACCTCTTAGAGTCAAATCATTTGGCTATAGGTTGGTTGGTTCATCTTCTGACTAACCCCTCGGGACCCCAGGCAAGTATGGGTACCTAAAAACTAATTTCCTTGATTGCGGTTCAAGGAACAATCGAGTGCCAAGGAACCTGGTACATGGATAGTGGGCTATTCCGGACACATGACAGAAAACAAGAAAAACTTATCAAAGTTCAAGGAGATTAGAGGTGCAAAAGTCATATTTGGAGGAAATGAAGCTCCGGGGAAATAAGAGGCACCTTTGGATCCATCGGAAAAATGGATTAGAAATCACGGATGTTGCATACGTTGAAGGACTCAACTTCAATTTGCTAAGCATCGCCAACTCGTGACAAGGGCTACAATGTTGGATTCAATATGGGAGTATGCCAAATCAAAAACATCAATCAAACGAAGTAGTGTTGCAAGGATCCGCAAAAAGAACATGTATGTGGTAGATTGGTCAATCACACCAAGCACTTGTCTCAAAGCAAAAAGTACAAATTAATCAAGTTGGGTGGGCACAAGAAGCTGAGTCACCCGAATTTCAAGACAATTAACAAGCTTGCAAGGAGTAATTTTGTAGAAGGACCGCCCGGACTCGGTATGTAAGAAGAAAAGTGTTTGTGATGCATGCCGGATGGGAAAGCAAATCAAATCATCATTCAAAGAAAAGTCAAGTCCATCTTCAACTAGGATTTTGCATCTATTGCATATGGATCTATTTGGTCCAGTTGAGCCAGCCAACATAAGTGGAAATAAATACACTCTAGTAGTGGTGGATGATTATTCAAGATATACATGGACAATCTTCATGTGTAAAAAGAAGGAAACTTTGCGAAGTTACCTCGGTGATGAAAAGAGTTCAAACCGAGAAGAGTCAAACCATTATAAAGATAAGATCGATAGAGGAACCGAGTTTGTCAATGGAATAATAACTCAATATTGTGTTGAAAATGGTATTGCTCATAAATTATCTGCAGCAAGGACTCCACAAATGAGAATGGAGTTGCGAGAAAGGAACAAAACTCTCAAGGAAGTAGCAAGGACCATGTTAGGCTGAAGGGGTGCTAAAAGATTTTGGGTCAAGTTTGAATAAACACCGCATGCTATACTCAAAATAGATGCATGATAAATAGACAGCTGACAAAGACTCCCTATGAGATTTGGACAGGGAGAAAGCCAAATGTTGCATATTTTAAAATATTTGGATGTAAATGCTTCATCCACAACAATGGCAAGGATAATCTAAAGGCTTTTGATGCTAAAACTGATGAAGGTATTTTCTTGGGATACTCAGCTGAAAGCAAAGCCTATAGAGTGCTGAACAAAAGGACTATGGTCACAAAAGAGTCTATCCATGTGGTTTTTGATGAACCTAATGTAAATGGAGAAGACTTTGAGAAGTTAGCTGATAAGCTGAATCAGCCAACTGTGCAGAAGAGTCCCTATGTTGAAGCTGAAGCTGGAGTGATCAATCAAGGTGAAGATGAGATAGCTGAATCTCAAAGACAACTGGAAAATCTGCAGCTAAGTGATGACGAGAGAGTCTGCTCAAGATAACACAAAAGGCAGACGATCAACCCGGTGACTTACTCCAACCTTGATGTGAGATGGGTGAGAGACCATCCACCGAGCTAGTCATTGGAGATGTAAGAGATGGTGTAAGAACCAGATCCAGAGCTCAACAAGAAGCAATGTTCACTTGTTTTATCTCCCAAATAGAACCTAAAGACGTGTCTCAAGCATTAGATGACACACATTGGATTCAGGCCATGCAAGAAGAGCTGAATCAATTTGAAAGAAACAAAGTATGTGAATTGGTTCAAAGACCAACAAATCAAAATGTTATTGGCACAAAATGGGTTTTCAGAAACAAAATGAATGAAGAAGGTTCCGTGGTAAGAAACAAAGCAAGATTGGTAGCCAAAGGGTATTGCCAAGAGGAAGGAATAGATTTTGATGAAACATTTGCTCGTATTGCTAGATTAGAAGCAATAAGGATGTTTCTTGCCTATGCTGCACACAAGAACTTCACTGTATATCAAATGGATGTGAAGAGTATGTTTCTAAATGGAATTTTAGAAGAAGAAGTCTATGTTGAACAACCTCCAGGATTTGAGCAGAAGACTCTTGGAGATAAGGTGTACAAGCTCAAGAAAGCTCTATATGGATTGAAACAGGCACCAAGAGCATGGTATGATACATTATCTCAATTCCTAACAGATAATGGATTCACCAAAGGCAAAGTGGACAGAACACTCTTCATAATTAAATATGGAGAGAGTATACTGCTTGTTCAAATATATGTGGATGACATTATGTTTAGATCCACAAACAAAGAGCTGTGTGATAAATTCTCAAACCTCATGCAAGGGAAATTTGAAATGAGCTTGATGGGAGAGCTGACATTCTTTCTAGGACTTCAAGTTAAACAGCTGAAGGATGGAACCTTCATAAGTCAAACAAAGTACACCAGAGATTTAATGAATAAATTTGGTATGGAAGAGAAATCTTCTGTGAAAATACCAATAAATACATCAGTCAAGATGGACATGGATGCAGATGGTAAAGCTTAGATCAAACCAGATACATAGCACTCATTGGATCACTGCTCTATCTAACATCAAGTAGGCCAGACATCACCTTTGCAGTAGGTGTATGTGGAAGATTTAAATCTGCACCAAAAGAAAGCCATATGACTGCAGCTAAGAGAATCCTAAGATATTTGAAGGGATGCCAGGAAGTCGGCTTATGGTATCCAAAGGAAGGTGGATTCAAACTTATTGGTTACTCAGACTCTGACTATGCTGGATGTAGAGTTGACAGGAAGAACACTTCAGGCACATGTCAAATGCTTGGAAACAGATTGGTTTCTGGTTTAGCAAGAAGCAAAACTCAATAGCCACATCCACAAATGGTGAAGTACATAGTACATAGGCAGGCGACTATTGTGCCCAAGTCTTGTGGATGAGACAACAGCTGAGAGATTATGATGGTGAAGAAAAAGAGATTCCAATTATGTGTGATAACACAAGTGCTATTGCAATCACTCAAAATCCTGTGTTGCATTCAAGAACAAAGCACATTGATGTCAGATATCATTTCATAAGAGATCATGTTGAAAAGAAAGACATCACCTTGGAATACATCTCAACGATAAACAAGATTAGGCACATATTCACAAAGCCATTATGTGAATCAAGATTTGAAGAACTCAAACATGAGCTAGGGTTGATTGAGCTGAGTTGACACTCGGAAGACTCAAGGAGAAGAGATGGAACGAGAAAAGATGAAAATAGAGCTAAGCTCGTGAATCACTAAAGTGAATCACCAGATCGAAAAATCAGCTGCATCGAGTTAGCCGACAGCTGAGTACCTATGTGAGCAGAGAGAAGAAGAGTTGAATCAGCTAAGGAGTAAGCTGAGTCATTTATGAGCTAAGTGACAAAAATGCAGTCGTTTTTAATAAGCGGGAATGTTTTAAGGATGACGTCGAAGATAATAATGACAGTGATCAAAAAAGTCGCACGACAAAGCTTATGATTGGATATAAATCTTTGCCGCATTAAATGCGAGCAATTAAATGCTAATCGGCGTGCTAAATCGAGCCATTGATCTCGATCAAATTTCAAAAACCGTATGCACGTCCTTTCATAACCTATACATATACCATTTTGTTCAGCTTCTCTCTCACACTACACCAAAACTGTTCATCTCTCCAAAAGCAAAGACTGTATTTTTCTCTCGAAACCCTATCAATCTTCAAAGAAAGTTTCTCAAAAATCGTTCGGTAAAAATCACTGAAACGACAACTACTTATGATTTCACTAAGTTGGGAAAGCAAATCCACACTGGTTCAACCGTGTATTTCGATGGGATGATCAAACATGGGTCCGATGAAACCCTTGTGAAGAAGATAGCTGAGAAAGAGGAGAAATGCGGATCAAACCCTTTCTCACGATGGAGTTTCGGATGACGTATGTGGAAGAGGTCTCCCAGTTCTACGTGAATGCTGAAGTTCACGACGAGGGCATCAAGTCGTCTGTTCACGGAAAGGAGTTTACGATCACTTCTGAAGATCTAGCGGAGCATTGTTTGCTGCCGACGGAAGGAGTGCCGGAGATCTATGAGGCCGATGTAAACCTGGCTGCTGCATGGAAGGAAGTGGCCAAACCTTGATCTTTGCGAAGGTTGTCTACACAACAGACAAGAAGTTACTGAAGGAAAATTATCACAAGCTGTTGGAAATTGTTGCCAAATGTGTAGACATAAAGATTGGAAGCTTTAATCAGCTATCCAAAACCAAGCTGATCGTCATGGCTGCGATCATGGAGGAGAAAAAGGTAAACTGGGCTGAGTTTGTATACAGCAGACTCTGCCAAAATGTTGGAAATAAATATTTCAAGGAAGATGGGTCATTCAGAGGATCCTTGGGGTATGGCCTTGTTATTGGCCGGTTGATGGAAGTGAAAGGAGTTCCACTCCGACATGGAAAGGCATTCCATGTCAATAAGAAAATGTTCTGATCAAATTTTTCCGGAGCTTAGAAGAGATCTTACGCCAAGAGAGCGGATACAAGTGAAGGGGAATCAGCTGACCCAGAAGAAACAACTGTCTCCTCCCCTCGAAAAAAGAAAGCTGCTCTCCTCGCACCAAAGAAGATCGCGCTTTTGCCCCGAGAAGAAAAAAGAAAACAACGCACTTTTGCCCGCAACCGAGTCACCGCCCCTGCAGCCATGTCTCCCCCCGCAGCCCATGAGAGAGAAGGAATCCTTAGTACCTTCTCCTGGAATGAAGAAGAAGAGGACTGCCAAGACGAGAAAGGCAGCTGCCTCTAAGGCAACCCCACAGGCCTTTACTATCGAGGAACCAGAGGAAGTAGAACCAGATGTTCCTCTGGTGAAAACCAAAAGAAGAAGAAGAATCTTCAAGCGTTCAGAGCTTGAGAAAATAGCTGAGTCTGCCACTCAGCTGGAACAAATTGCTGAAACAGCTGGAGAAGTAGAGTCTCCAGAGATAATTGATGAAACCGCCAAGTCTGCTGAGGCCGATCAGCAGAGGCAAGTCGAAGATCCAGCTGTGGACAGAACAGCTGAGGAGCAAGTAACATCTGAGACAGCTAAGTCTCCTGTCGACAGGACTGTGTCTCCACCTACGACAGATGCTGCTGAGGGTGAAGAGCAGCAAGCTCGCTACCCTCCATTCCCGAGAAAAAGAAGTACAACAGGAAGATGATGATGATGATGTGATCATGCTATCTCCACCATATCCGGACATCCAAAATCGTCAGAATGGAGGAAGTGGAAGCCGAGTCGTTCAAGGAAACAGTTCCAAAGACTGAATTTATTGAAGAAGAGGAAGAATCGATGAATTTCCTCGGTTTGACCACAAATGGTCCAATCTTCGATGAAGAGAATCGCATAGATATCTTGCGGATCTTCAAAGATAAGGAGAAGGAGAGATTGGCGAGAGGAAGTCAAGAAGCTCGTGAGAAAGCCAGCGTTTGTCCTCTCACTGGAACCACTGATCATACTCATCCTCATCTTGATATACTCTCAGAAAGTGATGAGGACCTGGACCCTCTTCTTTGCAAACAGAAAAATTTGAAATGCAGCAAGCCATGCGGGAATCCAGGATAATGTATGAGCAACAACTAACGGAAGGACCGGAGAGTCTTCCAAATCTCAGCTGGAGATCGATCCATTGGGGGTGGTACAACAAATTGCCATCATTATTGCTTTGCAACCACTTCCCCACTCACTCGGAGGATGGATCTAGGGGACCTCGCGATGAAACCGGGAACTTGGGAACCCAAGTCGAGCCAACCTCTCGAAGGTGTCTTACCACCCGCCCCAACAACAACACTCACGAGAAAAGGGGAGTTTGGAGAAGAGTGACCCCAATCCAAGTCACTCACCGGTGTGCCACCGAGGGGGAAAACTCCCTCCACCTGCGGCTAGGTCGGAGGTTGCTGCATAACTCCACCATGAATCTCGGAGGCGAAGTGGAGAAGGAACAAGAAAGAGAAATACAACAAGTTGTCAAAGAAGCTCGGACGGTTGAGACTGCGTCTCGGTGAAGTGCCAACGCTTCCGACGTTGAGGACACTGCTGATGCAGTCGAGGCACAGGATGGATCTGCTCTGGGAGTTAACACTATGGGCAATGAAAGTACAATCCACGGAGTTGAGACTCTTGTGGATGCCACCATAGAAGACCCTAAGACAGCTGAATCTCTCGAAGGGAATGTCCAAGGCCTTGCTGCAGTTGAGACTGCAGGAGGTACGGAAGACCTACGGGAGGTTGAGACTTCCCGGGGTAAAGAGGCAGAAGCATAGAACATCCCTCCTGCTATCATCGATGCATCTGAGAAGGAGATAAGTGCACTTCATGATTCCCAGGATAACCCTGATGTAACCTTTCTGGGATCTGAAGGTGAAGATGAAGCTGAGTCATCCCCCATTGCGAATCCAAAAGACTCAGCTGAGGATGTTCTCCCAAGCACGAGTAAGTCAGATCTCAAGGCTACTCGTCAAACATTTACTTTCGATGATGAGCCACCGCTTGATATCTCATCATCTTCCGATGACACTACTGACACGACCGAGGAACATATAACTCAAATGGAAAAACCAACAGATCGACGGTTGTTGAGACACCGAGGCTCGGCCACCGGGTCCATACCACAAAAGACCCCAGCTGAATCACAGTCAAATGCGCAGGCTCCCAACACTGCAGCAGATTCGACTCAACCGGGTACATCACGGCCAAAAGTCACAGTTGAACAGATTCCCTATGTCCGTGATGATGCGTTTGAACAAACGTTCCCTTTCTCACTAGAGCTTCCTGATCTTGATGAAGAATCAGCTAGAGATCAACGACGTTTCCATAAACCTGATCCATCATTCCCACGTATACCATCATCCCAAAGATTTTTAATTTTGATGTTTGCTTGGCCGCCACCGAGACAGAGGTGACAAACAGGTTTGAGAAGTCTTCAAGGCAATATTTGCGGAGACAGAGAAGATGGAAAGGCACCAGGCCTCATTGGATATGCAGCTGGATAACAGAGATGCAAATCTTACAGCCGATTTGCGTGGAATAGTGGTCAGAATCAGGGAATGGTGGCAACAGCAGCAGACAATGCGTGTGGAACAAGTTCGATACTTCAAATCATTGTACAATATGATGCTAATCTGGAGCGCTGATAATGCTGACATGAAGAAGAGGATGCAAGAAAATATTGATAGGATGCATGCCTCTCATACAACGGAAATGGAACTGCTGCGCGAATTTCATCGAAAAGAACTTCTGCGCGTAGAGGAGAATATGAATGAAAAATTCAACCTTCTAATGGCTGAAATGCAGTTGGTGACAGCCGAATCCAAAGCCACTCGCTCAGAATTTCGAGCAGCATACTCCACATCAAACTCCAAACAAAACTCAGCCATCAGCCGCCTAGATTTCATGCTTGCTGGCATGTTTCCAGGGGTTCCTCTCTCCTTTGATGATGCCAAAAAGGGGGAGGAGAAATACCTAAAGACGTTAAAAGGGTCCGCAGCTAAGAAGAAGGACGCAGCTGTGAAGGAGAAGACAGCTGAAGAGCAGAAGAAAGAAAAGGGAAAATCAGTTGAGGGGGAAGGTTCGAAAGACTTGACTTTAATGGTTGCTAGAACCCCTCAACAAGGACTTATCACACCGACATAATCAAAGAAACTTCCAAAGACAATGCCGCTCCAACACTCTGCTTTGTGCCCATATCTCGAGAAGAGAAAATAGTAGAAGCAGAGATGACGGAGATTGAAAGAAAAATGGATGCCCGTCGCGATGGACATATCAAACAAGACGGAGGCATTCCTAGGGAAAGAGACACAAATGCCATTTCGTACGTCGAACCGAGCCTCGATCTGTTGATGAATTCAAGACACTCGCATCCGAGGATACTTCGAGAACATGACCATGGCCCAAGCCTGGGACTTGTATTGGGAAAAAGGGCTCAAGTCCGCGTGCGAAGAAGGCGATAGACAATGACTCGAGCAATCACTCTGCTGGTCACTCTCTTTGGGAAGAAGAAGGCCCCAAGACAATACACACCCGAGAGGAAGAGGAAGAAGTATTGGAGGAAGAGGTTTCAAACCTAGACCTCTACCCAAAAACATCGAATATATAGATCCGTAAGAAAGGAGGGATCTATTGGGGTGGGTTTGACGAAGTAGCCAACATGCAAGTGGCCAGAACAATGTCAATATGTAAAGAGAATCGAAGAAGAAAATAGAAGACAAACTCAAATGTGGAAAGAGAGACAAGAAAGGAAAAGAAAAGATGAAGCTGCCAGAAGAGCTTATGAGAAAAAGAAAGCAGCTGTACATGCAAGTCTCCTGTACATTGAATAATAATCTAGAATTTCTATATTTTTGCGTAGATATAGAATGCCATGTTTGCTCTGATACACTTTGCAAAACAAATGTGTAAAGGACAAGAATGTTATGATCAATAAAAAGATCAAATTCTACGCATACATTCTCTGTTTCTACATTGTCTGTATGTATCTTTGCTATTTACATTTTGAATGTATGTTTTAAGTTTTGGCATCATCAAAAAGGGGGAAATTGTTGGGAAATTTATTGTTTAGATTTGATGAATGCCATGTAAAACTTAGACTGGAAAGTTGGCTCCCCATTTTCTTTGTAAATTGCATTGTAATAGATAGGGCTATACGAGTGAGTCGAGTCGCCTATGCCTGGATATGCAAGAAGTCAATCAAGGCTAAAATGAAGACTCATTGTGAAGCACTGAGTATGGCAAGAAAGAGAAGTCAAGAACTCGACTGAAGGAGTATCAGCTGGATACAACTGTGTGAAGTGTCAATCAAGTCAACTCAAGAAGCCAAGTCAAGTTGAAGTGACAGATGAGTCTTTCAATCATTAGAGCAGACTCAAGTCACCTGGGGAAAAAAGCAGTCAAGTCAAGACAACTGAAAAGAATCCGTTGCACAGAAGTAAAGAATATTACCTAAACAAGTAATACTTCCATGCTGTCATGTCTTAAAGTGCTCAGTCCCAGAAGCGTGCAAAAGGAATAAACCAATAGGAAGCACTGCACCTTGTATCAGAACCTGGAAGGCTGCAAGTCATTTAATACGAGGAAATGTCAACATCAAGGACTGCAACAAGACAAGCCAACGAACACAAGTGACTTTTAAAAATCAGCCCATCTCTTCAACGGGCAGATTTTTGAAAGTTCACTATAAAAGGCTGAGGAATCACTTTGAGAGAAGGTTACCTGAACCACGAACATTCAAGCTATTATTCGAGCTGTAACCTACAAAAATATTCTCAAGTTATTCAAGCAAATCCTCAAGCCTAAACTTCAAGGAAATCGATCCAACACCAAGTCGTGAAGGAAAGACAACTTCAAATCAAGAAGAGAAAACTTTTGAAAAATCAAAAGGGGTCTACATTCCAAGGAGGATTGTAGAAAGGTTCAAGGTTGAACCGGTCTCAAGTTATTGGAGGGCTTCGTGATCAAATCCAAGTAGCTTGAGCAAGTGAGCTAAAGTAGCAAGACAACCGCCCGTGAAGAAGCCGAGTCGGACGAGAAGCCCGTGTGACCAAGGCATCTCCGCATCGAGTCCCAAAGGATCAAGTCACCGTGTGTGATCAAGACTTGTATCGGGACCGATAACCACTTTGTACTCGATCAATACTTAGTGGATTCCTCCGGGAGTTGGAGAGGAGAGGATTAGAAGAATTACCCCATCTTCGAACCTCTATAAAAATTATTGTGTCATTTACATTTCAAAGATTTTATTTACGCACATTACTTTATATCTCACGATAATTTGCATTCCAACGATAATTAACAAAGTTCTAAAACCAAGTGTTAAAACAAACTTAAACCAAATTCAAGGGTGTTAAGTCTTCCAATAAAATCTCATCACACCAAGTTAAGGTTTAGACTAAACAAATGAGTTATTCTATCAACAAATTTCAATCGAATCATGTTGAGTGGATAACTCTGCTGGTTAACTAACTTAGTTGTCCATCAAGGACATAGCTGTGTATTTAACTCTGTAATTTTTTAAAAGGACTAAAATCGAAAAATTGGTAAGGTTTATTCAACCCCCCCTTCTAAACCTTACTCATACCCCTTGGGACCTACATTGAGTCTGCTTCAATCATGAGATTGACTCAACTATCACTTTAACTGATAGACTTGGCTTCTTGAGTTGACTTGACTGACACTTCTCACAGCTGTTCCTCAGCTGACTCTCCTTCAGTCGAGTCCTTGACTCTCCTCTAGGCTATACTCAGCTGACACACAGCAGAGTCTTCATTCCAGTCCGTAGTTGACTTCTTATAATCTTGACTTAACTGACTTAACTCAGCTCTTCCAGTCCTATATATTACAATACAAAATTACAAGGAAAATGGGGTGCCAACTTCCTAGTCTAAGTTTTAAATGGCATCATCAAAATCTAACAAATAAATTTCCTAACAATTTCTCCCTTTTTGATGATGCCAAAACATAAAACATTCAACATACTTGTTCATACTTAAAACAAAAATACAAGCAGTGCAGTAACAAAGAATGTATGCTTTTGAATAATCATTTTATTGATCATAACATTCTTGTTCTTTAGAAAGCTGTTTACAATAAGTATCAAAGCTTTATACAAGTATGACAATACAACATATATCTAAGCTAAGATACATAGAGAATGAATATGACATGGAAATTTACGGAGCTATTACAGAAGACTTACATCTATATATTTACAACGAAGTAAAATACACGAAGGGGTTCGCAACACACTTCAACGCCTTTGTTGCTTCCTTTTCTCTCTTCATCTTTAGCCCTCTTCCTGTCATCTTCTGGTCTTCTCCTCTTCCTCTCTTCTTCCTCTTTTTTTTTCTTCTCATAAGCTTGTTTAGCAACAGGGTCATCTCTTCGCTGCCGCTCAAGCCATTCTCTATTCGCTCTCTCATTCTCAGTTTCTTGCCTCCTTATTGCTTCAGCGTTCTTGCGTTCAATTTCAAGGTTAACAAGATGGTCATATCCAACCCAGTATGTGATCCCTTTCTTCTGTGGATCAACATACGTAACATCCTTTGGTCTTGGCCGTGGTTGAGAACCTCTTCCACCGCCACCATGTCTTCCCCTTCCTGACTCAGCTCCTCTTCCTCTAGGAGTATACTGCATTGGAGTCTTTGACTTTCCAGCTGAGTGACTACTGGAAGTCTGCTGCTTATGAGCTGATTTACACACATCCAGTCCCTTCTCCCAATAAAAATCCCAGGCTTGAGGCAGAGTCATCCCTTGAAAATACCCTTCTGCTTCTAGAGTTTGAAACTCCTCTAGAGATCTGGGCTCAGATCCAGAATCAGGCATAGCAATGTCTCTCGGGGGTTTAATCGCAAAATAGTCCTTTCCGGCTGGAGGACCACCATATTGCTTCATAATTTCCTAAACGCGAGCTGACTACTTCTTAGCTACTTCCTCAAATGCAGCTTCGATGGCCTTGCTTTTATCTTTCATGACCAACTCAACTTTCTCAATAGGTAGGTTCTGGGGTAGCTTGCTGAGAATGGAAGCTGTGACTTCACCTAGCTGTGGGGTTTCAGCATACATCAATTTCAAAGGAAGATTTTTCAAACTTCCTTCCCCCTCAGCTTTGTCACCTCCTTTCTTCACCTCCTCTTTCAATCCCTTTAGGGCCTCATCTTCCCCCTTTTTGGCATCATCACCAAATGAGAGGGTTAGCCCAGGGAACAAACCACTCAGGAGGAAATCCAGTCGGCTGATGGTAGAATCCTTCTTTGAGTCTGTTGTGGAGTGGGCTTTTCGAAACTCTGACCGAGTAGACTTCGTCTCAGCTATCACCAATTTCATCTCAGCTATGAGAAGACTGAACTTGTCATTCATGTTGTTCTCAAGGCGAGTAATTTCAGCCTGGTGATAATGCTTAAGCAACTCCATATCCGACTTGTGTGTGGTTTCCATCCTGACCATGTATTCCTTCATTCTCTGCTGAAACATAGAAGTGTCCGCACTCCATACTAGCATCTTGGCAAATAGGGCCTTGAAGTAGCAAACCTGCTACGGACGCATGGCAGTCTGCTGTGCTGCCCATTCCCTCATTCGAACGATAATCCCTCTCAAATCAGCAGTGAGGGTTGCATCCCAATTATCCAGACGTAGATCCAGAGATGCCTGGTGGCGTTCCATCTTCTCAATCTCTTCACATATCTTCTTGAAGGCTTCACAGAACTCAGCTGTTGGATTTGACTCAGCTTCTGGCCACACTGCATCGAAGTTATAGTCCATTGGTGCAATCGAATATGTAGGAATAATGGGCTCTTCTTGCATGGTATACTTCTCTTGATCTCTGGCAGATTCTTCCTCCATGTCGGGCAATTCAGCAGTAAATGGGAACATATCTTCAAAATCATCGTTGCATACAAATGGTATCCCCGAAGCTTCACTTTGGTGGTCTTGTCCTTGAAGTTCCTGCAATGATCCAGCTCTTTGTTCCTCGGCTGCAGTAGCATCATCGATAGATGTTGCAACTGTGGAAGCCTGCGAGTGAGCTATTGGAGTCGTTCTTCTGCTGCAGCTGTGGTAGCGTGTGCAGCTGACTCTGTCGCAGCTGGAGAGTTGTAAGTGTTTGCTCAGCTGACTGAGCCTCAGCTGTCTTAACAGCTTCTTCGGTCATAGTGGGTTTTTCTAATTGAGTGACCTGGTCCTCAGCTGTATCATCAGCGTCATCGGAATTTGATGTGGCCTTAGGAGATGGCTCATCATCAAAATTGAATCGGATGTGAGCTGTCTTATCACTGACATGGCTCTGAGATTTAAGAACATCCCCAGCCTTGTCCATAGAAGAATTTTCATGGTGTGCGGACTTGGCTTCATCCTATGATCCCAAAAATGACGTGTCTATGTGCTATTGGGAATCACGAAGAGCACTGATCTCTTCTTCTACAACAGCTCCTTCAATTTGAGGAATGTTCTGTTCACCTTGCTCTTTACCCAGGGAAGTCTCAACCTCCCTTAGGCCTCTATTACTCCCAGTAGTGTCAACCGCTGTGGGGCCTTCAACAATCCTTTCGACAGACTTAGTTGTCTTAGGGTCTTCGACGGTGGCATCCTTCGGAGTCTCAACTCCTTGGATTGCACTTTCATTGCCCAGAGTCTCAACTCCCAGGGCCTCTCAATCCTTTGCCTTAGTTGCAGCATCAACTTCATTGGCCTTCTCAGCAGAGGAAATTTCAGCTGGGACAAACTCAACTGTCTGAGCTTCGTTAATTCCACTCGATGTAGATTCATTGGCTTGACCATAGCGACACAGATTCCCACTTATGCCACCCTAACATCCAGAGGAAGAAAAACCGGTATTAGGGTATGAGAACAACTTTCTCCGAAAGAGAAAGCAAAGAAGTATGTGAAATCGGTGCGCATTGGAATCATCTCTCATACCAGTGAATCGGGCCGCATACATTGGAGCAAGAGAGTACTGGCTCACCGCTGTGGATGTAGGTGTTCCCAGACTCTACTCACCGGTGTTGAATGCGAATCCAAGCTGCAGCTCCACGAGTCTGCTCGGAACCGGTTGATTTCTAAGCCATTCGTTCTCCCCTCTCGGTTGGCCTTTGCCAGCCAAAAAACTATCTCTACAACCATGAAAAGGAGCTTGGAAACAGCCATCCTTTGAAGAAAGCGTAATAGCTCACTGGTCTAGTTCCATGGCACCGAAAATCTCCAAACTTCTTTGTTTGGTCTGCCACAACATCCTCTGACCCTGCTGTGGTGAAGAGAGTTTCCCTCTCGGTGCGCACCCGGTGAGTGAATGATGATGGGGTGCCCAAATTCCCCTTTGAGTGTTCAACCGTATGGGCAGGTTCTCAACACCCATTTCCCGAGCCAAATTCCCGAGTTGATTTCCCGAGTGCCATCGATTGAGTGCACGGGGACGTGGTCGCTGCAATAACTGTTGCAATCTCCTATGCCACTCCCAAGGGATCGGTCCGAGGAGAGACTTTGGAGGACTCTCCTAGACCTTCTTGAAGATTCATCTCGTGCATGGCTCTTGATTCTCGAGTGGCATGCTCTAACTAGGCCTTATCTCTTTGCGCAAAGAACAGTCCATTTCCTCTATATCACTGCCAGTTGACACATGCATATGCTCATATGTCCCTTTTTGCAAACATATCTTGGATTTCTCCAAGGCTCTGGCTCGCTCCTCAGCTTTCTCCTTCTCTTCCTCCTTGATGAGTCGAAGGGTTTCCATGCAGCTTTCTTCATTAAGGGCAAATTTGACAGTAGCATGTCCAAGGAATCTAAGAAGCTCTTCCTCCTCCGCAATGTAATTAGGGTGAGCAAACTGTTGCCTGGAGTAATCCAACTTCCATGCCCTCCATTCCCTCAGTCTGCGCTGAATGTCTGGGTAGACTGGAGAGTACATTATTAGATCATCATCATCATCATCTTCCTCTCCGGTCTCTTGAATGGAGGCTAGTGGGGCTTGCTCCTCCCCAGACTCAACTGCATTTGTCTGAGGGGGTGAGACAACCTGTTCTTCAACGATCGTGGTTGTCTCAGCTCTTTCTTTCTCCACAGCTGTCTCCCGCACAACTGGGTCTTCTGTCCTCTGCTGATCATCATCAGTAGTCTTCTTGGGCTCTTGCACTTTTTCTTGAGACTGCTCTTCTTGAGCATTAGCAGTCTCACTGGTCTTCTCCGACTTAGTACTGGGCTCGGTTGATTTCTCTAATTCAGATTTCCTAAACAACCGTCTTCTTTTGGTGGCAACCAATGGAATCTCAAGTTCCACCTCTTCAGACTCTTCCTGGGGGAAGTCCTGTGTTTCAATAGAAGCTTTCTTAGAAGCAGCTGCCTTTCTAGACTTGGCACTCCGCTTCTTCTTCACGGTTGGTGAGGGAATATGGGGTTCCTCCTCAGTCTCGGCTGCGGGGCAGGTGCTTTGGCTGCTCGGGCAAGTGCTTTGGGTTTGGCTGCGGGGGCAGGTGCCTTCTTTAACTTGGCTGCTGGGGCAGGGGCAGGCTTCGATGTAGTAGCTCTTTTCTTACAGATAGGCTTTGGTGAGAGAGTTGGGGAGGTCTCAGCTGTGTCTTCAGTAAGGTTAGCTGATTCCCCCTCACTGGTATCCGTCTTTCTTGCATGGGCCTTCTTCTGTGTCTCCAAGGCGCAATGATATCCCCTTCACTTCCATCAAATGTCCAATCACAAGGCCATAACCTAGCAAACATCCAAAGGTCCCATCCTCCTTGTAGGATCGGTTGATCACATTCTGGCACACTCGGCTGAAGATGAACTCAGCCCAGTTCACCTTCTTGTCTTGCATTATTGCAGCCATCACGATCAACTTAGTCTTGGACAGCTGATTGAAACTCCCAAATTTCATGTCCACGCACTTGGACACGATATCCATCAGCTTATGATAGTCTTCCTTCAGAAGTCTTTCTTAGTCAGATACACACTTTTAGCAGCATACTCCGGCTTGGCAACTTCCTTCCAAGCTGCAGCTAGGTCGACATCCTTCTCAGCGATGTCCTTCATCCCTTCAGTGGGTAAAAAGCAGTGCTCAACAAGGTCCTTTGCAGTGATTTTAATGGCCTTGCTGTGGATGGATGAACATATTTCATCGTCGTGCACCTCAGCGTTCACATAGAACATAGCCACTTCTTCTAGATAAGTGTGCGTGAACTGCATCGATAGAAAGTCCTTCAGACCAGACTTCTCCAGTTTCTCAACTATCTTCTTCACCAGGGCACCACCAACACCCTGCTTGATCATTCCAGCAAAGTCCATTGACGCTCCGATGTGGATCTTCTCGGATAACAACACGAAATCATGAGAACTAGCCATTTTTAGAATCTTTGACCGATTAAAACTTGAAAAATTTGAACTTGAAGAACTAAGGTTTCACTTGCTTGCAGGGAGAAAAATGCTTTCTTGCTGAAGACGAGAGTTTGCGTGAGGACAGAGAAAATGAAATTTCATATATATGGGACGTGAAAGGATGGTTTTTGGAATTTGAAAAATTTGATCAAAGTCAACGGTTAAGATTAAGCCTTCAAAACCGCATTAAATTCCCCACATTAAATGCATGAGCATTTATATCCAATCATATGGTTTACTATGTAGCTCTTGTGCTGACAGTCATAATTACGCTGACGTCATCCTTAAAAATATTCCCGCTCGAATAAAACGATTGCATTTTTGTCACTTAGCTCGTAAATGATTCAGCTTACTTCCAAAGTGACTTAGCTCTGCTTCTCTCTTCTCATATTATAACTCAGCTGTCAGCTAACTTGATACAACTGTCTTCCCGACTGGGCTGTTTCACTTAGTTAAAATTTGAAACTTGCTCATTTTCCATTTTCTCATCTTCTTTCTCTGCTGATTGAGTCTTCTCAGTAATCTAACTCAGCTCAATTAATCCTAACTCATTCTTGAGCTCTTCAAACCTTGATTCACATAATGGCTTTGTGAATATGTCAGCTAACTGCTTATCAGTTGAGATGTATTCCAAGGTGATGTCTTTCTTTTCAACATGATGTCTTATAAAATGATATCTGACATCAATGTGCTTTGTTCTTGAATGCAATACTGTATTCTGAGTGATTGCAATAGCACTAGTGTTATCACACATAATTGGAATAATTTTTTCCTTCAATATCATAATCTCTCAGCTGCTGTCTCATCCATAAGACTTAGGCACAACAGCTGCCCGCAACTATGTACTCTGCTTCAGCTGTGGATGTAGCTATTGAATTTTGTTTCTTGCTGATCCAAGAAACCAACCTATTTCCAAGCATTTGACATGTACCTGAAGTAACCTTCCTGTCATCTCTACATCCAGCATAGTCTGAGTCTGAGTATCCTACCAGCTTGAATCCACCTTCCTTTGGATACCATAAGCCGACTTCCTGGCATCCCTTCAAATACCTTAGGATTTTCTTAGCTGCAGTCATGTGGTTCTCTTTTGGTGCAAATTGAAATCTAGCACATACACCTACTGCAAAGGTGATGTCTGGCCTGCTTGCTGTTAGATAGAGCAATGATCCAATGAGGGCTCTATATCTGGTTTGATCAAAAGCTTTGCCATTTGCATCCATGTCCATCTTGACTGATGTATTCATAGGAATTTTCATAGAAGACTTCTCTTCCATACCAAATTTCTTCGTCAAGTCTCTGGTATACTTGGTTTGGCTTATGAAGGTTCCATCCTTCAATTGCTTGACTTGAAGTCTTAGGGAGAAAGTCAGCTCTCCCATCATGCTCATATCAAATTTGCCTTGCATGAGGTTTGATAACTTGTCACAAAGCTCTTTATTTGTGGAACCAAAAATGATATCATCCACATATATTTGAACAAGCAGTATACTCTCTCCATCTTGAATCCTGAAGAGTGTTCTATCAACCTTGCCTTTGGTGAATCCATTGTAAGTTAGAAATTGAGACAATGTATCATACCATGCTCTTGGTGCTTGTTTCAATCCATATAATGCTTTCTTGAGCTTGTAGACCTTATCTCCAATAGTTTTCTCCTCAAAACCTGAAGGTTGTTCAACAAAGACTTCTTCTTCTAACAGTCCATTTAGAAATGCACTTTTCATATCCATTTGATATATAGTGAAGTTTCGCTTTCAAAAAAAAGATATATAGTGAAGTTCTTGTGTGCAACATAAGCAAGAAACATCCTTATTGCTTCCAATCTGGCAACATGAGCAAATGTTCATCAAAATCTATACCTTCTTCTTGGCAATACCCTTTGGCTACCAATCTTGCTTTGTTTCTAACAATAGATCCTTCCTCATTCATCTTGTTTCTGAAAACCCATTTAGTACCAATAACATTTTGGTGGGTTGGCCTTTGAACTAGTTCCCATACTTTGTTTATTTCAAACTGATTCGGCTATTCTTTAATGGCCTGAATCCAGTGTGTGTCTTCCAATGCTTGAGACACATCTTTAGGCTCTATTTGGGAAATAAAACAAGTGAACATAGCTTCATGCTGTGCTCTGGATCTGGTTCTTATGCCATCTCTAACATCTCCAATAATTAACTAACTCTGGTGGATGGTCTCTCAGCCATCTCACATCAGGTTGGAGTAAGTCTGCTGGATTCAGCCGTCTCGCAACTAAGTTGTCTTGAACAGCTCTTTCCTCTTCATTCAGCTATAGACCTTCCGGCTGTCTTTGAGATTCAGCTATCTCATCATCATCAGGGTTGAGTGCTCTCACTTCAGCCTCAACATAAGGACTCTTCTGCATAGTTGGCTGATTCAGCTTATCAGCTAACTCATCAATATCTTCTCCATTCACATTAGGTTCATCAAAAACCACATGGATAGATTCTTCTGTGACCATAGTCCTCTTGTTCAGTACTCTATAGGCTTTATCTCAGCCGAGTATCCCAAAAAGATACATTCATCAGCTTTAGCATCAAAAGCCTTCAAATTATACTTGCCATTATTATGGATGAAGCATTTACATCCAAATATCTAGAAATATCCAACATTTGGCTTTCTCCCTGTCCAAATCTCATAGGGAGTCTTGGTCAATTGCCTAATGATCATGCATCTATTCTGAGTGTAGCATACTGTATTTATGGCTTCAGCCAAAAATCTCTTAGGCAATCCAACTTCAGCTAACATGGTCCTTGCAGCTTCCTTGAGAGTTATGTTCCTTCTTTCAGCTACTCCATTCTGCTGTGGAGTTCTTGCTGCTGATAACTCATGAGCAATACCATTTTTTAACACAATACTGAGTTATAATCCCATTGACAAACTCAGTTCCCCTGTCAGATCTTATCTTTATAATGATTTGACTCTTCTCATTTTAAACTCTTCTCATCAGCTGAGGTAACATCTGCAGTGTTTCCTTCTTTTTACACATGAAAATTGTCCATGTATATCTTAAATAATCACCACCACCACTAAGGTGTATTTCTTTCCACTGATGCTAGCTGGCTCAACTGGACCAAATAAATCCATATGCAACAAATGTAGTATCCTTGTTGAAGAAGGACTTGGCTTATTCTTGAATGATGATTTGATTTGATTTCCCATATGGCATGCATCACATATACTTTCTTTCTTGTTCACTGAGTCTGGCAATCCTTCCACAAGATGACTCCTTGCAAGCTTGTTGATTGTCTTGAAATTCAGGTGACTCAGCTTCTTGTGCCACAACTAACTTGATTCGGCTATGCTCTTTGCTAGCAGACATGTGCTTGGTGTAGCAGTAGACTAATCTACCACATACATATTCTTTTGTCTTGTACCTTGCAGCACTATTTCATTGGACTCAACATCTTTGATCTGGCATATCCCAATGTTCAACATAAGCAACATGTGTGATTTCCAATCCATTTTTTTTGATGGATCATGTGCCTTTGATCTCCCCTGGAGCTTCATTAACTCCAAATATGACTTTTGCACCTCTAATCTCCCTTGAATCTTGACAGATTTTTCTTATTTTCTATCATATGTTTGGAACAGCCACTATCCATGTACCAGGTTCCTTGGCATTCAGCTATTCCTTGAACTTGCAATCAAGGAAATCAGTTTTTACGTACCCATACTTGTCTGGGTCCTGGGGGTTTAGTGCTATAAGATGTTCCAACCAACCTATAGCCAGATGATCTGACTCTAAGAGGTTGCCATCTATCAATGCCATAATCATAGTTCACATTAGCAAATTGCTTGGGGGCTTTAGGATCATACAACTGTCTCTTTTGTCTGTATGCCTGTGTGTGTGTTATAGCAATTGCTTTCTTGGGATTATTGTTGTATTTCTGAGTGTAGTGCTTGGGTGCATATGTGTGCTGATAATAGCACTTTTATTCCCTCATTCTTAGTTCATAATAGCCTGTCTTGTCTCCACATTCCTTTTGACTCATAATAAGTTCATCCAATGATTTGGATGCTTTTGTAAATGAGGCAATCACATTTTTAAGATATTTTTCCCTCTTTTTTGTAGCAGCTAACTCTGTTATGATCTTGGCATTTTCGGCCTTCGGATTAGTGTTCTCATTAGCTATGTGACTCAGAGTACTCAGCTCTTTTGTCAACTGTGAGTTTTGGCTTTTAAGCTGGCTGTTTTCCTCATTTAAGATTGTGTGTGAGGACTTTATGTGTTCAAAATATTTCATCATTTTGCCTAATGAATCATAAAGATCTGTGGGTAATGAAGCGTGTGTATCACAGTCACTATCACTTGAATCATAATGAGATGAGTTAGAGTGTACCTCATCTTCTTGATCTTGTTCTTTGGCCATGAGGTAGATCATAGCCTCTTCCTTAGAATTACTTGAGTAGTCTGCTTCACTACTATCAGAGTCTGCTGCTTCTTTGCATTTGGCTGGCTCAGCAGTCTCAGCAGCCAACATGGCTTTCTTCTTTTCCTGTCTTCTTTTCCTGAAGACTTTTCTTTCTTCTTCATTCCTATACTTGTTGACTGGTGGATAGGAACAGTCAACTGCAAAATGTCCTGGTTGTCTGCAATTGCAACACAGGTTCTCAGCTCTTTGATCAGCTCTGTCTATTCTTTGATTATCAGCTCTCTGATAATCAGCTCTTTGATGCTCAACTCTCTTGGGCGGCATGTGTTCCCTTGCATTGGAAGGTGCTGAATGTCTTCTGGAGGTTTCACCCTTATTCCTTTTATAGTTCTTGTTAAAGAACTTGTTGAATCTCTTCACCAAGAGGGAAATCTCCTCCTGGTCAATGGTCTCCTTTAGCTCAGCTCTTTTTCCATCACTTGCCAACAATGCAACTGTCTTGGGTACAACTGTTTCCTCTTGCTCTTTCCTTCTCAGCTCAAACTCATAGGCTTTGAGGTCTGAGAATAGCTCATGATTAAATGTTCTTGAGAGGTCCATTGAATGTCTCAGGGCCATGAGCTTCATTTCCTATTCAGCTGGGAGGGCTCTTAAAATCTTCATACACATCTTCTTCTGTGTATATTCTTTCCCAAGAGCTGAAAGCTCATTTGTTATCTCAAAACGGCATCCAAACATCCAGAGTTTCACCAAAGCAAGCATTTTAAAATTTTCAAATTTTTGAACAAAGAATTGATTAATTTGTTATCCTTAATTTGTTCTGATCCTTCACAAATTAAGGTCAGCTTATCCCAAATTTCTTTTGCAGATTTGCAAGATTTGACTTTGTTGAACATGGCTTTGTCCAACGTTTTATAGAGTATATCCTTGGCCACATTGTCCAGGTTATATCTCTTTCTATCTTTATTTGTCCATTCCGTGCGTGGTTTTTCAACCATGGCTGGTCTTGCTTCAGCAATAGCTTCTTCTCCTTAGTCCGCAATTTGCTTTTTCTTCTGACCGTATTGACTTTGAGTATTTGCAATGGCCCATCCTCTATCACTAGCCACATTTCATCATGTAATGCTGATAGATGAGCCTGCATGTGAATTTTCCAGTCATCAAACTCTTCCACAGTAAACATTGTAATACGAGTTAGATTTGCTTCCATGATAATAATAATTTTGCTTAAACAAAAATGAAAGACTTTGAAAAACACAAGTGTTAAAACCTTTTGAAAAGATGGAGATCTAGTTCAGTAACCAGTGTGGAAGGCTCAATGAACCAACCGCTCTGATACCACTTGTAGGTCTCAAGGGGTGTGGTGTAAGGTTTAGAAGGGGGGTTGAATAAACCTTACCAAATTTTCGATTTTAGTCCATTTAAATAGTTCAACAGAGTTGACTCAAATCAGTTGTGTCCTTGGGGGACAGCTAAGTTCGCTATTCAGCTAAGTTACCCACTCAACAAACTCGATAGAGCTGTTGATAGTATAACTCAGTTGCTTAAGCCAAATACTTAATTTGGCTGATTTGGTTTTTAACGGCGAAAGACTTAACACCCTTTGATTGATTTAAAGCTTGTTTTAAACACTAGATTTAGCACTTAGTTAATTATCAGTTGGATAGCAAGTATTAACTAACAGCAGATATAAATAGATATGCAGGAAAGTAAATGCTGAAAGTAAATTGACACAAGTATTTTTATAGTGGTTCGAAGATGGGGTAATTCTTCTAGTCACTCTTCTCCAACTCCTGGAGTAATTCACTAAATAACACCAGTTTACAAAGCGGTTATCAGTCTGAAGACAACCTTGATCACACAGTTGGCTTTTCCTGCGACTCAGCTTCTTCACGAGGCAGCTGCCTGGCTACTTCAACTCACTTCTCAAGTTCTTGGATTTGATCACGAAGCCCTCCAAGAAACTTGATACTTGGTTCGTCTTTGAACCTTTCTACAATCCTTGAACTTGGAAAGTAGACCCCTTTTTGTTCTTCAAATAGTTTCCTCTTCAAATGGTTGAAGTTCTCTCTCCTTCACAGCTTGTGTTGTATCGAGTTTCTTCAAGTTTTAGGCTTTGAGGAATAGCTTGAAATGCTTTGAGAATTTTGTAGATTGATTGCTTGAATATTGCTTGTTCTTGCTAGGTTCAGGTGATCAAGGTAACCTTTTCTCAAATGCTTCATCAGCCTTTTATAGTGCACATTTGAAATTTGCCTGTTGAAGAGATATGCTAGTTTCAAATGTCACTTTGTGTTCGTTGGCTTGTCTTGTTTTGGTCTGCAGCTCTTGCGATGTTGACCTTTTCTCATATTAAATGGCATTTCAGCTTTGCAGGTTCTGACACAAGATGCAGTGTTTCCCATTGGCTCATTCCTTTTGCACAATTCTGGGCCAAACACTTTAAGACCTGGCAGCTTGACATATTACTATATTGAGTAATATTCTTGACTTTATTCAATGGATCTAAGTCAGTTGTCTTGACTTGACTGCTGCCTTTACCCTAGGTGACTTGAGTCTGCTTCAATCATAAGATTGACTCAGCTATCACTTTAACTGATAGACTTGGCTTCTTGAGTTGACTTGACTAACACTTCTCATAGCTATTCCTCAGCTGACTCTCCTTCAGTCGAGTCCTTGACTTCTCTCTAGGCCATACTCAACTGACACACAACAGAGTCCTCATTCCAGTCCGCAGTTGAGTTCTTGTAATCTTGACCACTGTTTTTAAATACCGGACCGTACCGGCCGGTTGAACCGATTATACTAGATATCGGTGGTCGGACCGGTACGGTAAGGCTCCAAATACCATTTTTGCGGTTATACCGGTCAAAACCAGCCAAAATCGGTCAAAGCCGGCCATATCGGCCAAAACCAGTTAAACCGGATTTTTTATACTTTTTATTTTTTTCAACCTTTTTTTTAAAAAACTGAAATTATAAACTTAATGTTTAACATATTTATGCCATAATTCAAATCAAACAAGATTTAAAATCAATTATTCAATATTATGTTAAGATTTAAATCAATTATTTGTATTTTAACTAATTCAAACAAGAATTCTAATCAATCAAAATATTATAAATTTGGAAAACCTCTATAATATAGGCATAGACAATCAATCAAATAATTATATAATAAAAAATAAGAAATGAAAAATATATAACTTCTCTTTTTATATAAATACATTACATTAATATTTTATATAATATATTTTAATAAAACCGGTAAAACCAGCGGTTGAACCGCTTACCGGTGGCTTGGCCGGTTTGATCACCGATATGGTATTTAAAACACTGATCTTGACTTAGTTGACTTAACTCAGCTCTTCCAGTCCTATCTATCACAATTCAGAATTACAAGGAAAATGGGGTGCCAAATTCCTAGTTTAAGTTTTACATGGTATCATCAAAATCTAAAAAATAAATTTCCTAATAAGGGGCTTCCTCACGGGGGTCCTTGTAAATAAACCTCTTTCGGCGCTCCCAGAGGGGAGGGTCCTCCTGACAGGGACCCTCGTAAATAAACCTCCTCCAGCGCTTGTGGAGGGGAGGGGATCCTAATAAATAAACCTCCTCCGGTGCTCCCAAGGGGAGGGGCCTCCTTGTGGGAGTCCTTGTAAATAACCCTCACCCAACACTCACGGATGGGAGAATCCTCCTCCCGGGGGTCCTCGTAAATAAACCTCATTTGATGCTCACAGATGGAAGGGACCTTCTCACGGGAGTCCTCGTAAGTAAACCTCCTCTGGCCCTCCCGGTGGGAAGGGGCTCCCTCATGGGGTCCTTGTAAATAAATCTCATCCGTTGCTCCCAAAGGGGAGGGGGCTCCTCACGGGGGTCCTCGTAAATGAACCTCCTCCAGTACTCCCAGAGGGGAGGGGATCCCTCATGGGGGTCCTTGTAAATAAACCTCCTTCGGTGCTCCCGCAGGAAAGGGGCTCCCTCGTAGAGGAGTCCTCGAAATGTTTTCTTCCAGCGTACAACACATGGAAGTACAACAAAAGAAGGCAAATATGCATAAAAAAACACAAATATGAATATAGCATCAAAGTAACAGAACATCAATCAGCCCCGCATGGGCAAATAAATATCTCAGAGGAATAACTAATAGAAGTATCCAGGTGCAGAAAGGATGCCCTAAATAGATGGGATGAAATCAAGGGCCGTCTAGGCCAACAAAGAACTATCATTACTCAACCTTGGGGGCTCCGTCATCCCCTGCAATATCAGCACCACCAATCACCTCTCAATCGCTTCCGCCCATGCCGTCGACTCCCTCTGGAAGATCCTACAAAGTCCCAATCTCTTCTTCCTTATCCTCATCAGAGACTCCACAATCCAAGATACCTATCACCTCACTGGAGGCCTTTCTGCTCTGTCGCAGCAGCTTCCGACAATGGCGGACCACTTTATCAAAGTAAATGCATGACTCCCTCAACAACTCCGAGTGATATTCCATGGATGCCCTATAAATCTCCACTGAGTCGGAACTCTCCTTGGCTACCAATTGTGCGCCAGCAGAAGACTGAAGAAACACCTCACCCATCATCCCCTCGTGCTCAAGCCGAGATTTTGCGTAGTCACACTTCTTGGTCAAATCAGGCATCTAACTTTCATACCGGGTAGCGCCCGCCTTGAGGTTCTTCATCTCACCCTGAAGTTGGCGGTTTTCCATCTCCACTACCTCACCATGGTTTAATGTTGCCGTAAGGTTAAGAATCTACACCAAAATTTGCATAAGTCCTAACTGAATGAAAGGAAACAAGAATGAAGAATGAAACATAAAGTAATCACGAAGCTTACCTCGGTAACATATCTACAGAGATGTGTCTCAATGTCCTTGAAGAACAGAGAACCAAGGCGGGACTGCTCATTAGAAGACAAAGTTTCCCTAGTACTGGCATATCCCATGCTCGAATCTGTGAAGTCCCAGTGGGACTAAATCCCCTTGTAGCAGTTCACGCCACTGAAAAAGAGAACTCGGGGACCGATGGTCCCAAGAGCAACATCACTAGGCTCCGTCCTCAGCCCTTTTCCCCCAGAATAGCCAGAAGGACAACATGGAGCAGGAACAACATCAACACTATCTCTGAAACAAGAACCGGGGTGCCGGTCACCCTCCAACTAGTGAAGACACGACCCTCGCTCACCATCACTCCGAGGCGGGGCGCGCGAGCTCCCGCCACCAGCAGACTTTTCCATGGCCTTCTCCTTCTCCTTCTTCTTAATGGCCATAAACTCATCAATACTATAACTCTCGTTTCCTGAAGAATAAATAAGAAGCAATATTAGAGAACAAGAACAACCAAATGCACAAGTAAAAATGAGGAACAATACAAGAAAGTAAAATAATATTGAGTACCCAAGAAATCCCGAACATTCTAAAGACTCTTAAACTACCCTTGTAGGTCCCAAGGGGTGTGAGTGTAAGGTTTAGAAGGGGGGGTTGAATAAACCTTACCAACTTTTCAAATTTAGTCCTTTTAAATATTCAGAGTTAATACTACACAACTAAGTCCTTGATGGACATCTAAGTTAGTTAATCATCGAGTTAGCCACTCAATGCACTCGATCGAGCCGTTGATAGAATAACTCAAATTGTTTTGACTAAAGACTTAACTTGACCGTGATATGTTTTCAGGAAGACTTAACACCCTTGATTTTGGTTTAAGTTTGTTTCAATACTTGGTTTTAGCACTTTGTTGATTATCAATTGGATAGCAAATTTATCAAATGAGATATAAATGTAATATGCGAAATTAAAGTCTTTGAAATGTAAATGACACAATAAGTTTTTATAGAGGTTCAAGATGGGGTAATTCTTCTACTCCTCTCTTCTCCAACTCCCGGAGGAATCCACTAAGTATTGATCAATATACGAGTGGTTAACGATCCGTATACAAGTCTTGATCACACAAATTGACTTGATCCTTTGGGACTCGATCGAGATGCCTTGGTCACACAAACCGGTGGCTTCTCATATGACTCGACTTCTTCACAGGCAAATTGCCTTGCTACTACACCCACTTGCTCAAGTTCTTTGGATTTGATCACGAAGCCCTCCAAATAACTTAAGCCTGGTTCGACCTTGAACCTTTCTACAATCCTTCGTGGAATGTAGACCCCTTGATTCTTCAAATGTTTCCTCTTCAAATGATTGAAGTCGTCTTTCCTTCACAGGTGAGTGTAGGATTGATTTCCTTCGTAATGTAGGCTTGATGATTGAGCGTTTAATAACTTGAGAATATTTCAGGTTACAAATGTTTCTTTCTTGCTTGTGTTCAATTCTTAGATGGTCAAGGTAACCCTTTTCTCAATAAAACTCCTCAGCCTTTTATAGTGGTCTTTCAAAAATATGCCCGTTGAAGAGATAGACTTGTTTTTGAAAGTCACTTGTGGTCGTTGGCTTGTCTTGTTGCAGTTCTTGGAATTGACATTTCCTCGTATAAATGATCCTTGACTTTTCGTAGATCGACACAGTGCGAAAGCTTCCCATTGGTTTATTCCTTTTCCACGCTTCGGGATGTGCACTTCAAGAAAGGTAGTATGGAAGTATTACTTGTTTAAGTAATTCTCTTGATTTACGTCGCAGCAACGGATCTCTTTCGATTATCTCGACTTGACGCATTTCCTTGCCTTCCACAGGTGACTTGAGTCGACTTCCAATCATTGGATGACTCTTCTGTCACTTCAACTTGAGACTTGGCTATCTTGAGTTGACTTGACTGATACTTCACTCAGCTGCATCTCAGCTGCACCTTCAGTCGAGTTCCTATCTTCTCTTCTTTGCCATACTCACCGCTTCACCTCACAACGGAGTCTTCCTTCTAGTCTCCGGTTGTCTTCTTGCATGTTCATCATAGCCGACTTAACTTAGGACCGGACCACCCTATCTATTACAATGCAATTTACAACAAAAATGGGGTGCCAACTTCCTATTCTAAGTTTTACATGGCATTCATCAAAATCTACAAAATAATTTCCCCACAATTTCCCCCTTTTTGATGATGCCAAAACTTAAAACATACATCAATAATTAAACAACAAAGATACATACAGGCAAATGTAGAATCACATAATGTATGCTTAGAATCGATCTTTTATTGATCATAACATTCTTGTTCTTTACATAGCTGTTTACAAAGTGTATCAGAGCTTGAATCAAAAGAAAATGTATCAGAGCTTAAATGGACCTTAAAGTAACCATGTTGTTCTATATCTCCACAAGTATAGAAATTGTACAATTTTATTCAATGTACAGAAGACTTACGTAAAAATGTATTTACATAGTAAAATACACGAAGGGGTGGACAACAACACTTCATCTCCTTCGACCTTTTTCTCTTTTTCTCATCTTCTAACCTTTTTCTCTTTTTCTCATCTTCATACGCCTTCTTCTTTTTTCATACGCCCTTCATCTCTCATCTCTTCTCGCCTTTCTTGTCGTTCCTCCCATAGCTGAGTTTGTCTTTTATTTTTCTCTTCAATTCTCTTCACATACTCAACATTGTTCTTAGCCACTTGCAGGTTGGCTACTTCGTCAAATCCAGCCCAATAGATCCCTCCTTTCTTGCCTGGATCTATATACTCAATATTTTTGGGCAGAGGTCTAGGTCTGAAACCTCTTCCTCCACCTCTGCTTCTTCCTCTTCCTCTGGGCGTGTCTCAGATCGGGGTCTTCTTTTTCCCGGTGAGTGACTAGCGAGTGACCAAAGAGAGAGACGCGCGATGTCTCATTGCCTGTCGTCGCCTTCTTCACATAGTGTGAGACCTTTTTCCAAGTAAAAATCCCAGGCTTGAGCCGTGGACATATTTGCGAGTAACCTTCGATCATGCGAGCATCTTGAATTCATCAACGAGATCTTGGCTCGGTTCCAAAGATTCGAAATGGCATAGGTGTCTCTCGTTTGGAATGCCTCCATGTTGTTTCGAATATCCATAACTCGGGCATCCATCCTTCCTTCCACTTCCTTCATCCCTCGCTTCAATCGTCTTTCTCTTTTCACCATAGGTACAGTGTTGGAGTGGCGAGAGTCACTCGGGTTTGCTTTGATAATATCAGCTGTGACAAGACCTTGTTGAGGGGTTTTAGCAATCATCAAGGTCACATCCCTTTCTTCTCTCTTATTATTTCCTCAACTGTCTTTCCCTTCACAGCTGCTTCCTCCTTCTCAACTTCAGATCCCTTCAGCGCCTTTAGGTATTCCTCTTCCCCCTTTTTGGCATCATCAAAGGAGAGAGGAACTCCTGGAAACAAGCTAGCAAGCAAGAAGTCTAGTCTGCTGATATCCGAGTTCTATGTCGAATCTGCTGTGGAGTATGCTGCACGGAACTCAGTGCGGGTGACGTTGGATTCAGCTGCTACCAACTTCATCTCAGCCATGAGAAGACTGAATTTTCGATCCATATTCTCTTCCACGCGCAGGAGCTCGTTCTTATTTTGTTCACGCAGCAACTTTATCTCTGTGGTGTGAGATTCATGCATTTGTTCGATGTGCTCTTGCAATTTTATCTTTGCATCAGCATTCTCAGCCCGCCAGACTAGCAACTTGTTAAACAATGTCCTGAAATATCGAGCTTGTTCCACACGCATTGTCTGCTTCTTTGTTGCCACCACTCCCGGATCCCGACTATTATGCCTCGCAAATCGCCAGATAAGGTTGGCGTCTCGTTATCCACCTCATGTCCAGTGAGGCCTGGTGCCTCTCCATCTTTTCAATCTCAAAGAAATAAGGCTTTGAAAACTTCCCGAACATCACTGCCTTGTCTCCTCTGTTTTGGTGACGGCCAAGCAAAGATTAAAGTCATAGAGAAAGGAAATGATTCTACAAAAGGATTATCACGGGCATTTGGAATCTCTTCAATGATAAATGGTGCTCGTGAAGTCCCCTGTGGAGTCGAACTCTGCGACTTTGGGAGCCCGCGCATGGACTCTGTTTGGTGTGGTGGGTCTTGTGAAGTCGACCCGCTTGCCGAGCCTCATTTGTCTCAACAACCGTCGGTCTCACTGGTTTTTTCAAATGAGTTGACGGTCCTCGGCCTTATCGAGCGTCGTTGGACGATGATGAGATTTCCATGGGTGGCTCATCATCAAAGTTGAATGTTTGGCGAGTAGTCTTGAGGTCGACTTACTTACTCGTGGTTGGAACATCCTCACCGAGTCTTTTGGATTTGCAATAGGGGATGACTCGGCTTCATCTTCACCTTCGGATGGCGTAAAAGTTACATCGATTATCCTGGGAATCGTGAAGAGCGCTTATCTCCTTTTCGATGGATCAATGATAGCGGGAGGGATGTTCTGCTTGATCTCTTTACCCCGGAAGTCTCAACCTCCCGTTGGCCTTCATTACCCCCTGCAGCTCAATCGCAATGCGGTGAGGCCTTGGACATCCCCTTCCACGATGTCACTGTCTTGGGGTCTTCTCGTGGTGGCATCCACCGAGTCTCAACTCCATGGATTGCACTTTCGGTGCAGTGTTAACTCCCGGGGCAGTTCCTTCCGTGCCTCGATCATCAAGCGGCGTCATGGGCCCGCAGAGCGCTTGGCACCTCACCGAGACAGTCTCAACTATCCGAGCCTCGTTGATGACAACTTGCTGTGTATTTTGTGGTTGTTCCTTTTCCACTTCGCCTCCGAGATTCATTGTGGAGTAAGCCGCAACATCCTCCGACCTTGCCGCAGTGGAGGAGTTTTCCCCTCACCGGCACACCGGCTAAGTGACATGGAATGGGGTCACTCGTCTCCGGACTCCCATTGTTCCCATTGAGTATTCAACCGTTGGGACAGGTGGTAAGACACGTTCATTAGGGGTTGGCTCGACTGGGGTCCCCACAATCCCAGTTTCATCGCCAGTTCCCTTAACACCTTCCTCCGAATGAGCTGGGGAAGTGGTGGCAGCGACAACAGTGGCAATATGCTGCACCACTCCCATGGGATCAATCTCCAGCTGTGATGTGGAGGACTCCCCTGGTCCCTCCATCATCCTTTGCTCATGTAGGATTCTGGATTCTTGCATTGCTTGCTGCATTTGCAACTCCTCTCGTGGCGGCGGCGGCAGGTTCGATCCTCTTCACCGTCGATAGGACGTCAAGGTGAGGATGTGTATGATCGGTGGTTCCGATAAAGGGACAAATCGGCCTTTTCACGAGCCTCAGCTTCCTCTGCCAGTCTCTCCTTCTCCTTGTCCTTGAAGATCTGCAAGATATCTGTGCAGTTTTCTTCATCCAGTGCTTGGACCACATTGGTCAATCCAAGAAAGTTCAACAGTTCCTCTTCTTGTTCAATAAATTTGGGTCTTTGGAACTGTTCCCTGGATCGACTCAGCTTCCACTTCCTCCACTCTCGCAGACGGTTTTGGATGTCTGGATAAGGTGGGGATAGGATCATCACATCAATATCATCTCTATCATCTTCTCCTTGTTGCCCCTCATTCTCAGGGATAGGAGGTAGCAAGCTTTGGTGCTCCATACCGTCAGCTGCGTCTATTGCAGGAGGGGATATAACCCTGTCAACAGGCGAGTTTGCTTTCTCAGCTACTTCTTGTGTCTCAGTTGTTCGAACTACAGCTGTGTATTTAGTTTGCCTCTGCTAATTGCCTTAAGCAGACTTGGTAGTTTCATCAATAATTTCTGGAGACTCTACTTCTCCGGCAGCCTCTCCAGATATCTGTTTTGAGTGGTGACTCACCCGGCTTATCAAGCTCGGAACGCTTGAAGATTCTTCTTCTTCTCTTTGTTTGTACCAGAGGGACTTCTGGTTCGGATAAGGTTTCTTCTGAGTCCTGGGCGGCGGGGGCCGGTGCCGTCGTCTTCTTCTGACGAGCTAGCCGTCGTGGCCTATCAATTCTCCTTTTCTTGATGACCGGAGACGGTATTTGAGATTCCTTCTCCACTGCTAACTGCGGGGGGGGGAGAGACACGGCTGCGGGAGCGACTGACTCGGCTGGGGGCGGGAGCAGATTTCTTTTTCTTTCTTTGCAAGGGCGGCAGATCTTCTTAGCAAATTGCAGAGCAGCCTTCTTTTGAGGAGGGGAGACAGCTGTATCATCTGGGTCAGCTGATTCCCCCTCACTCGTATCAGCTCTCTTAGCGTAGGCTCTCTTCTGTGCGCCATAGAGGTTTGATCGAAACATTCTCTTGTTTACATGGAACGCCTTTCCATGTCGAAGAGGGACTTCCTTTACTTCCATCATTCGGCCAATCACCAGGCCGTATCCCAGGGAACCTCCAAATGTACCATCCTCCTTGAAGGATTTATTCCCAACATTCTGGCAGAGTCTGCTTTATACAAACTCAACCCAGTTCACTTTCTTCTCTTCAATGATCGCAGCCATCATGATCAACTTTGCTTTGGACAACTGGTCAAAGCTCCCAAATTTGATTTTTATGCATTTGGCAACGATGTCCAACAATTTGTGGTAGTCCTCCTTCATTAGCCTCTTATTAGCTGTATAGACTACTTTCGCAGCATAGTCGGACTTGGCTACTTCCTTCCAAGCAGCAGCCAGGTCGACATCAGCTTCATAAATTTCCGGCACTCTTTCCATCGGTAACAAGCAGTGTTCTGCCAGATCCTTGGCAGTAATGGTGAACTCCTTTCCAAGAACAGATGACTTGATGCCCTCATCGTGAACCTCAGCTTTCACGTAGAACTGTGCGACCTCTTCTAGGTAGGTCATTGGGAACTCCATCGTCAAAAATGGTCTTAATCCATATTTTTCCAGTTTCTCAGCAATCTTCTTCACCAGGATGTCGTCGGACCCTTGTTTAACCATACCATCGAAGTCCACAGTAGACCCGGTGTGGATTTGCTTTCCTAGCTTGACAAAATCATGAGTAGATGCCATTTCGAGATGTTTTACCGAACGAAACTTGAAAACTGAACTGAGGATTGATAGGGTTTTGAGAGAAAATTTCTTGCTTTTGCTTTCGAGAGAGAGATGAACAATTTTGGGTAAAGTGAGTGAGAAACGGACGAAATGGTTTAAGTATGGTTTATGAAAGGACGTGCGAGTGGTTTTTGAAATTTGATCAAGATCAACGGCTTAGATCTTACACGATGATTAGCATTTAAGTTCTTGCATTTAATGCGGCAGCATTTATATCCAATCATAAGCTTGGTGAGCAGCTTTTAACTGTACACGTCATAATTATGCTGACGTCATTCTTAAAAACATTCCCGCTTAGTAAAAGCGACCGCGTTTTTGTCACTTTGCTCATAAATAACTCAGCTTACTCCTTAGCTGATTCAATCCTTCTTCTCACTTCTCTCCTTGTGACTCAGCTGTCAGCTAATTCGGTACAGTTGACTTTCCGATACGGCTGATTCACTTAGTTGAATTAAAAGTTCAGCTCTTTTTCCTCTTTTTGTGTTTCATCTCTTTTTTTGAGTCTTCTGAGTGTTAACTCAGCTCAATTAACCCTAACTCATGCTTGAGTTCTTCAAATCTTGATTCACATAATGGTTTTGTGAATATGTCAGCTAACTACTTATCAGTTGAGATATATTCCAAGGTGATGTCCTTCTTTTCAACATGGTCTCTTATGAAGTGATATCTGACATCGATGTGCTTTGTTCTTGAGTGCAACACAGGATTTTGAGTCATCGCAATTGCACTTGTGTTATCACACATAACTGGAATTTCCTTTTCTTCAACCTCATAGTCTCTCGATTCTTTGTCTCATCCATAAGACTTGGGCACAACAGCTGCCCCCAGCCTATGTATTCTCGCTTCACCAGTAGAGGTGGCTATTGAATTTTGCTTCTTGCTAAACCAGAAATTAGCCAATTTCCAAGCATTTGACATGTGCCTCGAGGTGCTTTTCTGTCAACTCTACATCCAAAGATAGTCGAGTCCGAATAACCAATTAGCTTGAATGATACCACAAGCCAACTTCTTGCTTCCTTTCAAATATCTCAAGATCCTCTTAGTCATGCAAATCATGTGGCTTTCTTTTGGAGCGATTGAAATCTTGCACATACACCTACAACAAAGGTGATGTCCGCCCGCTTCTTTGTGAGATAGAGCAATGATCCAATAAGTGCTCAGATCTTGTTTGATCTACGGCTTGCCATCCGCATCCATATCCATTTTGACTATGTATTCATTGGTATTTTCACGTAAGACTTCTCTTCCATACCAAATTTCTTCATTAAATCTCGGTGTATTTTGTCTGACTTATGAAGGTTCCATCCTTCAGCTGTTTCACTTGGAGTCCAAGGAAGAATGTCAGTTCTCCCATCATGCTCATTACGAATTTGTTTTGCATGAGATTTGAAAATTTATCACACAACTCTTTGTTTGTGGATCCAAAGATGATGTCATCCACATATATTTGAACAAGCAGTATACTCTTCCTATCTTGAATTCTGAAGAGTGTTCTGTCCACTTTCCCTTTTGTGAATCCGTTCTCAGTCAAGAATTGGGACAATGAATCATACCATGCTCTGGGTGCCTGTTTCAATCCATATAGAGTTTTCTTTAGTTTGTATACTTTATCTCCAAGAGTCTTCTGCTCAAATCCTGGAGGTTGTTCAACATACACTTCTTCTTCCAATAAACCATTAAGAAATGCACTCTTTACATCCATTTGATATACAATAAAGTTCTTGTGAGCTGCATAGGCATGAAACATCCTTTGGCTACCAATCTTGCCACATGAGCAAATGTTTCAAAAATCTATCCTTCTTCTTGGCAATATCCTTTGGCTACCAATCTTGCTTTGTTTCTTACCACAGAACCTTCCTCATCCATCTTGTTTCCGAACACCCATTTAGTTCCAATAACATTTTGATGGGTAGTTCTTTGAACCAATTCCCACACTTTATTTCTTTCAAACTGATTCAGCTCTTCTTGCATAGCTTGAATCCAATGTGTGTCATCCAATGCTTGAGACACATCTTTAGGTTCTATTTGTGAGATGAAGCATGTGAACATTGCTTCTTGTTGAGTTTTGGATCTCGTTTTGACACCTTCTCTTACATCTCCAATGACTAGTTCTGGTGGATGGTCTCTCAGCCTTCTTACATCAGGTTGGAGTAAGTTAGCTGGATCCAGTCGTGTTGCAGTTGTGTTATTTTGATCAGCTCTCTCATCATCACTTAGCTGCAAATTTTCCAGCTGTTTTTGAGACTCAGCTATCTCATCTTCTTCTGGGTTTATAATTCTAGCTTCAGCTTCAACATAGGAACTCTTCTGCATGGTTGGTTGATTCAGCCTATCAGCTGACTCTTTAATGTCTTCTCCATTTACATTGGGTTCATCAAACACCACATGGATGGATTCTTCTGTAACCATTGTCCTCTTGTTGAGCACTCTGTAGGCTTTGCTTTCAGCTGAGTATCCTAAGAAGATACCTTCATCAGCTTTAGCATTAAGAGCCTTTAAATTATCTTTGCCATTGTTGTGGATGAAGCATTTGCATCCAAATATTTTGAAGTATGCAACATTTGGCTTTCTCCCCGTCCAAATCTCATAGGAGTCTTTGTCGGTTGTCCTTTATCATGCATCTATTTTGAGTATATCATGTTGTGTTTATTGCTTGACACCAAAATCATTTAGACAAAGATGCTTGACTAACATGGTCCTTGCTCGCTTTTTAAGAGTTATGTTCCTTCTTTCTCGCAACTCCATTTTGTTGTGGAGTCATGGTGCGATAATTCATGACCAATACCATTTTCAATACAGTACTGAGTGATTATACCATTGACAAACTCGGTTCCTCTGTCCAGATCTTATTTTGATAATGGTTTGACTCTTCTCATTTTGGATTCTTTTCATCACCGTGTGGTAGTTTCTGCAGAGTTTCTTTCTTCTTACACATGAATATTGGCCATGTATATCTTGAGTAGTCATCTACTACCACCAAGGTGGATTTCTTCCCACTTATGCTAGCTGGTTCAACTGGACCAAATAGATCCATATGTAGCAGGTGCAATATTCTAGTTGAAGATGGACATGTCTTTTCTTTGAATGATGATTTGATTTGCTTTCCCATCTGACATGCATCACATACACTCTTCTTCTTGTATACTGAGTCTGGAAGTCCTTCTACAAGATTGCTCCTGGCAAGCTTGTTAATTGTTTTGAAATTCAGGTGACTCATCTTCTTGTGCCACAACCAACTAGATTCGGCTGTGCTCTTTGCTAGCAGACAAGTGCTTGGTGTTGCAGTTGACCAATCTACCACATACATGTTGTTGGGATTTGGTCCAGCATCCTGCCTGCAATGGGCTATAAAAGAGGCGCGAGGCGCGGCCCGCGATTCGAACTCGTGAGCACTGGATTGCATAGTTAAGGGATAGCTTAAAGGATATGATTTGGACTACCTATACCAACAGATGCATCTTCTTTTCTGGTGCCCATTACATAGAAACTCTGAGGTTAAGCGTGCTTGGCCTGGAGTAGACATGGGATGGGTGACCCCCGGGAAGTTTTCCGAGTGCGCATGAGTGAGGACAAAGTGTGCTAGAAAAAGACTCGTGTTGGTTTATGGGGACGATCGTCAATCCGAATAGCGCTAGAGGTCCAACAACTGGTATCGAGCGAGTCACGAGTTCGAATTCCTTTGGAAGCACGCTGCAGTGAGGTTGCCGGGAGCGGTGGAACGAGATGCTTGGCACAAATGGAGGTAAACGGACCAGAATCAAGGGTAGGTTGCCGAGGTGGCGGAAACAGATCGAATCAAGGTGTAGGTTCTTTGGGTGGACCAGAATCAAGGGTGGGTTGCCAGTGGCGGAACTCGGGTAAAACAGATCAAATCGAAGGTGTAGGTTCTTTGGGTGGACCAATCGAAGGGTAAGTTGTCGGTGGCCAAACCGAGGTAAACAGATCGAATCAAGGTGTAGGTTCTTTGGGTGGCCGGAATCGAGAGGCTTGCGTGACGCGACGCTTGAATCAAGAAGTTGGCGTTAGAATCAAGAAGTTTGGCGGACAATGGAGGTTGCCAAGCACGAATCGAGAAGATGGCAAGTCTTTGGGAGGGGATTGTTGGGATTTGGTCCAAAGATCCCGCCCGCAATGGGCTTTAAAAGAGGCGCGGGCGCGCCCGCGATTCGAACTCGTGAGCGCTGGATTGCATAGTTAAGGGATAGCTTAAAGGATATGATTTGGACTACCTATACCAACAGATGCATCTTCTTCTTTTCTCGGTGCCCATTACATAAAACTCGAGGTTAAGCGTGCTTGGCCTGGAGTAGACATGGGATGGGTGACCCCCTGGGAAGTTTTCCAGGGTGCGCATGAGTGAGGACAAAGTGTGCTAGAAAAGACTCGTGTTGGTTTGTGGGGACAGTCGTCAATCCGAATAGCGCTAGAGGTCCAACACATGTTCTTTTGTCTGCATCCTTGCAGCATAACTTCATTGGATTCTGTGTCCTTGATTTGGCATATACCCATGTTGAATCCAACATTATAACCCTTGTCACAAAGTTGGCTGATGCTTAGCAAGTTGAAGTTGAGTCCTTCAACATATGCAACATCTGTGATTTCTAATCAATTTTTCTTGATGGATCCAGTGCCCCTTATTTCTCCTGGAGCTTCATTTCCTCCAAATATGACTTTTGCACCTCTAACTTCCTTGAATTTTGACAGATTTTTCTTGTTTCCTGTCATATGTCTGGAACAACCACTATCCATGTACCAGGTTCCTTGGCACTCAACTGTTCCTTGAACCTACAATCAAGGAAATTAGATTTTAGGTACCCATACTTGCCTGGGTCCTGAGGGATTAGTATTATAAGATGATCCAACCAGCCTATAGTCAAATGATTTGACTCTAAGAGGTTGCCATCTATCAGTGCCATAATCATAATTAACTTTTGCAAATTGCTTGGGGGTTCTAGATTCATACAACTGTCTCTTTTGTCTGTATGTCTGTGAATGTGTTTTGGCAATTGTTGTATTTGGGTAGTTGTGATATCTCTGAGTGTAGTGCCTAGGTGCATAAGTGTGCTGATGATAGCTCTTATGCCTTTGGAATGGCCTTTGTTGAGTTTTAGGCCTTTGCCATTTAGGCTTATATTCCATAGATCTTTGCTGATAGTTCACATTATTCCAATCAGCTTGGCTTGGGTAGTTTCTACCATTCCCATCATATATATTTCTTTATAGAATTTCTGGGACTTTTGGTAGCTCTGTTTCTTCTTTACAGAGTATTTCCTATTTGGAGTTTGCTGAGGAACTCGGCTGGATTTCTTCTCAGCTGTCCTCTCAGCACACTCAACTGGCAGCTTTCCTTTTCCTTTATAACCAAGGCCAATTTGCTTGTGATTGTGCTTTGTAATAAATGTGTGTGCACCATTTGGAGTTTTGGATTATTGAGATACTTCATTACTTGAAGATCCTTTTTCCAAAATTACTTTTGGAGCTTGACATAGCATAGAGGAATTAAATCCTAAGCCTGTCTTGTCTCCACATTCTCTTTGACTCATAATAAGGTCATCCAAGGATTTAGATGCCTTAGTGAATGAGGCAATCACATTTTTGAGGTCATTCTGCCTCTTTTCTATAGCAGCTATTTCTTCTATTAACTTAGCATTTTTAGCCTTTAGACTTTTATTCTCATCAGTTATTTGACTTAGAGTACTCAGCTCCTTAGTCAGCTGAGAGTTTTGGCTCTTGAGTAGGCTGTTTTCCTCATTTAGTAGCGTGTGTGAGGATTTAATGTGTTCAAAGTCTTTCATCATTTTGCCTAATGAATCATAAAGATCGAGTGGGTGATGAAGTGTGTGTGTCACGATTCTTGTCACTAGAATGAGTGTGATGAGTTAGAGTGTACCTCATCTTCTTGGTCGGGTTGGTCTTGTTCCTTGGCCATTAAACGGATCAAGGCTTCTTCTTCGTTCGAGTCACTTGAGTAGTCGCCACTACTCTCAATCACCAGTGTCTTTTGACTTGGCTGTCTCAAATATCTCTGCAGACCAACATTGCCTTTTTCTTTTCTTGTCTTATTTCTCTCAAGACTTTTCTTTCCTCTTCATTCCTGTTTTGTTGACTACAGGATATGGGCAATCAATGGCATAGTGACCTGGTTGTCTCATAGCTTCCAAAGATAGGTTTTCAACCTTTTGATCGCTCTTTCCATTCTTGTATTGTCACCCCTTTGATATTCAACTTTTTGATTCTCTGCTCTCTTGGTTGGCCTATCTTCCCTTGACTTGGAGGGAGCTGAGTGTCTTCTGGAGGATTCACCCTTGCCTCTCTTGTACTTCTTATTGAAGAACTTGTTAAACCTTTTAACCAACAGGGCTATTTCCTCTTGGTCAATGACTTCTTTGACCTCAGCTCTCTTGCCATCCTTAATAATTAGAGCAGTTGTTTTGGGAACATTTGTCTCCTCTTGGTCTTTTCTTCTCAGCTCAAATTCGTAGGCCTTGAGATCTGAGAATAGCTCATGGTTGGATGTCTTGGATAGGTCCATGGAATGCCTCAGTGCCATGACCTTCATTTCCCATTCAGCTGGGAGACTTTTTAGAATCTTCATACATATTTCCTTCTGTGTATATTCTTTTCCAAGTGCAGATAGCTCATTGGTAATTTCTATGAACCGAGCATCCAGCTGATCCAAGGTCTCTCCTGCAAAGCATTTTAAAATTCTCAAATTTTTGTACAAAGAACATATAGTTTATTTTCCTTGATTTGCCCCGAGCCTTCACAAATCAAGGTTAGCTTGTCCTGCATTTCTTTAGCCGTTTTGCATGATTTGACTTTATTGAACATGGCTTTGTCCAAAGTTTTCTAAAGAATGTCCTTGGCCACATTGTCCAAGTTATATCTTTTCCTGTCATCATTTGTCCATTCAGCTCTCGGTTTTTCAACCATAGCTAGTCTGGGAGCAACATCCTCTTCATCTTCACCGCACTCTCCTTACAAATTTGTGTTCACTTTTAAAATTTGCAGTGGCCCATCTTCTATCACTATCCACATTTCATCATGTAATGTTGATAGATGAGCCTGCATACGAATTTTCCAATCATCAAATTCCTCAATAGTGAACATAGGGATGCGTGTCAAATTTGCTTCCATGATAATAACTTTGCTGATTAAAAGAGTTTTGAAAGATCAAGTACTGAACAATCTTTGAAAGATTTGGAGATCTAGTTCAAGAACTGGCAGGTGCGGAAGGCTCAACGAACCAACCGCTCTGATACCACTTGTAGGTCCCAAGGGGTGTGAGTGTAAGGTTTAGAAGGGGGGGTGAATAAACCTTACCAACTTTTCAAATTTAGTCCTTTTAAGTATTCAGAGTTAATACTACACAGCTAAGTCCTTGATGGACAGCTAAGTTAGTTAATCAATGAGTTAGCCACTCAACGACTGACTCGAGCCGTTGATAGAATAACTCAAATTGTTTTGACTAAAGACTTAACTTCACCGTGATATGTTTTCAGCGAAAGACTTAACATCCTTGATTTTGGTTTAAGTTTGTTTCAATACTTGGTTTTAGCACTTTGTTGATTATCAAGTGGATAACAAATTTATCAATTGAGATATAAATGTAATATGCGAAAATTAAAGTCTTGAAATGTAAATGACACAATAAGTTTTTATAGAGGTTCAAGATGGGGTAATTCTTCTACTCCTCTCTTCTCCAACTCCTGGAGGAATCCACTAAGTATTGATCAATATACAGAGTGGTTAACATCCGAGATACAAGTCTTGATCACACAAATGACTTGATCCTTTGGGACTCGATCCGAGATGCCTTGGTCACACAACGGCTTCTCATATGCTTCAGCTTCTTCACAGGGCAGCTGCCTTGCTACTACAGCCCACTTGCTCAAGTTCTTTGGATTTGATCACGAAGCCCTCCAAATAACTTAAGCCTGGTTCGACCTTGAACCTTTCTACAATCCTTCGTGGAATGTAGACCCCTTGATTCTTCAAATGTTTCCTCTTCAAATGATTGAAGTCGTCTTTCCTTCACAGGTGAGTGTAGGATTGATTTCCTTCGTAATGTAGGCTTGATGATTGAGCGTTTAATAACTTGAGAATATTTTAGGTTACAAATGTTTCTTTCTTGCTTGTGTTCAATTCTCAGATGGTCAAGGTAACCCTTTTCTCAATAAAACTCCTCAGCCTTTTATGGTGGTCTTTCAAAAATCTGCCCGTTGAAGAGATAGACTTGTTTTTGAAAGTCACTTGTGGTCGTTGGCTTGTCTTGTTGCAGTTCATGGAATTGACATTTCCTCGTATAAATGATCCTTCACCTTTTCGTAGATCGACACAGTGCGTGATTCCCATTGGTTTATTCCTTTTGCACGCTTCTCGGGATGCACTTCAAGAAAGGTAATATGGAAGTATTACTTGTTTAAGTAATTCTCTTGATTTCTGTGCAACGGATCTCTTTCAGTTATCTCGAGTTGACTGCATTTCCTTGCCTTCCACAGGTGACTTGAGTCACTTCCAATCATTGGATGACTCTTCTGTCACTTCAACTTGAGACTTGGCTATCTTGAGTTGACTTGACCGATACTTCACTCACCGCACCTTCATCGAGTTCCTATCTTCTCTTCTTTGCCATACTCAATCGCCTCACAAATGAGTCTCTTCTTCTAGTCTCCAGTTGTCTTCTTGCATGTTCAGCATAGGCGACTTAACTCAGTTGGACCAGCCCTATCTATTACAATGCAATTTACAACAAAAATGGGGTGCCAACTTCCTATTCTAAGTTTTACATGGCATTCATCAAAATCTACAAAATAATTTCCCAACAACCCTTTGGATCTATAAAACTTCGACAATTCCTTGTGTAATGCAGCAGTGCCACAAGCCGACTTGGCCTCCGAAACCCACCCATTGGGAAGCTCCCAACCATTATTCTGTAAATAGAAGAAATCATGTTTACATAGCCCGCAAGAAGATGGGAGTCCCGTAAGAAACTTGCATTGGGAACGAGGAAATAAATGAAAGAAAGTATCTACCGAAGACTTCTTGGCATAAAACAGGAAGTGAAATACATCTACATTGGCGGGCATATCCAATTTATGCATAGCATACTCATATCCTCGTATGCATGCATACGCCTAGGGAACCATCTGCCCAACGCATGCTTCAACCAACCTGAGGATCACCACAAGAAAATTATCCAGAGGAAGAGTAAAACCAACAGAGAAGCTGTAGAGATACACTATACTAAAGCCCTCAGGCGGATGAGTAAGTCCATTTCCTAGTCCCGGAGCCAACATCAGAAATGCCTAAGGGAGCCCCAACTGCTCTCTCAACCTACAAAGACACTTAGATAAAACTTTGCTGACTAACTTTCTAGAGACAATTACTCGACACCCGGAAGGAGGCTTATGCTGATACTTAGGCCGATGGACCTCTTCTTGACTGTTCCCCTTGGGAACCTCATCACTTGGACATGAATGACTCAAGCTTTACCTCCCCTCATCATCACAACATTAATTCAGAGCTAGAGGGAGAATATCAAAGCTAGCTGGCAAAGGGAGAAATAGAATAACAGAACCAGAACAGAGCCGCCGGTGATGCCTCGGCCCCCAAGTAGATGTGAAGAAAGGCCAAAATCCTCCCAGCGAGAAGGTAGGAAAATAGAGGACTTGAGCGCACGATTTGAGTTGTTGAAAGCCCAAGTTTAATGGACGACACATACCAACTGTCTGCTACAGTTGACGAATATCATACCAAGTACTTGCAGTAATTCTATGAAATAAACCAACGACAATAGCAAATGTACGAGATGATTTGTCAAATGGATATATGGTACATCCAGCAAGGCCACTATCCTCCGCCGCCTCCGCCACAGTGATACAAGTAAGTTCTTATTGTGCGTTCCTCTTTTTTTATAACTTTCTTATGTTTTAGGGATGAAACATGATTTAAGTTTGGGGGGTAAGGGTTGTCAAGAATGCACGATAGTGTACTTTTGCATGTTTGTATAGCATATAGGTTGCATGTAGAATCATATAAAAATTGCATAAATTTTTTGATTTTTAGTAGGCGCATTTATTATTTTAGCATGTTTACGGCTTTTGTGTGAGTTACATAGAGTTATGGAATTAGTATAGAATGCCTTTGTGTGTTTTTACTACAAGTACTTGAATTCATGAGTAGAAATACTTAGTGATCATGTGGTGAATTTTTGAAAAGAATTCTTTTACTTATTTGGTTGATTAAGAAAGTTGGGTGTTTGAACATGATGCGAAAAATAAGCCTGTGAGATTTTGTGCCTATAACTGCTTTTATCATATGCAGTCTTATTTTTGTTTAGTGTGTTATTCTTGTTGTTTGAACTCTAGAACTTGCAATGGTATCTTTATCGAAACCACAAGTATGTGCAATTTTGGAAAACGATTAAAGGTTATCTTTGCTTAAGCTTTTTTAGCCTAAAAGCTTTCCGATGAACTCACGATTCCCTAGTTAGCCAATTTAAGCCTGAGCATTGTTTATTGTTAGCCATATTTTGAGCCTTAAGTTGACATATTCTTATCCCAAAACTTGAGCTTATACAGATATATATATATATATATATATATATATATTCTAGGAGATGTGGTTTAACTTTGAAAAAAATGTTGGTAAAAGAGGAATGAAAAGTGAGTAGGTGAAAGATGGAGCTCGAAAAATTTGAGTGAAAAGAAAAGAAAAAATCGAGCATTTGAAAAATATTTTTAGAAATAAAAAAAATCGAGAAAATCAAGTTTAGGCCCAAAAAGGCAATGGCCCAAGAATGAAAAAGAAGAAAAAGTGGGGGTGGAAGAAGAAGTGTGAACTGAAATTGAGAAATTAAGTGAATGCTTCCTAGAGAAAGTGGATTGATGATTTGAAATGGTAGTACTCATAGTCTATTTGCTCAAGTTTAAGTCACTAAATCCATATTTTTCTTACAGTAACCAAAGAGTGTACATTACAACAACAAAAAAGCCCTTTTTCATTTAGAGTTTTCTTTTGATACATATTTGATATATTTGCATGGATATTTAGAGTGTTTAGGTTAGTTTCTTTTGTTGGGCATGATACTGCATATTCTTGTATATTTTTGCACGAACAAAGCTCAATATGAAAAGATATCAGTGGAACAACTCGGAAAGAATGCCGAAAGCCAAGGGATAATTGAATACACCGAAGAAAACGAAGAAGTACAAGCCACACAACTTGGTCGTGTCATTTGACACGGTCGAGGGAATGGTCCGTGTGAATTTGACACTGATTTGCGATCTGTAGAAGAAGGATTTTTAGAGAGCAAACCACACGGTCTACCCGAGTGATTTCACACAACCGTGGGTTTTGATATGAACAAAACAAAGACTGAAGCATTTTCCATGGGCTGAAGCATGTGGATTGCACACGGTTGTGTGGTTCGTCCTTTGGGCTGATTTTGTTTTCTAATTTCATCTGGACTCTACAAGGGATCTCACAAGGCAACTATAAAGGAAGACCTAATCCTAAAGTCTGATATAACACACTTGGGAGAGAAAACACACATCAACGAGAAAAAACACAACACAACAAAGAACAACACAAGACTTCTACCAACCACAAAGGCATGAAGGTTCGAGATTGTGAAGACGAATCTATCTACACAAGAGGGCTCTATCATCATAGTATAGGGTATTTAATTCCATGTTTAACTATTTGTTTTCAGATTTGTCTATGAATTTGTGAACAAGTATGTTAGGGTAAATCTCTTGATTCTAGGACATGGTGGCAACTATGGATTCATGTTAATTCTAATTTGATTATTTCTTCCTAATTGGTTTCTTGTGTTCTATTTCTGAATTTGTGAGCTTACTTCTTGTAGATTATCTGGCCAATAATTTTCATGTTTTATTTGTTAGTTCATAATTCGGAAAATGAGATCTAACAGTTGATAACAAATTCATAACATAAACAAATATATTGTCTGGAGGCTTATAACATTTGTGGGGTTTCACTTTAACTCTCTATGCTGTTGGAAGTTCATATTAATTATTGACTATGGATACTAGCAATTCTTATTAATCTACAGTTTGTTCCCTTCGGGAGAGGGAATAAACTACCTTAGGAATAAAACCCATAGATAAACTGATTTTGTTAAAATATTAATTGGAATTAATATTGATGAAGCTGTTAGATAAATGTTTTTATTATGATTTAGATGATTTTATTCAAATTAGTTTTTAAACCAAAACAATGTCCCTAAATGTTGTCTAAATACTTCCGATCGATTTAAAATGTTTTTAGTATTTTTCGGAGTATTTTTTGGAGTTTATTTTCGATAAAAAAAATTAGACAACACATTTGTTTCAGGCTCGACCGGTCGCCTTATAGGGCAACCCGTACCTGAGTTGAGTTTTGAAACAGAAAGTGGGACGTAGAAAAAAAGAGGAAGGGCGACCGATCGACCAGGAGGTCGACCGGTGAGGGCGACCGGTCGATCTCTGGGCGACCGGTACCTGGGAGTTCCTCTTTTGGTTTAGTCTTCTCTGTTTTGTTTTTTATCAACGCCAACCGGTCATAGTCAAGGGCGACCGGTCGCACCCCCCTCCGACCGGTCCCCCTGTGTAAATATAGCAGGAATTTAATTTCAATCTTATCTCTGCGCGACCGGTCGCACCCCTTGTTTATCAACAAACTATCTGTTGCATTTTCAGACAACTTTTCCCTATTTTGTGGGATTGATTTCTAACAGCTATATTGATGATTTTAAATGGTTTCTTTTGCAGCAAATCACTCCCCAAGGAGGAGCCTATGTCTGGAAATTAAAGCCAAGTCCTCTCCTATAAATAGAGGCTTCATTCAAGCAACAAGATACAACACTCTATACAAGCAAAGAGCAATCAAGCAAACACTTTCATATATCTTGTTGTATTAGCCTTATCACTTTCAATTGCACAAATTTGAGGTCTAGGCTTTCAATTCTTGATTACACTTGTACTCATATTGTATCAATCATTATTGAGTTGTAATCTTGATTTTGGTCATCATTCAACACAAGACATCCTTGTGAGTATTCTTCTGGTAAGAATACACTTGGGTGATCTAGGTGATAGGTGTTTGAAGGTTGTGGTAATCTTCAAAGGTGTTGTAAGAGGGTTGTGGTAATCCTCAAGGTGGTGTAAGAGGGTTGTGGTAATCCTCAAGGTGTTGTATTAATTTTTGGTAAATTAATAAAATCTTTTTTTCTTTTTGAAATTCATCCCGTATATCTTGGGGGTGGTAGAGGATTAGGCCCTAGGTGGGTTGAACCTCTATAAATCGAAGTGTGTTGTTTAAATTCCACACTTAGCATTTCATCTTTGCTTGAGTTTTTCGAAAAAGAGGGCAAAATCTGAAAAACCGAGATAATCTATTCACCCCCCCTCTAGATTATCGTAGCCACTTGGACTAACAAGTGGTATCAAAGCCAAACTCTTTGGCTAGCTCGTTCCGAGTAAAGAGGAAAGATCCATGGCTTCAAATGATGCTCATCTCACCACCGGCGCCTCCACCAACAAGCCACCACTATTCGACGCCAACAACTACGCATTTTGGAAAGACCGTATGGAGTGCTTCCTACAAGGGTGCGGTTCGACATTTGGAATGTGGTCATTGAAGGAGTTGATCAACCAACCAAGAAATCGGAGGATGGCACCTCGGCTCCTAAACCTTTCAAGGAGTTCAATGAAAACGACAAAAAGGCTTTTTCTCTAAACGGTAAGGCCTTAAATATTTTGCATTGTTCTCTTACCGCCACCGAGTACAATCGCATAAGAGGCATAAGGTCGGCACATGAGGTTTGGGAAAAATTGGAGACAATCTATGAAGGGACCAAGAAGGTCAAGCAAGCAAGAAAGACCATGCTTGTTAAAGACTTTGAAAACTTTAACATGCATGATGGTGAAAGCATCTCCAAGATGGTGGAAAGGCTTGACAATATTGTCAATCCTCTTGTGGCCCTCGGTAAAATCATCTCCGAAGAAGACAAGGTGACTAAGGTATTGAATGCTCTTCCCGGCTCATGGTCCGAAAAAGTAACGACAATCACGGAGGCACAAAACCTTGAGACACTCAAGTTTGATGAGCTTGTTGGAAATCTCCTCATCTATGAAGTCTATCTCAAGGAGAGGAAAAATTCCAAACCATCCATAAATCAATCGGGTATGCAAATTATTCCTAAAGGTCTTGCTTCTTCTTCTAATAATGCATACTATGATAATGATGATGATGATGAGGAGACGGCCGCACTTGTTAGAAAATTTGCATAATTTGTGAATAAAATAAAAGCAATAAAACCAAGAGATAATGCTTGCTTTAAATGTGGAAAACCCGAGCACTTCATTGTCGATTGCCCAAAGCTCGATGAAGAGGAGCAAAAGAAAAGGAAGCCTTTCACGAAAAAGAAGGCTCTAAATGCGGAGGTCAAAACGTGGGATGAACTACTCGAAACAACCGACGAGAAAGGAGAAACCGAACATGGTCTCATGGCCATAGACGATGAGAATAATGAGGTACGCTCTAATTCGTCTACTTCATCCATAATTTATGACTTGCAATGTGATTTTGATGAATTGCAAATTGAGTTTCAAAATTTAATTGTTAAATACAAAAATTTGAAAAAGGAGCATAAGGAGCTTAAGGTTGAAAAAGAAAAATTATTTACCTCTTATGAATCTCTAGACAAAGCTCATACTCTTACTCTTACTAGAGTTCACTCTCTTGAAACCGAATAGGAATTGCTCACAAAAGATATTGAATGTTTGAAAAATGATGTGCATCGTTTCAACATAAGCACGGATAAAGTGACAAAAATTTTAGATGCACAAAGAGGTGAGCATTCCAAATTGGGACTTGGTTATAAGACATTTCAAAGTGTTTTTAAGAAAAATAACCAAGGTCCGACTTTTGTACGTGCTAATAGTTCTAATACTCCTACTTGTTTTTATTGTGGCAAAGTTGGACATTATACTAATAATTCCAAATTGAGAAATAGCTCTAGACATGTTTGGAGACCCAAAGGTCTCAAGACTAACCCCCATGGACCCCAAAATTATAGGGTACCTAAAAGAAATTCTTTTGTAGGTAATAGGGGCTATAACAACAATGGAAGATTCAAAATGGCTCGTGGACAGCGGATGTTCACGCCATATGACCGGGAGGAGAGAACTTTTTACCAGCATCAAGCTCCAAGAAGAGGGTATGGTCATGTTCGGCAATGGCAAAGGAAGAATTCTTGGAAATGGAGAAATTGGTAACTCTTCTTTCTCTCTTAGTAATGTTCTTTTAGTAGAAGGGCTTAAGTTTAATTTGATAAGTGTTAGCCAACTTTGTGATTCAAATTATTTGTTTCCTTCAATAAAGAAAAATGCCTTATACTTAAAAATGGTGAAATTATTTGTGAAGCAAATAGAAAAGGCAATCTTTACAAAATTTGTACAAGTGATTTGGTTAGTCAAAATGTTTCTTGTTTAGTCGCCAATAATGATTTAACTAGTTTATGGCATAGGCGACTTGGACATGTTGGATACAAGAATTTGAAAAATATTTACAAAAACCAACATGTGAAAGGACTACCCAAATTGAATTTTGAAAATCTTGGCTTATGTGACACTTGTCAAAAGAACAAATTAGTTAAAAGTAGTTTTAAGCCCAAAAATGAAATTTCCACAACCAAACCCCTACAATTACTTCACCTTGATTTGTATGGGGATATTGGTACGACAAGTCTAAGTGGAAAACATTACACTTTCGTTATTGTCGATGATTTTTCTAGATATACTTGGGCTCTTTTTCTTACCAATAAAAGCGATGCCGTTAATGAGTTTGTTAAGTTATGTAGACTTATTGAGAATGAAAAGGAAGATACTATTAAGTCTATTCGAAGCAATCGAGGTGGAGAATTTGATGGTGAATTTAGAGTCTTTTGTGAAACTAAGGGATATGCTCATAATTTTTCGGCTCCAAGGACTCCTCAACAAAATGGAGTAGCCGAAAGGAAAAATCGGACACTACAAGAGATGAGTCGGTCCATGCTCAATGAATTTTCACTTCCAAAATATTTTTGGGCCGAAGTCGTAAGTACCGCTTGCTATGTTATTAATCGGGTTTATATTCATCCTAAAATGAATAAAACTCCATATGAGCTTTGGAAAGGTAGAACTCCAAATATTAGTTATTTCAAGATATTTGGTTGTAAATGCTTTATTTTGAATACCAAGGATCAATTGGACAAATTTGATCCTAAGGCCGATGAAGGGATATTTATGGGATATTCAACAAAAAGCAAAGCATATCGGGTTTACAATAAGACTAGTGGAGTTGTTGAAGAATCCATCCATGTCAAATTCAATGAAGCTTCGGGTGTTGAAAGAATACCCAATGATAAAAGTGATGAAGAGGATATTATTGAACCAATTGTTCAAGTTGATGATCAACCGTCTACATCAAATGATCAACCGTCCACTTCAAATGGTCCTCAAGAAGATAGAGGTAATACTTCGGATCTTCCCGTTGCACTGAAATTTAAGGGAGATCACCCAAAAATCTTATTATTGGTGATCCCCTTGACAAAGTGATGACCCGGAGAAAATTTGCCGAGAAAGCTCTTATTTCTCAAAAAGAGCCTAAAAATGCTAAGGAGGCCATTGAGGATGAGGATTGGTTCTTAGAGATGCAAGAGGAGTTAAATCAATTTGAAAGAAATGATGTATGGGAATTGGTACCTTGTCCTCCATCTCAAACTATTATTGGTACAAAATGGGTATTCCGAAACAAACTTGATGATCAAGGTAACATTGTTCGAAATAAGGCAAGGTTAGTAGCTCAAGGGTATTGTCAAGAAGAAGGTATTGACTATGATGAAACTTTTGCACCCGTAGCACGTTTAGAAGCTATTCGTATTTTACTTGCCTATTCTTGTTTTAAAAATTTCAAACTTTACCAAATGGATGTTAAAACAACCTTAAATGGTATTTTCAAGAAAAGTCTTTCCGGGTTTGAAAATTTTTCTAAATGATGTTTATAAACTTAAAAAGGCCTTGTATGGTTTAAAGCAAGCACCCGTGCATGGTACGATAGACTTAGCTTTTTTCTTTTGCAAAATGGTTTTATAAGGGGTAAAGTTGATACAACTCTCTTTGTTTTTTGAAAAAGGGCAAGATTGCTTACTTGTGCAAATTTATGCTTGATGATATTATCTTTGGTGCTACTAATGATTCTTTGTGCAAGAAATTCTCTAAATTGATGCAAGGAGAATTTGAGATGAGTATGATGGGGAGCTCAACTTCTTTCTTGGACTCCAAATTAAGCAATGCCAAGAAGGCATATACATTTCGAATCAAAATATACAAAAGAACTTTTGAAAAAGTTCGGCATTGAAGAAGGAAGAACCGTTTCTACTCCCATGGCAACAAATACCAAAATTGACAAAGATGAAAAAGGCAAGTTCGTGGATGAATCAAAGTATCGAGGTATGATTGGTAGTTTACTTTATTTAACCGCTAGTAGACCGGACATTCTTCATGCCGTATGTCTATGTGCTCGTTTTCAAAGCAATCCCAAAGAATCTCATATGAGTGTCGTTAAAAGGATTTTTCGATATTTGAAAGGCACTATTCAATATGGTCTATTTTATCCAAAGAATGAAAAATTTTCTCTTAAAGGTTATAGTGATTCGGATTATGCGGGAAATATTGATGATCGGAAAAGTACTTTCGGATCATGTCAATTTTTAGGCGATTGCCTAGTTTCTTGGTTTTCAAAGAAGCAAAACTGTCTTTCTCTTTCAACGGCCGAAGCCGAATATATTTTCGGCGCTTTTTGTTGTACTCAACTTCTTTGGATGAAACAAACCTTAGCGGATTACAAATGCTCTTTTGAAAATGTACCTATCTTTTGTGATAATATATCCGCTATAAATATTTCTCAAAACCCGGTTCATCATAACCGTACTAAACATATTGAGATTCGACATCATTTTATAAGGGATTGTGTTTCAAAACGAAAAATTGAGAAATCTTTTGTACAATCTCAAGATCAATTAGCGGACATTTTTACAAAACCGCTATCTCCCAAAAATTTTGCGTCCATACGAGCTCGGTTAGGCATAATGCATATTGAATGAGGTTTACGTTTACATTTTGCATATTTTTAAAACTTAGGGGCGAAAAATCGGATTTTTGGTTGAAAATTCGGATTTTGAAAAACTTGACAAAACAGTGGGCTGAAGAGGTTGAGGGCAACCGGTCGCCCTCAACGTCGACCGGTCGCCCTCAACCACGACCGGTCGCCCTAAGCCAAAATTTGGATTAAAACCGTTCTGGCTTCAGCATTCGTTATTTTAACTTCTTTTTGCCATTTTTCGTCCCCTTTGCCAAATTCACACAAAATTTCACTCAAAATTTGTTTTCATGCAATCAATTCGCAACTTGGACCTTATATAGCATGTTTATCATCATCATAGCTCATTTTTTCTGATCAAATGGTAAGAATTTTCCTTCCTTTGCTCAATTAGGTTGAACCCTTGAGTTTATGACTTTCTTGTATATTTCTTGATATATTATGCACATGATCTTGATGAGCTTAGTTATTATGTTGTATTGTATGATGTTTGATGTGAATTGGTGATGTAAATTTTTGGCTTGAATCATTTACAAGGGCTATATACAACTTCTTTTAATTTTCACGCCCATAAAGTGTTCGATGAAATGTCGCAATGAAAATTTCAACTTCTACACGATTCTCTTGCTTCCAAAAGTCTTCAATACTTATTGAGATCATGTTTTGACAAATAAAACGAGCGTATGAACTCTTCATGATACATTTCTCCCATTTTCCTTGGGTTTTAAGCCTAAATTGCTCAATGGTTGATAAACCGTCTCTTTGGCGCACTTTGATGCAATTGTATGATGTTTTTATCATCCTAACATTCTTTTTGATGATTCCAAAGGAGGAGAAACAGGAAATTGGCTCGTTAGCCAAAAGAAGCTAATAAAAGCTCGAAATAAAAGCTATAAGCTATGGCTTCCTAAAACCAAGAATATCTAGTCCATGGCTTGTATTATGGACTCTATTGCAAAAGATTATAAGTATTGTGACAGGGGGAGCTTCTTAGCTTATGATGTTTATATGCATCTTATATAAGCTTATTATAGATTGTACTTCTAGCTTATGCAAATCTCTTGTTGATATGCTCATAGATAGGGGGAGCTTTGTATGGAATGTTTTTAACGGATAGTTCACTCATAAAACCGGAAAATTTATTTTTTTAATATCGTCCTTGAGAAAATTGTTTTGGTTTGTAATCATCAAAAAGGGGGAGTTTGTTAGATAAATGTTTTTATCATGATTTAGATGATTTTATTCAAATTAGTTTTTAAACCAAAACAATGTCCCTAAATGTTGTCTAAATACTTCCGATCGATTTAAAAGTGTTATTACTATTTTTTGGAGTATTTTTTGTAGTTTATTTTCGATAAAAATTAGACAACACATTTGTTTCAGGCTCGACCGGTCGCCCTATAGGGCAACCCGTACTGAGTTGAGTTTTGAAACAGAAAATGGGACGTAGAAAAAAAAAAGAGAAGGGCGACCGGTCGAGGGGGCGACCGTCGACCTCAAGGGCAAATCTGGCACTGGCGGTTCCTCTTTTGGTTCGATCTTCTGTTTTTTTTTTTATCAACGCCAACCGGTCATAGTCAAGGCGGCGACCGGTCGCACCCCCTCCGACCGGTCCCCCGTAAAGATAGCAGAATTCAATTTCAATCTTATCTCTGCGCGACCGGTCGCACCCTTGTTTATCAAAGAAACTATCCGTTGCATTTTCGCATGACTTTTCCCTATTTTGTGGGATTGATTTCTGACAGCTATATTGATGATTTTAAATGGTTTCTTTTGCAGCAAATCACTCCCCAAGGAGGAGCCTATGTCTGGAAATTAAAGCCAAGTCCTCTCCTATAAATAGAGGCTTCATTCAAGCAACAAGATACAACACTCTATACAAGCAAAGAGCAATCAAGCAAACACTTTCATATATCTTGTTGTATTAGCCTTAGCACTTTCACTTGCACAAATTTGAGGTCTAGGATTTCAATTCTTGATTACACTTGTACTCATATTGTATCAATCATTATTGAGTTGTAATCTTAATTTTGGTCATCATTCAATACAAGACATCCTTGTGAGTATTCTTGTGGTAAGAATACACTTGGGTGATCTAGGTGATAGGTGTTTGAAGGTTGTGGTAATCTTCAAAGGTGTTGTAAGAGGGTTGTGGTAATCCTCAAGGTGGTGTAATAGGGTTGTGGTAATCCTCAAGGTGTTGTATTAATTTTTGGTAAATTAATAAAATCTTTTTTTCTTTTTAAAATCCATCCCGGATATACTGGGGTGGTAGAGGATTAGGCCCTAGGTGGGTTGAACCTCTATAAATCGAAATGTGTTGTTTAAATTCCGCACTTAGCATTTCATCTTTCCTTGAGTTTTTCGAAAAAGAGGGCAAAATCTAAAAAACCGAGATAATCTATTCACCCCCCCTCTAGATTATCGTAGCCACTTGGACTAACAGAAGCATGTTAAGATCATGGTCCTATGATTGTTTTTCCTAATTGTTGGAATTTTGTGAAGTTTGGTAATTAATAATACTTAGAAATTTTGATTTAATAATTTTAGGAGTAGTTAGAGACAATTATTGTTCTTTTGATAGCTTAAATAAAATTGGAGTACTAAATTTACTGTACTTTATGTGCTTCATATCAATCCCCAAGGAATAAGACATTGCTCATTTACTATCTATAAACTACACCGTACACTTGCGGTTTAGCCTCAAAGATTTTAGCAATCATACACTACCATACATCACTCATCAATTACTATTCTTATTATTTTATCCAAATATATATGTAGGACCCTCCATTACCAACTTAACCTATTTAAAATAAATCATATCTTTTTAATGGGACCCATCAGTCTACAATCTTACAAATATAATTAATATTATATATCCAATTAAAATATTCAACCATTATCAACTTTTAAATTTTTATATACAAAAATATTATTTCAAAACTACTCAATCAAATATAATCTCATTTCCAAACCGGCATAAAACTAATTCTCATTCACTCATCCAAACATAATTCCAGTTTTCACACCAAAACCAATAAATTTTCAATTTTTTTTTCAACAGTAAAAACTGTAAATGGTTCATGGAAACATAACCATACAAGACCGTAATTCTCTAAATTTTATTTTTATAATTAATGCTCCTTTTCAATCTCTTCTATTTCGGTGTAAACTTTATATTTAAATACATGTAGGCCGTTGGGTAAGGTACTAATATGATAATCTATATATAATATCACCAAATTTACTATTAAAATTTGTTATATCAAATCATATGCAAAGTAAGTTTAATAGGTTATTACAACTTGAGACCCGAATCTTTGTTGACCCTATTGCCTTAATTGATTAAATATATTTACCAAAAACTTATTTAAAGATCAAAAAACTATAAGACTTTTTTTTTTTTATTTCGTAATATAACTTTATGAAGAAAGTAAATGAATTTTGATCAACTTGCAAATATAAACACACAAGAGCTATACAATAATTTTTATATATAAAGAATGGTTTTGATTTTGTAATTCTACATAATTGACAAATTTATTAGTGCGTAATTTTTATAATAAAATAATTTTTTTTGAATGAATCGAAAATATATTAAAAAATAAAAAAAAAATAGTTCTGATCACAAGCCGACCAGGTAGCTAAATGGTTGGGGCCTCGTTAAAACCTCCCAAGGTAAAACCCACCTTTGTGGGAAAATTCTTTAGCATGAAAAAGAGTACCCCCCACATAAAAATAAACGTCCATAAAGATAAAATAAAAAACACAAGGACGTATTATCTAACAAATATGTCAGTTGACTGGCCAACATAATCCTCCGTGAGAAGGGACACAATATCCTCTAGGGGGACGCCCCACCAAGTCTTAGATTGTGATTTCTTACTCAGAAAGTCTGCCACTCGATTGCCTTCACGATAAATATGTGAAACCACCAAATCCATCTGAGAAATCAAGTGAAGAGTATATCGTCATTTACTCAAGTGCCACCAGGGGACAGCAAAAGATCGTTTATGAAGAAGATACATCACATAAGCACAATCCGACTCAAGCTAAAGATGGGTCCAGCCCTTAACAAACGCATAGTGAATTGCCAACATAGCCGCCATATCCGCCTCAAATGCATAACCAGCACCACAACGATCCATAAAACAACCCCAAAGAAGTGATGTGAACCGCAACAACGACTGGGCATACGACCCAACAACAATATATTGTCAACCCAAGATCTTCACTAGTTCGGTTAAGATTGGTGGAAACCTCGACTCGTTGCTTAGAAAAGCAAGAACCTCGGTATGCGTAGATGCCACAAACGAATGTGTAAGTTCGCTTGATAAGTCGGTAATTGCAACAAGATAAACAATCTTGAAGCTCTTGAAAAAACCCAAAGGGTTGGAGAGAAATCTCAATTCAATATTCAATATCAAAGTTATTATGAAAAATAAACAAGTGTTTGCCTTATATAGGCGACTCCAAACAAACCCTAAACCAAAACAAACCTTAAATCAACTAGAAAAGGAAATAAAAACTATACAGAACTCAAAAACGCGGCTCCCGAACACGGCCGTGTCATGGGAAATAGCTAGGCCGTGTTCCCCGCTGTAATTCGGAACCAAACCCAGTCCTGCAACACGAGGCCGTGTTGGCCTCTTTTTCGTCCGTTGAGTCCGAATTAGTTCATGGGGTCTTCATGAAAGTTGTAGCACTTTTTCTTAGCTTCGTTAACATCTTGAATCAGCTTAATATCAATTTTATAGAGAAAGTTATGGCCAAAATACTAAACCTTGCTAGTGCTGAAAACTGTTGACGAGCTTGGACGTTTTTGAAGGCAATCTCTTGTTGTTCGATCGTCAATACTTCCTTTCGACACATGATTAACTAATATGACTCTAAACTCAATATACGTGGCCTCTAATATCATCTTGGCCACTCAAATGACTCAAAATAACGAAAATAAACACATAATCTATGATAAACAAATACAAGAACTCAATTACATAGTCTTCAAGAACTCGAGATAACTTGCATTTGGTGTTGCCCGGATCCTTCGTGACTGGATTCTCATCATTCCCCTCCTCTTGAAAGGGATTCTTCCTCGAATCCTAATGTTGGACCCCCAAAGGTTGAACATTTATATCAATCCACTCGGATCAAATGTTAAACGGCACGCACATTCATCCGGTTGCCCAAATCCCTGCACATAAGAAACAATAAAATTAGGCAAAATATTATTAGATATGTTAGCATTCAAACACTCACGTCTAATGTCTCTCATTTTTATCATAAGCACAAATTTTCTCTCTTGTTTTACCTCATTGGCCTTTCCTCCCATATTTTTGGCCCACTCAAAATTTGTACTCTCCTTTTTCTTGGCCATCTCTCGCATCTCGCAACTAACCTTGGCCAAACTCTCAAGCTCTCTATTTTTATTTTCACTCAAGCTCTCATTTTTCTTGGCTTTTATTTCTTTCTTTTGCTCACTTGCCGAACACTCTTTTTCTTGTGACTCACAAACTCTCATCCTCACATGAACATTATAGATTTCTGCAGGTGTAAGAGATGAAAGTATGAACTTTCTCTGCTCATGCTCAACAATATAGCAATTAGTGTATCCATCATGCACAACTCGCCTATCAAACTACCATGGCCTACCCAACAAAATATGAATAGCCCGCATTGGCACCACATCACATAATATATCATCCTTATAACCCCGAATCTAAAAAGACACCAACACTCTTTTATTAACTCGCGCCTCGCCACAATCATTGAAACATTGTAGAGTATACGGCTCTGGATGTTCAAGTGTAGGAATCTCCAACTTCTCCACCAATTTCGCACTAGCCACGTTTGTACAACTACCTCCATCAATGATCATACTACACACCTTATCCTTAACTAAGCATCTAATGTGAAAAATATTTTCTCGCTGCTCATGATCAATTAACTTTGGCTCAATATTCAAAACTCTACGTGACACTAGTGATAACACATCGCCCTTCACCGGCTTAACTACCTCTAGAACCTCCTCCAACTTTGGCATATCACTATAATCCGGCTCATCCTCACCTTTGGACTCTACATCACCATTAGCCCGAATCACCATCACTCTTCTATTCGGACATTCACTAGCTCTATGACCCCTCCCATGACATTTAAAACACTCAATTTCTCTAGTGCGTGAAGTAGAAGGATCAAATTTACCTGATGGTTTTGCCTTGTCCGAGTCTGTCTTGTTCTCCACAACTTTGGGTTGTTGTGAAAAACGCGTGTCATCCATCGCAGGCGTATTCGAACCCCAAATACTGGTGCTAGTGTTGGGATTTTGCCGTGTAAAACCCCTCCTCTTGAGATGATGCTCAACATTGACCGCCTTGTGCACCATCTCCTCAAGATCGACACAATGATGTAAGTCGACGGCATCTGCTATAGGAGTATTCAGTCCTGCGATAAATCTCGCCATCGTAATCTCGCCATCGTCAACCTCTGCATCCTTTGATAGACGCCTCTGTAACAATGATTTGGTACAAAGCGACGTTGCATCAAACTCCTCATCTCCTCCCATGTGGAAATGGGCCGCTTGCCGCTCCTCCTCCTCGAGACCATCAATTGATCCCACCAAATACTAGCATAATCCGAGAACTCAGTTGATGCCAATTTCACATTTTTCAATTCGGAATAATTTTGGCAATTAAATACATTCTCGATTTTTCTCTCCCAATCCAAATAGGCGTCCGAATCACTCTTCCACTGGAACGATGGAATTTGCATTTTGATGTTACTCAAATTGCCATCCTCCCATCCCCTACCAATCCTATTTCCCTGCTGACCTCTACCCGGATTGTAATTTTGCTCCCTTTAGGAATCAGAATCATCCATCTCATCCGCCCATTCCTCTAGTTCAAACCTCCTTGGCCTTTGTGCCCCAGTAACAGGCTCCTCTATTTCCGGCGCCTCCCTGGGGTCCCCTAACGTCTCGATCAACACTTTCTTTATGAGACTTTTAAGTGCCTCCATATCCAACTTATTACCTAAATACATCAGTTGTCGGCTTTTCTTGGACATGATATATAAACAAGTGCAATAATACCAACAACAATCCCAAAAAATAAATCTCATGCTCCCAACAAATCACGAAATCAACTCCCCCGTGTTTTTTTTTAATTTGGATTTTTTTGGGGTAATCCTCGAAGAACTAGGGTTTATAAGAAATTCTGGAAAATAACAAAGATAAAAGAAAACAAGGATAGACTTAACATTGCTAGATGGCTCTGATTACCAACTGATGTGAACCGCATCAAGGACTGTGCATACGACCCAACAACAATATGTTGTTAACCCAAGATCTTCACTAGTTCGGTTAAGATTGGTGGAAATCTCGACTCATTGCTTAGAAAAGTAAGAACCTCAGTATGCGTAGACGCCACAAACGAATGTGTAAGTTCGCTTGATAAATCGGTAATCGCAATAAGATGAACAATCTTGAAGCTTTTGGAAAAACCCAAAGGGTTGGAGAGAAACTCAATTCAATATTCAATATCAAAGTTATTATAAAAAAAAAACAAGTATTTGCCTTATATAGGCGACTCAAAACAAACCCTAAACCAAAACAAACCCTAAACCAACTAGGAAACAACTTAAAAATCAGAAAAGGAAATAAAAACTGGACAGAACTCAAAAACGCGGCTCCTGAACACGGCCGTGTCTCAGGCCGTGTTCCCCGCTGTAATTCAGAACCAAACCCAATCCTGCAATACGGCCGTGTTGCTTGACACGGCTAGGCCGTGTTGCCGAGCACGACCGTGCATGTGAACATGGCCAGGCCGTGTTGGCCTCCTTTTCATCCGTTTGAGTCTGAATTAGCTCCTGGTGTCTTCATGAAGTTGTAGCCCTTTGTCTTATCTTTCTGTAGCATCTCGAATCAGCTCAATATCAATTTTGTAGAGAAAGTTATGGCCAAAATACTAAACCCTGCCAGTGTTGAAAACTGTTGATGCGCTTGGACGTTTTTGAAGGCAACCTCTTGTTGTTCAATTGTCAATGCTTCCTTTCGACACATGATTAACTAATATGACCTTATTTCAATATACTTGGCCTCTAACATCAACTTGGCCACTCAAATGACTCAAAACAACGAAAATAAACACATAATCTATGATAAACAAATACAAGAACTCAAGAAATCAATTACATAGTCTTCAAGAACTCGAGATAACTTGCATTTGGTGTTGCCCGGATCCTTCGTGACTGGATTCTCATCAAGAAGCCTCTGTAATTCCAGAAGACCCCATACGCCGTAAGACATCCCGACGCTTACGAAGCGATGCCATCCGTATTCACCTTGATCCATCCGGGAAGGGGTTTTTGCCAATCAACCTGCACAATGTTTGGAGCTTTTCTTGGACGGCCAGGAACATAAAGTCTCCGAAGGGTGAAAAGATCCCATTGATCATTATCAATGCAACCCTGATCTAAAGATGAAGATTCGACAATGAGAACCCGAAGCTGGACAATAGCAGCGTCCACCCTCCAGGTCTTAGTCCAGATATGCCAAATAAGCCAGATGCAAGATAATGCTACTGCACGCCATAAAAAAGGGACATGCTCACTAAATCGAAAAGACATCAAGTGCACCAAGAATTCATCGAAACTGTGAGCAAGATGAAAGTGAACATCAAAGGTACTAAAAATCCAACGCCAAAGAGCCCCTACAAAGACACAAGAGACAAATAAATGATAAATGGATTCGACATGAGTACAACAAAGTCCATAGACGGAGGGGCCGATAAAACCCCAATTTCGCAACAAATCCAGGACCGCCAGACAATTATGAATATCACGCCAAGCCACAATCAAACGCCTTTCCGGTATGTAAGGGGACCAAACCCATGAACCTGAATTGACCCTGGGAGATGATGGACGAAGATGAGAGTATGCAGCTTTCGAAGAAATCTCTCCATCAGCGGAGTGCATCCAAACCCGTTTATCCTTCCAGGATGGGGCAATAGGAAAACAGACGATGTCCCGAACTAGATCCAAGTAAGACTCAATGAATGAAAATGTGAAATGTCAGGAATCATCGTAGAAGTAGTCAGAAAAACGTTGCCCAAAGAGGTACTCATGAGGGATTCCATTTCTATCAGCAATGGAGTATCCCAACCAATTGCCAATCTAAAATAAGACCTCCGAATTAATCCCAGGGATCCATCGTGACTCCGGCAAACTGTCCTCAATGCGAGTCCTAATCCCAGCTCAAATAGAAGATGGTAAAAACGTACGACGAATGGAACCATCAGAAAGCAAGTAATGTTTTCGAAGAATCTGAAAAACCATTGAGTCCGATGTCATAACTTTCCATCCCAGTTTAGTCATAAAAAGCATTATTGGCCACAATGATAGAACGAATACAAAGGCCGCCTTCTGCCCTAGGTTACAACAACGAGCCCAATTGACCACCACAAAACCTTTAGAATTAACATCACCAGTCCAAATAAATTTATGCATGGCCTTCTCCATTTGCTTGAGCATAGATATCGGCCACTTGTAAATCATCATAGTATGGACAAAGGAACTAGTTATAAAATATAAAATATACGCACGAATTTATTTTATCAAATATACATATATATATAGTTTTAACATAAGAAAGATATCTCATTATAACAAGCCATTTAAAGTAAAGAAAATCTAAATATTCATTTATTTCTAACAAATTCACATATTTACCAATTTATAAAAATATCCCTTGAAGTCTATTGACATATATAAATCTTAAAAATAACATAGTAATTCGATATTTATCATCTCAAATCGAAAATTTCTACAAGTTGAAGATTTATTCTCAATACCAATAAATTATAAAATAAAATAAATGGTTCAAAATTTATGAGTAGGTAATGTTTGTAAAATGCATCTAATGCAAGGAAATCTCTTAAATAAACTAAAAAGGATTTTCAATCCATCAAAATCAAAGACGGGAACGATTAGTGCAATTATAAGTTTATAAGATTCTTTAGAACTTATTTAATCATTCATATATATTGAACTAAAATCAAATATATTCAAATATCTATAGTTTTCAACATATTTTAATTCATATCAGTTTAATTTTTTACCCACGTCTATTTATTTATAAGAACATCTATTATTTCAGTAATGTTATTAAGTTATATTATATTTCGCTAAAGTCATAATTGATACAAAACTAATTCATAGAATTTTTTTAGTTATATTTCTTATAATTTTTTAATGCCAATTGTATTTAGTTCAATGATAATATATAAGTTTAATTTTTTCTTGCGGATTTTGATTTATGATTAAAAATAAATGAACGACATTTACAATAAATTCAAAATAATTTAGTCAATAATAGTTACAATCTATATATTAAGATTTTAATTTTAGTTAAATTATTAAAATTATTTGGATCACGTGCAACGCACGTTTACCTTACTAGTGTATCAAAAAAGTATATGCGAGCTGGTGAAGATTTGGTGGGAACTCATACTGAATAGCATCTATGTTGGTTCGATTTGGGAAGAGTCATTATTATTAGATTTGCGGGGTCGAATATAAATGTTCTCTTTACCTGGGAGGACCTGGTTGTACGTTAGCAGACCCCATCAGAACACTGACTCATGTGTGCATATCCTACGGTTTACCTTTGGCGGCAGCAATAAGAGTCGGAGTTGTTGTCCTCAGGCATAGTCAGGGGTAAGCCTGAAAGCTGAGTTATAAAAAAAAATAAGTATACACATTGATATCAATATTATTTCATATTTTTATTGTATTATAATAGTAATATCCACAGGCAAAAACTCACAGGGAAACTTAAGGGAAATTTTTAAAGTACCCACTATGGATAGTGGGTACTCTTTTCTATCCACTAGGATAACAAACTTCATTTCTACCCAAATTGGCCAAAATACCCCTCCTTTAAGTTGGTGTTTTTCAATTTTGAAATCTAAGACATAAATATACCATTTAATACCGTATGGAAAACCGTATAAAAACCAATCACAAATCAAAACTGAAAAAACAAAACAATACTAAACCCATTTCGTGCCCAACTAGGTCAAAAGGAAGCAAAAAATACAAACCCCAATTTCGTGCCCCTTTGTCTTCAAGAAGAAGAAGAAATTTCCACCCCCCCATTTCGTGCCCAATTCGGTCAAGAAGAAGAACAAATAGAAGGAAATACCCAACACCCATTTCGTGCCCAACATCGTGCGAGAAGAGAAATGGCTTCAATCGTGCCGTCATCGTCCGCCTCCGCCTCTACATCCGCCGCTGCCACTGCCGTCACCCCTTCCGCACCTTCCTTCTCCGCTCACGAACAGGTAAGGGTAGAGTTTCGAAGTTTTGTTTGTTGTATAATGTTCGAAATTTTGAATGATTAGGGTTTAGTTTGGAAATATATTTCATGGGTTTGTTATAATGTGAATGATTAGAGCTTAGTTGTTCGAAAGTTTTGAAATATATGAAGGTTTGAGTTGTTTTGTGGGACTGTTAGATGAAAAATGGTGGATTTCTATTTTGGTTTTGGCACAATATGGCGTTGAAGACGATGGGGCACAATATCGTGTCGTAGGGTAATTTGGGCACGATATCGTGCCTAGTTTATTTTTGGCATGATATGGTGTTGAAGACGATGGCACGATATCGTGACGTAGGGTAATTTGGGCACGATATCGTGCCCTAGTTAATTTGAACTCCATATCGTGCCCTAACCTTATTTGGGCACGATATCGTGCCCCAGCCTAATTTGGGCACGATATCGTGCCCAAGCCTAAATTGGGCACGATATTGTGCCCCAGTTTAATTTGGGCACGATATCGTGCCCCAGTTTAATTATTTGAAATCGTGCCTGTATCGTGCCTCTACCATCTGATCTTTAATTTATGTACCTCATTACTACATTTCTTCAATTTTTGTACCTTATTACTAAATTGCAATTTATTAATTGTTGTAGGTCGGTCCACAGTGGTTGAGACCCTCATATCATCGAGATAGGGCCCAGATCGCGGGATACGTTCGATCGAATATTATCCAGACCATTATAGATGAGTTGCGGGAGATCGGTGGTGGTTTATATAGTCAGTTTAGACAGTCAGCTTTCGGATATTTTATGGATTTTGGGTATGACGGAGCTAGTTATAATGCGTCACTGCATGCATTGGTTGCGATGGAGGTGCATGTGCCGGACGCTCCGGAATCGGAGTGTTGGTTCCATGTCGGAGAGCAGACTATCAGATTCTCTCGGCGTGATTTTGCTATGATATCAGGATTGAGATTTTCAGGGTCCACATTTGACCCTAACGGTGATTTTGAGGTACCCGAGACTGGTATATATAGACGGTATTGGCCTGGGGGTGATCGGGTTACTGCCGCGCATTTACGCGATTTATTTGCTGATGGCACCTTCCGTGACTCACCAGACGATGCCCTAAAGGTGGCGAAGGTGTTATTTGCCTTTTACATGATACTGTGTTTCGATGGCGCATGCACGACGCGATGGGCCGTTGGTGTGGTTTTGATCGAGGACGATGCACAGTGGGAGACTTTCCCTTGGGGGAAATACTCCTTTTAGATATTGATGCATTATATTCGGCAGCTGCATGATGTTTTACCACCTGGCCGATATACGAAGGACGTTCCACCTCGATATCAGCCAACTTCTTAACATTTTTATGGGGCCACTTATGTCTTGCTGGTACGTATATTTTTTTATTTTATTTATATTTGTACTTAGTTTTTTAAATATTTAAAAAATCTTATTTTTGACACTTATTAATGATCTCACATATTTGGGCATTCGAGGCGATACCTCGCCTGGGTAATGCCTGGGCGACTCGAGTATCCGACACCCAGTTGCCTAGGTGCCTTCGATGGAGGTTTTCGAAGACCACCATTGACATGACATATTTTTTCTTTGACACGGTATGTATTAACATTGTTTACTTATTTATTTATTTAATTAATAAATTATTTTTCATTAATTTATTTATATATTTATTTACAGGCTTTAGTGTGTCATGAGATATTGGATCTGACCGAGGAGGAGCTCCAGCAATATATATGGAGCGAGTCGATGATCCAGTTATTTAGTTAGGTCCTCCTCGGTTCATCCCGAAGGAGAACCAATTTTTAGGCGCTGGTGTTGGGAGGGGCGGGCGGGCGGCGAGGTACGAGTCATTCGACCCAACCCCTATTGGCATAGAGGGAGTGTCGATTCGATGCCCGGCCCCTATTGGCGGGGGGCGAGTCTTGGCTTTGCTAGGCGAGTCGGCAGGCGGGGGCGGATCGGGGGAGAGGTAGACCCGTTTGAGGCCGACACTACACTCCTACGATTCATAGGCCGGAGAAGCGGCGTAGGACAGATAGCCCATCATCCCATCGGGCTGATGATCCTTTAGATGGCCGGACAGATGACGCATTAGCTGGACATGCAGATGCATGGGTTGATCCATCTGTCCATGAGGAGTATGCACGTGTTGATCCATATGTCCATGAGGAGTATGTGCGCGATGATCCATCAGTCCGTCAGGATACTCGTGTGGATCCATCTGTGAGTTGGCAGACAAATATGCTGGCACTGATGCGGGGTGTTATGCAGGAGATTAGCCAGTTCGAGAGACGCATAGAGGAGCGGTTCGCTCGATTGGAGACACGAGTCGATGATGTCGTTCCTCAGTTAGAGACTGTCATCTCAGAGGAGGGTTCTCGCTTGGACAGACGCCTAGATCAGGAGATAGGTCGGGTCCAGACCTTATTCAGGAGGAGATTAGGTGTCTGTTCCCATATCTTGATCAGTACGATGACTTTGTGCATGGCAGTCAGAGATATCCGAGCCAGTCATCGCAGCAGACGCCACCGTCGATTACCCTTCCTCCGGCCACGTCGACTCCTCCTCCGGCATTGTCGACTTCTCTTCCGCCACTATCGACTCCTATTATGCCTGTGTTATCACATTCTCCACGACCACGAGTGTCAGTCACGATTCCGAGGCCATTGCCATCTCCTCTTCGAGCTCCCCCTCCGACACTCGTGGTCTCTGGTCCACGAGCGCCCTCTCTAGGTTTGCCCTCACCGCCTACTTCCTTCATCCAGGTTCGGGATAGGCAGCCATCGCAGCATATTCGCAGCCCATTCAGGGATCCTAGGTCTCGCAATCCAGACCCGACCGCGAGGGAGTATACCCGCTTCTTAGAGTATAATGAAGAGTAAGTATTAAATATTTTTGCATTTGTCGTGTCGTCTTAGTATTAAAATCTTATATTAGTGCAATGTCTTAATATTTGAGGGTCCAATTGCAGGAGGAACGTGGGGCTTATGTACCTTGTTGGGCCATCATTTTTTAAGGAAATGGCGGATCCAAAGGAAGAGTTGGAAAATGATGTAAGTTCTTAAATTTTTGCATTATTTAGTTGATGAATATTTTATCGATTAATATGGATTTCTTTCATTTCTGTACAACATATAAATGCATACCTGTCCATACTACAGTCCGATCCCCATTTTCTTGGGGTTGAGCCCACTGAGAAGTAAAGGGGAACTTACAGGATTGTATCTACTACTTTTTCGGTTAGTTTATTTATTATGTGTCTCGCATTTTACTGTAAACTTAACAAATGATACTTGTTAACTTATAAACATTTTTCACAATGTGTAGGATTCCATACGGCTTATATGGAATGGTATGCATGGTACGGATCCTGCTGACACAGTATGTGACCCAGCGACCGTGGAGGAGATTCCTCCCGGACAGGAGCTGGATGAGTTGGTTAGGGTTGTCCAGCAGGGATCTACAGGATGGGGTAATCCTGGTCCGTGGAGTGCCGTATCGCAGGTAAACTTGAATTTATTTATTTTTTTGGCTAGTTTATTCATTTTTTTCATTCAAATTTTTTGATTATTTACTGATTTTGTTTTTCCCCAGGTGTTCATGATCGTGAATTTATCGGGCCATTTTGTCGTGTGCAGACTGGATCTACGTAGAGCCAGAGTACATTTGTATGACTCTGTACGTGCCCGATACACAGATGATAATTTTGACAATTGGCTAGCCGGCATACGTCCACTCCGTTGCATGCTCCCATGTGTGCTCATTAGCGCTGGATACTACTACGCCATAGGTAAGGAGCCCGTTCGGCGCGAGTGGGACCTTGTCTTTGCGCAGCCGAAAGATTGTTATTTGCAGGACGACACCACCAGTTGTGGTGTATTTGCCATATATTCCGTCATTAGTTGTATCACGCAGAAGATTAATACGAAGTATGGGCAACAGTCGATTCCTGAGATAAGGAAGAAGTTGGCGCAACAGGTTTACCAGTACAGTACAAATAGTAGTACTTTTGAGTTGTAGTACATTTTTATTGTATATCTGATAAATATTTTGAGTTAGTTATTTAAATTAAATATTCATTTTGCATGATTTTTCTTAATTTGTTTAAAAAAAACAAGAATTTGTTTACTTTAAATTAAGAGAGTTACAATTAGCAAATAAGAAATCCACAAAAATTTACAAACATATTCATATGAGATTGGGCACGATATATCGTGCCTAATTATAAGAGGGGCACGATATCTATAAAGGGCACGATATATCGTGCCGCTCTTATAATTAGGCACGATATCGTGCCCAATATAAGGGGCATGATATTGGCCACGATATATTGGGCACGATATCGTGCCCCTTATATTGGGCACAACGATATAAGGGTACGATATACTGGGCACGATATCGTGCCCCCCTTATATTGAGCACGATATATCGTGCCATTCTTATATATAGGCACAAAATACTCACTAACTTGATTAACTAACATATATTTAAGATAAATGACTACTGAGTTTCTGCTCTTAGTGTGTTTTTCTAACATAGTATTATATTTGAAATAATTTTTGCCTAATTTTCATCATCCGGACTTCTCGGGCATTTTCTACGGGTATGATCATATGCTCGGCATATTCCACATTTCTTCTTACTACGCACTTGTCTTGAAGGACCCGGCTGTGTCACTGATGCACTTTCGCGCTCATCAAGCGGCAATGACATAGTGCATTTGATGCAATTGTGGCCAGCACCCCCATACCTTGAACAAATTTGACTCTTACGTGAACGATTACTTGATGATTCAACAGCAGAGTAAACTCTACTTTGTCTAGGACGACCTGCTTGTCTCGGGTTATTTGGAGGGTTGCATACTAATTCTCACACCTCTTGTTGTAGAACCTATTCACTCGGATCAGGAACTGGTAAAACTTCATCCGCCCACATTTATTGAAGATTTTCATTTTTATAATAATGAGCAACAAATGAATAGATATTGACGTTCGCCTTTCTGCACAAATAAACAAACAATTATGTGAAAATATTTAACAAATTATGTGAAAATATTGATATAAATTTTAAATTTGTTTATACCTAATTGCTGCAGATGCATGGGCGCAAGGCATCAATTCATATTCAAATTCTCGACAGCTGCACATTCTTTGGGATAAATCAACCAAATAGGTCTTTGTTCCATCTTTCACTTTGTACTTCACATTACTAAGACATTGTACATCCATTATATGACCTATCTCAACCGCATCACTTAATCTTTTGGTTGCTTCAAGTGTTAGCTCTTGATCTCTTTCATTAGCAGCAGTGCGTCGTTCATAAAACCACTTTTCAATAATAGTCCGAGCACACTCAAGCACAGAACAAACAGGTAACTTTTTGGCCCATAATAACCGACTATTGAAGCTCTCAACTGAGTTTGATGTCATGAACCCATAACGCCGGACAAGACACTTAACTCGAGACCATCTATCTTCCCATGCACGTTCTAACTTCTTAAACGCACCCGTCTCACTAGCAACTTTTATGTTTTCAAAATACTTATCATAATCTTCACGGCGGTATGAATATGCTGCATTCCTAAACATTGCTACTATATGTTGACCGTATTGAGCCAAATTACTCTGCAAATGATAAGTGCAAAGCCCATGTGATGCTTCCGGGTATCTTGTTTTTATGGCATTACGATACTCTTGTCTTGATCGAGAAACAATCGATGAGATCACGAGGGCAATTATAAGCATCTCTCAACTATCTCAAAAACCATGTCAAGGATTCGTCGTTTTCAACATCCCCAATTCCAACCGCAAGTGGGAAAATCTGTTCATTACCATCTTTTGTTACGACCACAAACAATATTCCCCGGTACTTTCCTTTAAGGTGTGTTCCATCAATCACAAAAACTGGTCGGGCATTGTTCTGGAATCCAGTGATTGATGCATGCAAAGCAAAAAACACGTACTTGAATCTGTTAACATTATCCGACTTCCATCTAGTTACCGATCCGGGATTCGTTAAATTCAACATGTGTAAGTATGCCGGAATTAGATTGAATGACTTGTTGCTATCTCCATATATCAACCCAAAGGCATGATGCTTAGCACTCAACGCAACATTATAACTCATTTTAAGCCCATGTCGCGATTCCAACTCCGCTATCATATCTCTTGGCACGAGCGCAGAATGTTCCACTAGTAATCTAGATGCAAAATACGCACCTACTACTTTAGAATGCACCCGCCTAGATGCATTGTCATTCAAATTTAACCCACATCCATGGTGCTTGTCAAACTTCCCTACTCTCCAAATACCATCCTTTCCATATGCACGCATTCGAAAAGGGCATCGTTCATACTTGCATATTGCATGAAAACGAGTCTTATCCGAGCGTTCAACTCGATACTCGACTTGATTTTCAAGGTGATACATGCCTAGTGCGATATCCAATTCAGTTTTGCTCATGTATGTTGCTCCTTGGCGCAATGTCCCACCAGATGCTTCCAATCTAGCAGGTTCTTCGGGAGGAACTGAAACGTGCGAGAGTGCACCAGGAATCACCCAACTTCGTCCTGTGGGCACTATTGTTTCGTCCATATTGTCTCTATGGATATCTGGATGTATGTTAGCACCTCGTACTTCTGCTGCATCTTGGTTTTGGTTTTCTGGAAATACTTCTCTCCGTCTACGTCTCCACTCACAAAATTCCTCAAATTCAGCACGTTGCTGGTCATTTTCAAATTGATTATTAGCTTCAACATCAGTACCAACATCACCAGCAGTGTAGTTCTCACCAAAATCATCTGGGTTGTTATTACAATCAACATCACCAGCACTGTAGTTTTCACCATAATCAACTTCATTATTATCACAACCAACATCAGCATCAGTATTATCACGATTAACATCAGTATTATCACAACCTATATCAGGATTATAGTCATCTTCATTGCTTGGCCTTATACTAGGTCCCGGAGAATTGATATTTGGAACATTAACTGTAGGTGATAGTGGACGCGGATGATCAATAATTGGAACATTGTTCATATGCATAAAAGGTGCTCCACTAGGCCTTACTGCATGACTATATAGATTGATGTGCGGTACACCGTATTGTTGAAAACCAAGATGGTGCATGTAGTTGTAACTAGGCCCAATGACTTTTGAAAAATCATTCTGACTAGCCATTAGTTGCATAAAACTTCCACCAACACCTTGTTGACCTTCAACGTTCTCAACTCGATTATGCCCAGACTGACTTCCCAATACATTATGCGAACTAGTCTCACCCATCCTTTTTCTTTTCAGTGTTACAAAAACAACTGGTAACTCGGTGTTCTCAAACGCACTTTCAATGTCATCGTCGTTTTTCAACTTTAACTTCCCAAGTTTGTTTCTAGAAATATCTACAATAGCATTACACAATCGTATGCGCCCCTATCAACTTCAACAACACCATAAACCTCCTCCAATATTTCACTATAATTCATTTTGCCCGGTTTAAGACGTACAACTTCTTCTTCACCATTTTTATATTCTAAACCTTCCCAATGACCACCAAATCGAACAACAACATAGCCAGAGTTCATCTACATACAAGAGATATAGAGAAAAAATATTAAAATACATAAAAAAGGGCATGTTTTGTACTTTGGCACGATATATCGTGCTATATTTTTTAAATTGGCACGATATATCGTGCCTGTTTTGTACTGAGGCACGATATATCGTGCCCTATATTGGGCACGATATATCGTACCTCTTATAGGGCACGATATATCGTACCTCTTATAGGGCACGATATCGTGCCTCAGTACAAAATGTGCACGATATATCGTGCACTGTGCTTCATAGATGCAGAAAATTTTCCCTTTCACAATACATTTCACATATTTTGCAAATATATTGCTCTTGAACAATTTAAACAAGGTTAAGTAATTAGGAGGAGAAGAACATTACCTTGTTATTCGATTTTTTAGTGCGGTTTTGGTGATGAAAGACCACAAAAATAACTTCTTGATATTTTGTGAAGAAGAAGAAGAAGAAGAAGAGAGAGAAAAAATGAAGAGCAAAATAGAAGGGGAGGGTTCACGTATGTATTGGGAGTATTTAATTGCAAGAGAGATAAATACACATATACCTACTTTAAAGGTTTGCATTTAAAGCCTCAAGAGTATAGTGGTAAAAGAACCCCAAAAGTGGGTAGAAAACTATGTTTTTTATCCTACATGTCAAAAAACCCTCTCACTTATCCCAAATGGGTAATTTGCCCTATTAACTCTAAACTTAAATAGCATTTCACATGTCAGTGGATCAAGTTGTTTATTTTTCTTTCAGACCTTTAATTATTCATCATTCAACTGAGTCGGGACTTTTTAATTCAAACAAGATAATATATGAGATCTAAAAGTGTGCATGATTTGCAGGCATGCATATCCCAGATCTATGTCAAAACAAGTTGTTTATTTTTAAATCTCTTCTTTCGATCTATTAACATTATCCTTTCATTTTTCAGAAAAAATATATCTATTCTACTAGGTGTATGAAAACATATTGTACGAGAAACACAAATCAATATTTATACGTGTGTGTGTGTATGATGTAGCTGCATTAGTCCTTCAATTCACACAATGGCTCCTTGTACTCTTTCAATCTTCATTTTCTCCTTGTTTATTTTATCCTCTTTTTCAAATGCTCAGAACCTGGGTCAAAAACCCCAAGCCTTCATTTTTCCCATCAAGAAAGATGACACAACTAACCAATATTACACCAAGATTTGATTGGTTCAAACAAAGACCACATTGAATGTGGTGATTGATCTTGATGGCAAATTCCTGTGGTTCTATTCTACCGACTACTTGTCGGCAGCCTCTTCATATCGCCCTATTAAATGTGGGTCCCAACAATGCAAGATCGCCGATGGAGTCGGATGTGTCTTCTGCTACTCGTCCTCTCCTGTGCCCGGATGCACCAACAAAACGTGCTCCGAATATTCCCTCAACCCTTTCACTGGCACCCAGCTACACAACGGCCTAGGACAGGACGTTCTGTGCGTGTATTCGGTACGTGGGTTTCAGTACAGATTAAAAGATTTCCCTTCCAGTTCTCGGATCCATATTTAATGGAAGGGCTGGGTAGTCCCAGTGCAGGGGTAATTAGGTTAGGCAGGACTAGGATTTCATTACAAGCACAACTCGCTTCCACTTTCAGGATTCGACAAAAATTCGCGCTTTGCCTTCCGTCTTCTCCCGGAAACAAAGGAAATATGATCGTCGGCCAGACGGCTTACAAAAATCCGTTTCGAGAAATCTCCAACTCGCTTCTCGCCACACCCCTCATCAGAAATCCTGTGAGCACTTATGGGAACGATCAGATGGGCAATTTGACAGTTGAGTATTTCATCAATGTGCAGTCCATTAAAGTTGGTGATAAGACTCTTTCCTTGAACAAAACCCTATTGTCGATCGACGAGAATAGTAGAAGTGGAGGGACAAGCATTCGGACCGTGAGGGCTTATACGAGTCTTGTCGGGTCGGTATACAGGGCTTTGGTTAAAGAGTTTGTGAAGGCTGCTGCATCCACGAAAATCAAAAGAGTGGCATCTGTGGCTCCTTTTGGGGCTTGTTTCGATTCCAAGACTACTGGGAGACCCAAGATAGGGCCTCAAGTTCCAACTATCGATTTCGTTCTGCAGAGCCACAATGTTTATTGGAGGTTTTATGGGTCGAATTCGATGGTTAGAGTTAGTAACAACGTAATGTGTCTTGCATTTGTTGAAGGAGCAATTAATCTGCTAGGACCAACAACCTCAATAGTTGTGGGAGGGTATCAAATGGAGAATTATCTGCTTGAATTTGATGTCGATAATTCAAGGCTCGGATTTAGCTCTTCGCTCTTGCTACATGATACAAGTTGTTCCAAGTTCGGAGCTTCCTAGGATGGATGAGTGAGACAAACCGTATAGGAAGTTCATCGATTTCCATGGTCAACTTAAAATTTGGAAATTAATGTAATAAAGGGAGGATGTGCATATCTGATTAGCGGATGGCTCCCCTGATGAGCTATTAGCTATGCTTGATTGTTGGTTTGAAAGATAGGAATGTGTGGATTTAGTTTGTTTTGTTTTGTTGCCTTTAAATTAGTACATGTCTAGTCTGTCGGCACTTGAAAAATTAAAATAGAAGATCCACATCATCATATCGAGAAATGTTCATTTACTATGATCCTGCTAATGATCACACACTGGAGTTTTTCGCTCATCTTTTTTCTATCTAATGATCATGCTCAAAAAGTGTGGGATCATTTCTCTAGATTGTTGGAATGTTCAGGTCGGTGTTCACCGTTTCGATATGAACCGGAAGTCTGGTCAACGATTATCAGGTTTCGGTTTGAATCGTAACGGGAAACCATTTTTGCCAGATTCGATTATGGTTCGGTCATTTGAAACCGTGAACAGACAATTTCAAACTGTGAACAGACGGTTTCGTTGTTTTTTTTTCTTTCATATTTTACGAATTATATAATTCCTAATATGTGAGCCACATATTTAATTATAATTATATTTGTCATTTAATTATTAGTGGACTAATTAAGTGATCTAAATCCGATGGAGTCCTAAGGCTACTGTTTGATATGAAAACAAATAGTAGATACCTAATAGCAATCAACTTAGGAATTATGGAAACCCTAATTTGATATCTATATAAAGACAATATACTAAATGACACATAGCTTTCTATTCTCCCCATCAAGATTCAAGACGGAAAAGAAAGGTGCCATAAGGAATCCGGAGATTTAGTTGAGGAATGCCATAAAACCAAACCCCTTTCGTGATTGTGGGATGCTTGTGTTCGTGTACGTATGAGATCCACTGATGATACCCGAGCCGAGCTGTGAGAAATTAATCCACGTCATCAGTCTGACACATATTCGAATAGGTGACCTACGGGTGACGTCAACAATGATGTACGACAACACGTCACGAATTAGGCTCGCCCGCTACCGAGCCCAACGGCTACCAAGCCCAACCGCAACACGGCTACCGAGCCCCGAGCCCCGAGCCCAAGTTTCGAAATGAAACGCACGCACGCGACAACCGTAAAAATAAACACATGCCCATGCTTGACACTTTATTGGTATCGAGAACGCCACATGTCGAGAATTATGAAGAGAAGTCGACAAGTGGCAAGTTTTGGCTGACATGCACAACTATAGAGGGACATGTGTCGTTTTTTAGCTATTTTATTAATTAATGAATAGTTAGTGCAAAGATGACTATTATAAACCCACTTACTCAAAATGGGTATAAAAAGTCTGAAAAGGAGAAAAGAAAAGGAGGCAGATAGTAACAAATTATAAAAAAGACCGACCCCAACATTCCGGCTCGGCAAAATACAAAAAAGGCATAATTAGCCAGAAATAAATATACGTTACGCACGTTTTCATTTCCAGGTGTTAAATCTTTTACATATTTCTACTTGTTGACCAAAACGCACGTCAACAAATTGGCACTAGAAGGAGGGCCCGTATTGGTCCAGTCCGAGTTCCAGTCAAAAGCAAGTGAAACAAAAACCAGGTAAAATTTGACATCAACCTTTTGATAAGGGAAGAAAATGAGTCAACTCGTCGAAATGCCCGTTTGATCAAGAGCAACATTTGAACAACCAACCTGGCCAAACTACGAATGGCCATAATATGCTCCAAACGGAAGCAGGGAGCACTACTTTATTCCCTTTCGCTCAGTTAATCGCCAACCCAACCTTTGTACAACAAATGAACCAACTTATATCGCAAACTCTCGCCACCACGAACTCTCAAGCACCTCCTCCACTCCTTGCAAATACTAACCCACTCAACCCACAACTAAATGTTAACATTAATCCTCAAATTCCCGGATTTCCTCGCCACGGCCCAAGAAGCCGATTCGGGTAATGAACAACATGTCCGTCATGACGTCAGAAGGCGGCAAAGAGAAGATGAGGAGGAGCAAAGTCATATAGCGAGTCATTTCGAGCAAACACGACATCGTCGTGCCCACTCGATGTTCGCCGGACGACCGGAGTTGATCCCTTTCGCCCGGCTCGATCGATAAGTTCCGGCTCGGGTTTCGGATGAGCGGGAACAACTCAGGTCAATCAGTCAAGGCCCTAGCTTATGGCGAGAACGGGATGTAGAAATACACCGCCTACGTCGTCGTCCTAAACGAACGAATTGGAAGGCGGTCCGGATGGCAAACAGGTCTCGAAGACCGCCCCAAGTATGGAGCCCGACCCAGGTTTGTTCCGTCGCCATTTTCTCCTGGAATCTGGCGATCCGTTACGCCAAAGTTGAAAATCCCCTGTCGGCCTCTATAATGGGGAAACCAACCCGACCACTCACGTTCACAAGTACTTAGCATGGATGGAACTATACGATCCAAGCGATGCCATCCTCTCGGGGCCTTCCCCACGACTTTGGGCGACCGAGCCCACTGTTGGTTTAGGACCTGCGCAGGGGATCCATTCAAGCATGGGGGATCTAGCCTCCGCCTTTACGACACATTTCTTAACGTCCAAAGTCCGAGCCGCGCTAAAGACTCCTCGTAAACATCAAACAAGGGAAAGACGAGCCCTGAAGAGTTATATTTCTCGGTTTAATAAACAAGTTCGAGAGATGGAACCGGTGTCGATGACGCCATTTTGATCGCAGACCATGGCTGGACTAGCCCCGAGACTTGGTTCAATTACTCTATCCACGAGTCGGGGCGACCTCGTATCAAGAATTTCTAATCCGCGGAACGCCATATTTGTGCGGAAGAAGCCATGGCAAGTGACCGCCCGAGCACCGACAAGGAACGTAAGAAAGGACGGAAGGAAAGAACCGATGGTTGGGCGGGTCGGGTTTTCCCATTCTCGGAAAACCCGACCACCGGATTTAGAGCTCGCCAAGAGGCGAGAGCCGAAGTCGCCGCGCTAAGGAGTACTTTGACCCACACTCAAATGTCGGCCATATGGAGTGAAGTCAGTGGTCTGAATTTGTTGCCTCTCGGCTCGGCCTCGAAAAATTGAGCCATCAAAATTAGATTCGCGTCGATTCTGCGCCTATCACAAATCGATAGGTCACGATCTTGAGTGCCGAGATCTAATTAGGGAAATTATGCGGGTTGTTCGGCAGGCGGCCTTAAAGATACGTTCATGAGCTACCACCCCCACCGGATCGCTCAGGCGTCAACCCGGAGCGCGTGATCAACCCGCTCTCTCGCCGCCCAAAAACCAGGAGAGGAAATCCTCATGATGTCAAGTGTCGGTCGGATCAATACCAACACAATGGAGGATAGACGCTCCAACAGAAAAAGAAAAGCCGATGTTAGACAGGCAACCAATGCCGAAAGACAAGTTCGGGTGGCCGAAATCAAGGAAGGCCAACCCACCGGCCACTTTGCGTTCTCGGGATGTGGATGCCGACCAGGTGGTCCATCCTCATTCGACCCTCTGGTCATCACTGCACCGATTTTGGGTATTCCGGTTCACGTAAATTTTAATTGATACCGAAGCTATTCGTCAGTCATTTATGTCCGAGCATTTCAAGATTAAATATGGATGATAGTTATATCCGTCCATGTAACGATAACATTCTCGGGTTTGGAGGAGGAAGGATAGTCCCGCTCGGAGAAGTTGATTTGCCCATCCAAATGGGACAAGGTTTGCATAAACGGACTGTCATGACAACATTCAAAATAATCAATGCCGATTCGGAGTACAATGCCATCATTGGGAGGCCATTGCTTTATCATATAAAAGCAGTCGTTTCAATATATCATTTTTGTATAAAATTCCCAACATCTGATGGCGAAGCTATACATAAAGGGAATCAAAGGGAGTCATGAGAATGCTCTCTTAAACTCCGACCGTGGAGATTAACGTGGCGAACAAGGGCAAACCAAAGGAATCACACAAGATAATCCCTTGCCCGAAGAGGAGTCCGAGCGAAAAGGGGTGATCGTTTAGGAGGATAATCCAAGTCGCCGGCTGGGAAGGAGCCAATGATGGAAGAAGGCGAGCCGCAATCGAAACCGAGCGGCGGCCGAAGACGAATTGCCCTGCAAATCAAGGAGGGGCAAAGCAAGAAAAGAAAACGAGCGGAACCAAGAAAACAGGTTGATACAATCAATGTCGGTAAGCCAAGCGGGCGCCAACTACGTATTGGTCATGATCTTCCCGAGAACCATATCGAAGCGAGTTGGTCGAGTTTTGGGAAATAATCTTGACGTCTTCGCATGGACTCATGCGGACATGCCCGGAATTGACCCCAAGTATGCGTGCCACCGCCTCAATATTGATCTAACGTTCCGCCTGATCATCCGAAAAGCGCAAACTTGGCCCGATAGATAGGCAACACTCGAAATCGAGGTTAACAAACTACTAGACAATCGCTTCATCCGGGAAGCCCTCTATCCTCGATGGGTCGCCAATCTGTTTTGGTAAAGAAAAGCAATGGCATGGCGCCTGTGCGTGGATTTTACCGACCTCAACAAAGCATGCCCTAAGACGCTTATCCATTGCCAAATATCGATTACATGGTAGATGCCACGGCGGACACGAGTGATGAGCTTCATGGATGCATACTCGGGTTACAACCAAATACGGATGCACCCAAAGATGAGATGAAAAAATACCTCATTTTTCTCTCGCTCTGGGAATTCACACATTCAAGATGATGCCTTTCGGATTGAAGAATCTTTGGTGCGACCTATCAAAGGTTAGTAAATAAGATGTTTGAGAAAATGATAGGTCACACTATGGAAGTCTATGTAGATGACATGCTAGTAAAATCACTGTACATGTCCGATCATCTAAACGATCTTAATAAAATGTTTGCTGTTTTGAGAGAGTACAAGATGATGTTAAACCCGAGAAAGTGCACATTTGGGGTCGATTCGGGTAAATTTTTGGGGTATATGGTCAGCCAAAGGGGAATCGAAGCTAACCCAGACAAAATAAAAGCCATCACCGACCTAGAATCCCCAAACTCGTAAAAAAGGTACAAAGCCTAACAGCCGATTAGCGCCCTTAACCGATTTGTTTCTCGGTCCACAGACAAGTGCAAACCTTTCTTTGAAATTATAAAGAAAAGCAAAAATTTCGAGTGGACCGAGCAAGCACAGGTTGCCTTTGAATCCCTCAAACAACATCTATCTTCAATCCCTATATTACAAAAACCGACCCAGGGAGGACTTGTATTTGTACTTGGCGGTATCCGAATACGCCATCACCGGTGTTAATCGGGCTAGATGGCTCTATTCAACATCCGATTTATTACACCAGCCAAGCGTTACATGATGCCGAGCTCGGTACCCACCAATGGAAAAGTCGGCTTATTCATTAATTACTCGGCGCGCGAAACTCCGTCCATATTTCTTAGAACACAAGATTATAGTATTGACGAACTATCCGTTGAAACAAGTGTTACACCGACCGATACTTCCGGTCGGATGATTAAGTGGGTCATCGAACTTAGCCATTTGACATTATATACGAACCACGTCTTTGATAAAAGGGACGAGGCTTTAGCCGATTTTGTGGCCGAATTCACGTCTTCCATACAATTGGAGGTCAAGGAAGACCAAGAATGGAAATTATTTGTCGACGCTCTTCCGCTGCAGGCCGAGCGGGGCGGAATCGTGATAATTGATCCAAATGAAAAATGCTACTTTGCTCGGCCGTGCGATTTCCCTCCCGCAACGAACAACGGCCGAATATGAGGTGCTCTAGCAGGTGCTTAGATATGGCGACCTCTATGGGCCTAAAACAATTATTGGTTCACGATGACTCTCGGTTGGTCGTTCATCAAATCAACGGTACGAAGCGAAAAGAGCAAAAAATTGCACAATATTTGGATTTGGTCAAGAAAAGATTATCACACTTTAAGACAAAAATCTTACATGTGCCCCGAGCCGAGAACATGCAAGCGGATGCCTTAGCTCGGCTCGGCTCGATCCGAGAGGGGAGATGTCATTACGGATGTCACTGTCACACAACAATGCCCCCGTCACTTGGTGCAAAGAAAATATATACAACCGAAACCGTCGAATAGACTTGGATGACCCCAATCATCCAATATTTAGAGAAAGGAGTTCAACCTGAAAACAAAGCTGAGGCCAGAACACTACGAACTCAAGCGGCTCGGTTTACACTAGTAGACGACATCCTCTACAAACGAGGGTACTCCATCCCACTTCTACGCCGCCTTCCGAGACAGATCATTATGCACTTCGAGAGGTTCATGAAGGAATATCACGGCAACCACGCTGGGGCCAAACGTTGGCCTATAAATTAATACGGCAAGGATACTCGGCCATCCCTGAGAAAGGATGCAACCGACCTCGTCAAAAGATGTGAGAGGTGCCAGAGATTTGCACCACAGGTCAGATATCATCCTGAATAGCTTACTTCCGTATTTAGCCCATGGCCGTTTGCCAAATGGGGAATGGACCTCATCGGACCATTACCCACCGCAAAGCAAAGGGCGTCAAGTATGCCATTGTGGCGGTGGATTATTTCACAAAATGGGCCGGGCGGAGCCTCCGCAAAAATAGATGAAGAAAAGGTTGTGAGCTTTGTATGGAAATCTATCATCTGTAGATTTGGGTTACCACATTCGATTATTACGAACAATGGGAAAGCGATTCGACAACCGAAGGTTCCGAAATTTTTGTGAACGCGTTTCCGCATAAAAAACCATTTCTCAACTCCATACCACCCCGATCGAACGGACAAGTTGAGGCCGTTAATAAAATACTCAAGCATACCCTGAAGGCGAGATTGGAGGAGTTTAAAGGCAATTGGCGGAGGAACTACCTGGCGTACTATGGTCATACGAACGACACATCGAAGCGGCCATTGGAGAAACACCTTTTCTTTAGCTTATGGAGCCGAGGCGGTGATTCTGTCGAGATTGGAGCCCCTACCTTGAATGCAAATTTTGAAGAAGACCGTAATGAGGCCGCTCCGAGCCGAACTAGACCTGCTCGAAGAAAAAGGTGCGATCTTGAGATGAAAAATACGCGTGTATAAACAAAGGAGTGAAAGGTACTACAATTCGAAAGTAAAGGAAAGAAGATTTCAGGTCGGCGATCTTGTATTGAAAAAGATAACGGGCATTCAACCGAGCCCATTGAAGCCAACCTGGGAGGGCCCGTTTCGGATCAGCCACGTCTTATCTGGTGGGGCATACCAGTTAGAATATTTGAGTGGAGAAAAATTTATGCATCCATGGAATGTAGCATACTTGAAGCGGTATTATCAATAAAGTGAAGATTTGGGGTCGATCTATGATCCAAATAGGATTCCAAAGAGTTATCCTTTCATCTGGTATTTCGTGAGCTCTCTAAAAGAAAACGAAGTTTTTACTCACCACGGCTAAAGACTCGGTTACGCACCGAGCACAAAATAAAGACTTGGTTACGCACCGAGCACAAAATAAAGACTCGGTTATGCACCGAGCACAAAATAAAGACTTGGTTACGCACCGAGCACAAAATAAAGACTCGGTTACGCACCGAGCACAAAATAAAGACTCGATTACGCACCGAGCACAAAATAAAGACTCGGTTACGCACCGAGCACAAAATAAAGATTCGATTACGCACCGAGCACAAAATAAAGACTTCGTTACGCACCAAGCACAATATCAAGACTTGGTTATGCACCAAGCAATGAGATCAAGACTTGGTTACGCACCGAGCATAAAGTGAAGACTTGGTTACGCACCGAGCACAAAATCAAGACTCGGTCACGCACCGAGCACAACATAAAGACTTGGTTATGCACCGAGCACCGAAATCAAGACTTGGTTACGCACCAAGCATAAAGTGAAAACTTGGCCATGTACCAAGCACAAAATAAGGATTGATTATGCGCCGAGCGCAAAAAAGACTCGGTTCATAAACGAAATTTCAGAAACAAAATAAAGGACAGGTTTATATCCCTAAGTACAAGAATCAATTAAGGCGAGCAGATCCCCTTATTCAGAAGCACTGAAAACCGAGCCCCGTACTTTGTAAGAAGACAGGCAACAATCTTACAAAAAAGGAAAGAGCCGAGCATCCACAAAAAAGCTTGAAACACATACACAGGAAAGGAAAATAACAATTCATTTCTACTTCAAAAATAATTACATAGGGGAGGCCGGAGCCCATTACATCTTGAGGCACAGAAGCCAAATTACCTACCTAGGAGTACATATAAAAGCATCAAGACTGAGCAGGGGGCGGAATTTCGACGGCACCGCTAGAAGCGACTTCTTCCACGTCTGGAGGAAGAGAGCCCTGTGCATTAGGAGCCTCTGCAAAATTCGGCCGAAGGGTATCGAGATCAGCCTCCGGAGGGCCAAATCTTCCTCAAGCCGAGCAACAAGATCGCCCGCCCTTAAGTAAATCAAGAATTTCTTGGAGGTTGGTCGCATGGCCACGAGTTAACATGAATGCATACTCCTCGAGTCTTTGTAAGCTTTAATGGCCTCTCTCTACGAACTTCCTCGGTTTGCGACGGGCGATTTCTTGACCTCCCTGCGTACATCGGCTAGACGCCTCTCCATTTCCTCGGCTCGGGGCGTGGCGGACGTTCGATTTCGGCGACCTTAACCCCGAGCTCTTCTTGACCTTGCGGGCCGATCTCGCTCTGCCTCGGCCCTCGCAGCAGCCTCTCTCTCGAGAATTGGCCCGAGCCGTGGCCTCATCCGCTGAGTCTTAAAAGATTCTTGTACCCCTTGAAGGGTAGCATAGGCTTCCTGCAGATCCCCGTCTGCCGTCTTTCCAAGTCGGCATATTTTTCTCTAGCTCGCGAGTCCCCCAACCGCATGCCATAAGAGCCCAATCATCCGCCCGGACATGGCCATGGCATCTTGAATGCTTCTTGGCTTGATCTCTCGAGCATAATTGCTCGATGCCTTTTGTCCAGGCACGAGCCGGGGCCGATCATTGCGGCCCGACCGCCTCCCGTAAGACCGCCCGATTGCTCCTCCGTCGGCGTGGCACATCGAACGAATTCCACAAACCACCGAGGGCGTAGTCCAACCATTCCCTCGCAATATTCATCTCTTGCTTGGTTGGGAGGAATGAAATGACCTTCCCCTGTAGGTCATCCGAGAAAGTTCACGGACCTTCCTTTTCTCGGGTGCTTCGGGATGTTCGGCGCCGCTCGACCAACCCTTTCGATCGATCGAGCTCCTCCATCACAATCCCTCCTCTTCTCCTTTGAAGAGGAGGCTGCACGCCCCGGCACTCCATCGCCAGGGGCGTTTACGGCCGGATATCTTCTCTCCGAGCCGCCTCCACATCCGCAGTTGATCGGCACCACCCGAGTTCGCCGTCTTTGTGTTCCTCACACTCGCGAAGACGTGCACGCAAATCAAGCCACGCCCGCATAAAGCAACCACCAATTAGAAGAAAGATCAAAAGAAAACAAAAAGACAATTCAAAAGGAAATGTGAAAAATACGGTGTTTACCTCGAGCGAGCGTCACTCGACTTTCGGCGGCTCGGGAAACAGTGGTTCGCCTGCGGGCACGGATGATCTGCCCACGGGACTAGTCGCCGTAGGAGGCGCGCACTCGCTCGATTCTTCGCCGGCTGTTCCCCCTGGAGAATGGGGCCGTATTTCTTCATTAACGAGAGGATTCTGTTGAGGCACTCTCTCGACCTCCACCTCCCGCTCGGCCGCCTCGTCCCGAGCCGCCCCCTCAGCTTCGGGGTCGGCGGGCAGAGCAGGCCTCAAACCAGCTGCGGCCAAGTTGGCCTCAGTGGCCAACCTCTCAATCCGCCCGTCCATGATTCCCGGGCTTGGATGTTCTCGACGCCTTCGAATAAAAGTGGGCGGCAGAGGCCCTTTGATGCCCGGTTCCCTATAAAGGTGGAAAGAAAAGACAATTACGAAAAGGAAGCGAAACAAGAAACAAAGAAAAGCGAGAAAGGGAAAAAGATAAGACTTACTGTAACCAAAAAACAAAATTTGATGGGCTATCTCCCACACGAGCTTGCCACTCGCCACTCACCACTCACCCAGAACCATTTATCCTTCCACTCCTTCAGAGAAGAAGGGAGACCTTCCACCAAACCGTCCGGATACCCCAGTCGGGTTTGTACGTAATACCATCCGGATGGCTGTCCCCGAGACGATGGAGTCGCTCGCCATACAAAGAGCTCGTTCATCTCCTTAAATTTGGGGTGAGGATATTTTTCCAGATGAAACATCACCAGGAGGCCAATGATCCTGCCCCAAGAAATAGGGTGCACCTGGGTCGGATGCATACCCCACTTGCAAAACCACCGCGTGAGAAAAGCCGGTAGTGGAAATCTTAAACCATATAGAAGGCTAGGAGCAAATACAGCCATGCAACCCTCTCGTGGGTCTTGGGAACTTCCGTGCCGTCCGGTACCCAAAAATTGATACCACTTGGAATATGGTACCTCATGGGAACTCATCTACCTCCCGAATCATTAACATGCTCGGGATATCGTTTATATCACTCGGCGTCACCGAGGCTCGACACGGAGACGAGGGGCCTCCTCCGGCCGGCCGTCGCCATTACGGTGGCCTATGGGCCCTAGCGGCCTCTCCGGCCTCGAATCGCCGGATGGTTCATCTACTCGCTCTACGTTGTCACGCTCCGGCTCCGATGGGTCCATGTCTTCTTCTTCTTGCTGGTACTGTCTAGAATCAACGCTTTGCGAGTCTTCGTCGGAACTTGCTTGTGCCAGTCCGGGTTGATACACGTTCCTCTCTAAAAACGGTCACCGTATCGGATTGAAGATAGTATGAGTCCGCCCCAAAGACGTTCCGCCGTGGAGAATCCGGAGAAGATATCGAATAACGCTCGGACTACGAGGCGGTGATGGCCGTCTTTGGTGAGAAAGAAAGGTTCGAGAGGGAGGGTCTTCGATTTCAACCTCTACACTATAACTACGACTCCTACTATCCTCAAAAGAAGACATTTATAGGTAAAGGGAGAGTATTTTGAAAAAATACCTAAGTTTGAAGTCTCGAACTTGGAAAGCCGACTCGAAATTTCTTGCTCGGTTCTAGTTGCTTTAGCTCAAAGGTCAATGGTTGCGAAAATGAATGATGAAAGGAAACGCGAGTATTTATAGATAGGGTTCCTCGATAGGCGCGACAATTATTCGAAAAAGACGCGCCTTTTAAAAACTCAAAAACCGTCAAACATGTCAAAAAATGTCGCGTCCCCACGCCCGCTGACAGAACTGACGTACCTTTTCGGTTCCCGCGCAAGATTGGTCCAAACACAAGATGCCACGTGTCTGTCATTATGGCAACCCAATTAATGCGCCGTTTCAAGCATTAATTGCTACGCGACAGGTGCCAGGAAAGAACAAAACCTTGGAGAAATCCGTTTTCCCATTAAATGTTCATCATTAGCATTAAAGTTTAACTCCGATCTCAGAGATTCTTCTCTCGGAATCAAACTTGGGGGCCTTTGATGATACCCGAGCCGAGCTGTGAGAAATTAATCCACGTCATCAGTCTGACACATATTCGAATAGGTGACCTACGGGTGACGTCAACAATGATGTACGACAACACGTCACGAATTAGGCTCGCCCGCTCACCGAGCCCAACGGCTCACGAGCCCAACCGCAACACGACTCACCGAGCCCCGAGCCCAAGTTTCGAAATGAAACGCACGCGCGACAACCGTAAAAATAAACACATGCCCATGCTTGACACTTTATTGGTATCGAACGCCACATGTCGGGAATTATGAAGAGAAGTCGACAAGTGGCAAGTTTTGGCCGACATGCATGCACAACTATAGAGGGACATGTGTCGTTTTTAGCTATTTTATTAATTAATGAATAGTTAGTGCAAAGATGACTATTATAAACCCACTTACTCAAAAGGGGTATAAAAAGTCTGAAAAGGAGAAAAGAAAAGGAGGCAGATAGTAACAAATTATAAAAAAGACCGACCCCAACATTTCGGCTCGGCAAAATACAAAAAAGGCATAATTAGCCAGAAATAAATATACGTTACGCACGTTTTCATTTCCAGGTGTTAAATCTTTTACATATTTCTACTTGTTGACCAAAACGCACGTCAACATCCACAATTGAGGTGTTTCGCATACAGATCTTACGATGTATTCAGGTATTTCGAGTATTCCATTAATCTTTGATGATTAAAGCGTGATGTTTATGCCCTAGAATCCTTCCGCATGTTCTAGGATGATTTATGAATTTTATATTTGTTATTGTAAAATTCCAATAATTGGTATCAGAGCAGTAATCGCTGCTTAATCGTTGGGATTTATGGAATATAAACTTGATTTATTTCAATTTGTAATTCTATGATTTACGGTTCATATTAAGAATGTTTTTTTATTAGAAATATGCATAAAAATTGAAAATTTTGAATTATTGTTGAAATTCCGTGCCTATTGTTGATTGGGGTTTTGAATTCTTATGGATCCATAATTCAATTTCACTAAGTCTGTTGTTTATATATTTCTTTCGTGAGAATTGAAATGTCAGAATTCTTGATTTTTTCAAATGGCTTAAACCCAAATCTGGAATTGAAATGTCATCGCGTTTCCTAAATCTGGAATTGGGGTTTTATATTATTACTCTGAGTTTCTTTTGGTTAATATTTAAAAAAAAAAGAAATTAAAAATCCCAATTTTGGTTCTTCTTGCTCGATAAACACCGGCGAAACTCATCGGTACTGGGCGACACATTGACGGCAGATAGAATGGAGAGATGGAGACTTGGTCTATTTTGATTAGATTATTGGCCTAATTTGGTTCAATGGCCGCAAATCTATTATAGTTAATTTAAAGTCTACTATGGTTTTCAGGCTTTAAATTCAAATTTGATGAATTTTGGGCTAAGTTCATATAAAGTTGTATTTTTCTGGGCTCAAATGTATTTGATGTTAGACTCGATTTTATTTAATTCAATTTGAAGTAAGAGTTTCAGATTAATTTTTGTTAGAGATCCTAAAATCTGTATAAGGTTTGAATTTTGACTTTTATATTGTTCGGCTCAAAATTCATATAAGAAAAATTTGGATTTTTTGAATTGGGATTAGGGTGTTGGGTCTTAAAGGGGTTAATTTAACCCATAAAGATTGGATTAATTTTGCATTTCATTCAAATATAATCTGTAAAGAATTAGACCCAAATTATTTTGGTTTTTGGGTCATATTTTGATTTTAGCTTAAAATCCAACTAAAGATACATTGAGCTTAATTTATTTTGGGCTCAATATAATAGATTTTGGGCTTTGACACAATTGCCCTACTTTTTGGAAACAATGACAGCTTTTTACGCTTCTCAGTACTTTTTTGGACAAATATATGCCCCCACTCATTTTTTACACAAATTTACGCTCCCACTAAAATTTCATATTCAAGATTGTTTCGAACATGTTTCAAACATGTTTTTTTCAATACAATTTCAGTGAAAAATAAATTTTGCCCCCGTTAAATAATCCATTTTACACTCGAAGTCTTATAAAAAAATCAAGAAATATACACATAAAACAACACATATTAAAACCAAACAAATTAAAAATATTATACAAAAAACATGAATAAAAAAGCTCAATTCAATATTTGATCCAATGCATGAAACATTAAAAACATGGAAACAACCAAGAAACAATATATAGAAACAAATAAGAAACAATATAAAAAACACCATATGAGCAAAAAGAATTAAAAATAGGTAAAAAAAAATTGTATTCAAACATCGAAAACTATATGGAAACAACAAAGAAACATCATAACAACATTAAAAAAGGTTTGAAAACAAACCAAAAACAACGTAAAAAATATTAAAAACATCACATAAATAAAAACAGCTTAAAAATAGGTACAAACTGTATTTAAACATTGAACACTACATGGAAACAACAAAAACAATTATTAGAACAACATTGAAAATATTATAGAATAACACAGAAATAATAGAAACAATGTACAAAATAATACATGAACAAAAAACATCATAAAAAATAGGTAAAAGTTATTTTGAAACATCGAAACAATATAGAAACAATAAAGAAACAAATTTCAATAACATCAAAAAAACATATAAAATATATAAAGCAATGCAAGAACAAAAAGAGTTGAAAAAAACATAAAAATAATCAAAAAATATGCAGGAGCATAAAAAAGGTACAAAAGGGAAAAAAATAGGTACAAAAGTGATAGGAGCATATTCTATGGTATGTTTACCAGAAAGGGCGTATTTTATGTAATTTCCCCATACATTTTTCCACTTAATTGAATTTTGGCCCAATTAGAATTCTGGGATTTAAATTCAAATCAGTCTGTTTGGATTTTATCGTAATTAAATTAGATTTATTGCCTAATTTGGTCGTCTAGGTTTTAATTCTAGATAAGTTGGATTTAATGTCTAAATTGACTTCTAGATTTTAAATATTTACATTGCATAGAAGGCAGCATGTAACGCTGTTCAATTGATCAATTATTATTTTTTCTTGATCAATTGGTCTACTAATATTCAATTAAGTTAATCAAAGCAATATGTTGCCTCCATGACCTCTTTTGTAGAGAACAACTTTATTAAAGTTACATAGATGATGGTGTGGAGTTAATTATGCGGACTGTGATTGGCCCTTCGGTTTGACATAGTTTGACCGAATAACAATGCACATGTGATGATAAGTACATGACATTTATACATACTTTTCATGTGGGCGTAAGTCAGTCCTTCGATAGACTTTTGTTTGACAAAATTAATGTCAATGCATGATCATTACAACAAGGTTACCACTTACAATTAACTTTCTGTCCTTCGATGGAGATTAGTGTTGTACTAGGTGACTTGCTATGGTTCCCCATTTGGTTTATTTGTCCATACCTTATTCATGCTATGACATAAATATTAACTGTGACTAATATTATTTTTTTTTCTATATTAATTTTCTGCTTAAAGTTAAAATATCTGTCAATATTGCATTAATTTAAGTGCGTGTGCCACTATTTTGGAAATACAGTCAGGGCATTATATCTGAAGTGGATAGTATAAAGGTTCTCTAGAGATTGTTGAAACATATTAATTTCTTGATTAATCTTGTTTCACTAAGGAAAAGTAGAACATAATGGAGTGCATTAGGAACGTTCAATCTCACTTTCAAACTTAAGGCACTAAAGATAGAGTTGTCTAGGATTTGCTCGTACATATGGTATCTGTTCGCCTTATTTTTTTAACTTCACCGCAAGTGTACGGTGCAGTTTATAGAATAGGATTAGCAAGGTCGAATCCACATGGACTAATAAATTAATGTACTAATTACTGGATTATAATAACCTTATTTTTATCTAGACTATCGAAAGTTGAAGGATTGGTTTTGTTAATTCTAAAGCAGAAATTAATCCTAAAATAACAAAGCAAAGAGCGATTAAAAGATCAAGTATGAATGAATGGATTCCTGGGTTATGGTTTTAGTTAATATCCCCCTTATATTATCTGATTAATCAAACCAAAGTTAAGCGTATTGTTCTCTATAGACCAATCACCAAAGTAATTTACCCTCTCTCTCATGATGTATGTAAAAGCGTTGATTGGAATATCTATGCTAGCATCTCTACTCAACATGAGATATCCAACTCCCAAAAGTTCAAAAGATTATAAGGTCTCACAAATATTCACAGACTTTTCAATCATGCAAGCTATTTGTGTCAAGTACTCAAGATCTAGTATTGAAACTCATCGGTTAGAATTATGAATCAATACATCAAACAAGTTTGAATCAATGGCATTTTGATAAAACAAGAATTAAAGAAAAGTACTTGAATAGAGGAAGAAAACCTTAACTTTAATTATCATTAATCATCAAATAAAAGTGTTCATTAACCTACTCCCAAACCCGGGAATCACAAGATGGTTAGCCAGACATCGAAGATAAACAATTCATAGACAAATTATTCATATTCAAAATCTAACTAATTGAAATAACGATGCTATGGAATGAGTGAACTCGGGGATGATGATGATCTCTCGATCTATCTTCAATCCTCGAAGGTGTGGTTGCGGTCTTGATCGATCTCTCGAAGTTTCCGGTGGAAAACTGCTCTTCTCTCTGGTTTATAGGGCAAAAATCAGCGTGTCCTTGTTTGTGGTTGCCCCGTGTCTATTTGTACTTTGTTTGGATCGAAACTTAATTGAAAACGAGTCAAACTCTATTTTCCCCGTAGAGGAGCACGGGCCGTGCCATATGGCACGCCCAGCCCGTGCTGGTAGCCGCAAGATTTTCCCAACTCACAGAAAGGAGCACGGGCTGTGCTGTATTGCACGGGCTGCCCGTGCTACATGTCGAACCTTGTGGCCTGATGTTTGGGTTGAGCACGGGCCGTCTTTGAGCACGCCCGCCCGTGCTCACCGTAGCAACGCGTGCACTTCATTTTTCTTCCGTTTTCCGCACGGTTCGTCTGACTTCTTCTCGACTCGCCTCGACTCCAAACTTCGTACTTCACATCAAATATTGGCGATTACAATTCTCCAAATTATTGCCAAAATGCTACAATTATCGATAAAATCCTACAAAACGAGCAAAGCGTAATCCTTTTCCACAAAACAAGAATATAACCCTATTTACTCATATAATGCATGCATATCAACACATTATAGCCAAGATTAAGCCCAAAATACATGCAAAAATACATGTCAATCAAACCCCCAAACTTAAACTGTTGACAGTCCCGGTCAACACTTTATAAACAAGACAACACAAATGGGGTAAATAAGAGCAACTCAAGAACACCGCCTCACAATTCATGTCATCTATCCATAGACATCAAGCACAAACCAACCAAGTTTCAAATAGCTAACACAGAGCACAAGTCTATTAAAATCATGGTAAAACACTTCAAATCACGCCTCTCATGGATAAAGTGTATACTCTACTCACTAGAATTATAAGGGACGTGTATTCGCTCAAATCATATCAATGTTGAAGAATTACCATATGCTTGCAAAACGTCTCACATCTCCGCCACTCGTTTGTATGCAATTCACAAATCAGAAAGGACTTTGTTTATGGTTGTAATGAAAGCTTTTTGGTTAAGGTAGGGAAATATGGATAAAGTGACTCAACTCAAGCGTATAGATTGGTAAGCACATCGTGTTTCTCAAACAGTTATTCTAATACCAACCAATTATGTACTCCCAATCGCCTCATATCTTATCACCTCTCTATTTCTCCCTTATTTTTCATACAAATCATTCTCCTTCGCCTTACATCACAATGTCCAGCCTATTTTTCGTACTGTCGACTCACTTTTTCAGTCATTTTTTATTTCGAAATTTCTTTCTTGTTTTTCGACTCTTTTGTGAGTATCCTCCCTTTTTCTCCCTTTTTTTCTTTTATTCCCAATCACCCAACATATGAACTATTTTCTAACTTCTCGATACCCCTTCATTCAATCATTTATTCTATCCTTTACTCAATGTTATACGCTCAAGTTTAGGATAACAGATATATCAAATTAAGTTCTAAGGCTTGAAATGTGGCTATCAAAAAAATCAGGCAATAGGCTCAAATTGGCTAACTAGGGAAATCAAATATCATAAGGTAGACAAAAAGGCTTGAAAGGCTTAACAAAAATGGCCTAAAATCATTTTCATGAATGCATACAACATGTGACCTTGACGGAGATACCAGAGCAAGTTCTAGATTTCAAATCAACATGAATGACACACTCAATCACAAACAAGACTGCATAAGATGAAAGCAGTAAAGGCTCAAAAGCTCACAGGCTTGTAAATGCATAATTCAAAGTATATTCACCATGATCCCAATAATCACATGCTCCATATTAATTATTCTCAACCCGGTCAACTCACGCTCAACACCCAATTCAGAATAACATAAACTGCTCAACACATGCTCCCAAGATCAACAAACACACAAAAGCGGTCAACTCACTCCCTAATCAACTAAGAAAGCAATAAAAGTGCTAAAGCAATAAACGTGCTAAAATAATCAAAAACAACTAATGCAATGCAAACTACATGCTCTAAATGCAACTACATGAATGCAAAACGCCACACCCTTCAAAAAAAATTCTACCTCTCCCCTCAAACTTGAATGAAATTATAGCGCATAGAAGAGAAGGTAGAATTTCAAAGAAAAGTGTGTACATGACCTGGATTACTGTGGGGATGGCGGCGGAAAGTAGCCCTGGGAGATATGCCAATTTTGAATCTGATGCAACGCCTGCAATATCTCCAACTGCCGCTGCTCCTGGGCTTGATACCACAAGTCCTGGGCTTGGTACCTTTGTTCCTGGATTTGGTACCTTTGTTCTTGGACTTGGTACCTTTGTTCTTGCTCTGCTCGGAAAGCACTGATTTGGTCCCTATGCTGGCGCAAGCTTTCCTCAAAAGCACAAAATCTATCATGATCGTCCTGTCCCCCATGCTCCTCACCTTGGTGGGAGTTCTCTGGAATATCGGGCCGCCCCTGTGGGAAGCCTTGATCGAAACCCCTCTCTTGGCGATCGTACTCCCTCGCCTCCATCACCAAGTCTTCTAAATCGGGTAACCCTGGTACCCTTCTCTTTTTTCGTGCAGTTAGGCCATCCATGACCCTGATATGAGCCTCAGAGTGCAGGAGCCAGTTAATTTGATTATCTACCACAGCAGTGAGATGTGGGTTAGGGAGAGGGAAAACATACCCAACTTTTTGTTGAAAACAGAGGATATGCTCCTCTTCAGTGATAATCTTCATGGTGCGGAGGGCTTGCATGTTGACGCTGCGACTGCCCTCTATCGGCTCTATGCGGCTCATGTCAACCCCAAAATGTCGAGCAATGGGGGTGATCATTCCCCCAATAAATATTATCCCCGCTTCCTGCTGAGAGATGTAAACGGCGTGTTCCACAAAGTGTGCTGCCACATTATAAAGGGTGGGGGTGAGCATACACCAAAGTAGGTATAGCTCTCTCGGTTGCATACCCCCGTTGTTGTGCTGGGCGAACACTGAATGGGCCGTCACTTTTTGAATGTAGCGGAATACGGGGTTGTGGAGTGATGAGGCCTTGGATGTGCGCGCCGCGTATTGTATTAGTCCGGTTTCTGGGGTTTCACAACATTCTCCAGAATTCACGCGAGTTGTAATTTGCGACGGGCTAGTACGGGGCGTCTGATGTTACCCCAAAAATCTGGTTCAGTTCGGCGATAGTGACGTTTCTCCATACGTTGCCCAATCTGAAATGGATTTTCCGAGGTTCGTTTCTGGGTCGTATCTCCGTAACCTGCACAGTGCTTAAGAAATCGAGGGCGAGTGTTTTGAATGTCGACCACCGCCCTTGCATGAAGGCGGTCCATCCCACTCGTTCAAACATGTGCCACACCTCCTCATGTATCCCGAGTGCTTGGGTACACTCATCGTCGGCATAGCGTGTAGGTGTGAATGTACGAGTGATCAGCCGGTTCCATTTTTCCATTAATTCTGGCTCTGTGAAGGTGAGTCCATAAGCTAAGGGGCTATTTGGATCAACCTCCCGAGCGTGTCTCCTTCGACGTCCACCCCTACCTCTTTGGTTCTGTGGTTCAGCCATTTGGTCGAATGAGTACCTAGCAAAACAATTGTGAGAATCCGTACGTGCCAAGTAAAACAAACGATGAATTACATACACATTTAACGTAAGGCATATTGTCTCTTCTCAACAATTCAATTTCACAATTAAGCTTCCAAGCCCAAACAACAATATAATTGCAGAGAATCCTAGTCACTAACACCCTAAACAATCGAGCTCATGTATAATTCATCTAGCAATCAACCAAACTCATCATAATTCAACAACCCACAAGGTGTTCGATAAAATGCCCAATAGAAAATTTCAATCAAATACATGGCAAAAGTATCAAACAAGCATCATATAGCAACCCTAATCCATAATCCTCAAGAAATTCGACATAAAAAGTGCAATTCATACCTTAAGTCCCGAGAATTTGAAAAGGGTTTAAGTTTGAAACCCTAGGTGCTTTCTACCCCAAATCCTTGCTTCAAAGCTTGTATAAGAGTGTGATTTGTGAGTGGGTAGTGTGGAAAGTGAATTGGGGTGTTAATCTAGGAGAGGTTTTTCATAAAAATTTGAGGAGGCTTGATCTTTGCTCTGTTCGCGTGAGGGGGAGGAGTTTTGGTGAAAAAAATAAGCCTCTGCCCGACTTTATTTCTGTCCCAGCGAAGAGGAGCACGGGCCGTGCCAAACAACACGGGCAGCCCGTGCTAGGGGCCGAACATTCGAGCCCCAAAGTCTAGAAAGAGCACGGGCCGTGCCAAATGGCACGGGCGGCCCGTGCTAGGGGACGAACAAAGACTCCTCAGGTGTGGGTACAGCACGGGCCGTGCGCATGATGCACGGGTTGCCCCTGCTAGGTACCTCACCTTGTGTTCGATTTTTCAATTTGAACTTTCTTTTTTTTTGTAAGTGGAAAAAAACAAGAAAATCTTATCCTATGAAAGCAAATAAATCCTAACTTAGAAAATGGAAAAAAACAAACCAAGAAAATATGGGAAGAAATAAAACATCAAAACCATTGGGTTGCCTCCCAACAAGCGCTTCATTTAACGTCTAGAGCTTGACGCCTGTAACTCTCATGGATTTGTGCCTCCTTTGAATGCATATATTAGCTGCTTTGGGTCAAGGTCAAGTGCCAAATTTGTATTGTTTGCACCTAATATTGCATACTTGGGATTTCCAAGCAAGGATTGGAGTCCTGGTGTTGGAACTTTTTGATTTGAGTTACGCGCATAGTGTCCGTGTGCGTACGCATAGTTTGTGCTCGTCTCATTCTGGAATAATTTTCTTATGGCATCTCGCACGCGCTGTTCGGGCGTACACGCACGGTTCGTGTGTTCCTTGTCCTGTTTTTGCTCCTTTTCGGTACCATACACGGGTTGAAAGTGCATAGACACACAGTCCATGTTTGGTTCTCAATTTTCTTGCTTTTCCGGGATCCCCGGCTCCTCGTGTTCGGTACCACTCCTTAGATGAACGGCACTATTTTGTTCCTTTGAGTTGACTTTAGTGGTGCTTGAAAACTGGCTCTTTTGTTGTTGTCCACCAAGGATCGTAGCTAATTGGCTAATCTGGGTTTCAAGATTTTTTATTTGTGTGCCCAGTGTTAGCCAATTGTGACATGTGCCTCAATTTTGTCCAGGCTTAGCCTCATGTTTGTTGAACTGGTTCCTTGTTTCATAGATGGCTTTGCCTCCGGATAATAGTACGTAGGAGCAGGATTATTCCAGTAATTGTAGAGATTCCAGTTATTAAAATAATTGGCTTCCTCCATCAGAGCGGGTGTTCCTGCACTACCTGAACCAACTAAAAAAAAAATCAAATAATGTAGGACTGGAATTAAATAAAAAAATAAAAAGAACGAAAAAAAATGTCTAAATTAAAAATAATTCTATTTATCGCAATATTACTACTAAAAATTTGATTAGTCCCCGACAACGGCACCAAAAACTTGTTCGCCTTATTTTTTAGCTTCACCGCAAGTGTACGGTGCAGTTTATAGAATAGGGTTAGCAAGGTCGAATCCACAGGGACTAGTAAATTAATGTACTAATTACTGGATTATAATAGCCTTATTTTTATCTAGACTATAGAAAGTTGAATGGATTCCTGGGTTATGGTTTCAGTTAATATCCCCCTTTTATTATCAGATTAATCAAACCAAAGTTAAGCGCATTCTTCTCTATAGACCAATCACCAAAGTAATTTACCCTCTCTCTCAAGATGTATGTAAAAGCATTGATTAGAATATCTATGCTAGCATCTCTACTCAACATGAGATATCCAACTCCCAAGAGTTCAAAAGATTATAAGGTCTCACAAATATTCACAGACTTCTCAATCATGCAAGCTATTTGTGTCAAGTACTCAAGATCTAGTATTGAAACTCATCGGTTAGAATTATGAATCAATACATCAAACAGGTTTGAATCAATGGCCTTTTGATAAAACAAGAATTAAAGCAAAGTACTTGAATAGAGGAAGAAAACATTAACTTCAATTATCATTAATCATCAAATAAAAGTGTTCATTAACCTACTCCCAAACCCGGGAATCACAAGATGTTTAGCCACACATCGTAGATAAACAATTCGTAGACAAATTATTCATATTCAAAATCTAACTAATTGAAATAACGATGCTATGGAATGAGTGAACTCGGGGATGATGACGATCTCTCGATCTATCTTCAATCCTCGAAGGTGTGGTTGCAGTCTTGATCGATCTCTCGAAGTTTCCGGTGGAAAACTGCTCTTCTCTCTGGTTTCTAAGGCAAAAATCAGCGTGTCCTTGTTTGTGGCCGCCCCGTGTGTATTTGTACTTTGTTTGGGTCGAAACCTAGTTGAAAATGAGTCAAACTCTGTTTTTCCCGCAGAGGAGCACGGGCCGTGCCATATGGCACAGGCTGCCCGTGCTACATGTCGAACCTTGTGGCCTGATGTTTGGGTTGAGCACGGGCAGGGCGTGCTAGCACGGGCCGTGCTAGGGAGCACGCCCTGCCCGTGCTCACCTGTAGCAACGCGTACTCGGCTGTTTTCTTTTGTTTTCCACTCGGTTCGTTTGTCTTCTTCTCGACTCGATTCGACTCCAAACTTCGTACTTCACATCAAATATTGGCGATTGCAATGCTCCGAATTGTTACCAAAATACCACAATTATCGAAAAAATCCTACAAAACGAGAAAAGCGTAATCCTTTTCCACAAAACAGGAATATAACCCTACTTACTCATATAATGCATGCATATCAACAGATTCTAGCCAAGATTAAGCCCAAAATACATGCAAAAATACATGTCAATCAGTATCATTTATTTTCCTGTGCAATAAGACCTTTTTTAAAGTTAGTTAGTTACAACATTCTAGAGAACATTGGACTTTCCATGAGTTTATGTCTTATTGAGCGAGAAAAGAAAGTTTGAGTGGAAAAAGATTTTAAGTACTCATTTAGCAACTATCCCTCAGAATAAAGAAATGAAGTTGCAATTGAGACACCACAATTAGAATGCAAAAGAAGCAGGATAGAGATTTCAGATATTACTTTTGTAAGAAGGGTCGTGGATACCTAAAAAACAATTGTTTCTCAATTTAGTTTTGTACATTTATATTTTTTGGTGGGTAAATTATAGTTGTACTACTTACATAGAATCTATTAATCCAAGGTTGTTTGTGAAGTCAATAGCTAAGTGAGGCTGAAAGATACATCTTTGTAGGGGCTATGGCAAAACAGTGACAAATGAGGCTATGAGGACTTATATTTTCGTTAATGATTAGTTATTTTGAATTTAGATGAGACATAATCTCTATTTCTATTTTGAGAAAATTTGGTTATTCCTGTTCATATGGAAATTGCAAATTTTGTCTCTTTCTATATTCAAATATTTTGGTTCATTATCATTAATGATAACCTATAGTTTTAATACAATTGCCTCATGCGAAGAAACTTGCATGTTAGTCTAAATGGTACAAAACACATGAAATAAAATTAAGGACACGGTAAGAAATAGGATTAGTCAATTTTTTACCATAATTTCTTGTCACGCCCGAGACGGGACGCGACGATGATCCAAAACTTAAATACAAGTAAACCAAACAGTCTACACAAATAACAACATAACCCCAAATGGAACAGAGTCTAAAGCAGCGGAAATAAAACTACAAGTACTGGTACGGATCACAAATACATCCCAACAAACATCCAAATAAGCTTACAGTCGATCTTATCCAAATTAACTTACAGTCCAACGAAAAGAAACAAGTACGCTTCGAATCACAACTTAAATGTCAAAAGGTCATAGCCCTTAAGTTATAACTCAAATGGAAAACAGAATAAAAGAGAGTCCAACAATAGCAGTAATCAAAAGGAAACAATCCAACAGGCAAAACACGGGATAGTCAGTTCGTGGCAGGATCGGCATCTTCAACGTACTCCTCATCTAGCCGTCAGAAAACAGGAGGGGATGAGACAAAAATTCTCAGTAGATGGGGTGATCATGTACGAGTGTGGCGATATATATAGTTAAATGCAAGAAAACTGTTGTATGAAAAATGCGTGAGTCATGATGCGTGTTTCACACACAGTTCACAAGCATCGTGATATATACTTAAAATAATATACTTATACAGTTTAGAAATAGTTCATGATCATTCAAGTACTATGTGGTTCAAGCAAGACAGGTAGTGGTTGCGTACGGAATGTAACACCAACCCAAGCAATACAGGTACCGGTTGCGTAGGGATTTGTAGCGCCAACTAAACAAGTTCGAGTAACTCCAAAATCGTGTGGATTAGACAGTGATTCCTCCGTTCTTCCTTGTAACTCAGGCAGGAAAATAATTATAAGTACATGATGTCAATCAGGAAGTCGAGTATATTGATTTAGAGAAGCAGCTCAAGAAAGTTTTTTGAGAATTTGCGCATGGCATTTATTGGCTTTGGTGGAGTAATTTAGATTAAGATAATTATCGAGAGGATAAATAATCTTCGATGACTTGAAGAATTAGGTGGGACAAAAGTCCCGTTATAGATTCTGAACCGAAAGGCGAGGAAGTCGCCCTGCGAACGCGTATTAATTGGTTAAGACGATCTGATAAGTCAAGGAATTTTAAGAAAATAAAATATTATAAATAATAATTATAAGTCACTGGTTCCAGAGCTGTTCTTAAAAGGAAACAATTTGAGTTAAGGTCCTTGTTAAAAGAAAAAAATTACAATTAGCCCCGTTTTGTAAAACCTAGTTCTTTTAGGGTTAAAAGTTGAATAAGTTTTTGTCTCGACCTCGAAAAATTATAAGGTCAGTTCTTAAATGCTCTAAATTGTTCAGAGATTCAGGTTTTAAAATTTTTGGGGTAGATGTTTTATAAAATTCTCATAGTGGCCCTCGATTTGTTAAAATTGTCATTTCAGACCCGAGTTAAAATAATCGGATCTCACAAACTGGAAGGGATTTTAATGTGATTCCAGTTGTAAAATGTCACTATGGTCAGTAAGATATTGGAAAAAAAACATTTTTTAAAAGAAATAAGTATAGGTCCCTTAACTTTTGAAAATCCCATTCTAGTCTCATTTTTAAATAATTGCCTTTAAGGCTTTTAGGGTCCGATTATTATGAAATTTGAACCTTGGGTTAAAAATATCATAATATTATAATTAAAAGTGTATTTCCAGGTACATGGACTGTATAAGTCCTGGACATTTTATTTTGGTCCTCAAGTTTAGTCTTTTACAATTTGGTCCCTCAATTTTATAAAATTACTTTCCAAGCTCTAAACACTTGGATTTTTGGAATACCTTTAAAACATAGCATTTCCACTCCCTTAAAAGTTAAAATTTTAAATTTTAAAAGGTGGGACTGGTACAGTTTCGAATTTTGCATATTAGCCCTTAAACTTCTAAAATTTTACAATCTAGTCCTTGGGCTTTCAAGAGTTGGTTTTATTAATCTCAAAAATATTGAAACATTACTAAAATGTCCAAGTATCATTTTTGATCCTGAGTACAGTCCCAAAATTCAAAAATTACAGAAGGGTCCTTTAAGTTCTATTTTCTTGCAATTAAGTCCACTAATTTAATTTTAATTAATTATGCTCGACTTGTCCAGGTTATAAGTCAAATAAAACAAGGATATCAATAATCATAATCATGCATATACATATCATCCAATAATTCATCAAATAAAGCATTAAAAGGTACATGCATGCACCTAAATTGCAATAAATAGCATTTTTGAGCAACACTTGAGAATTTTTACAACTTAATACTTGAAATCAACAAGCAATACATTATATATATATATATATATATATATATATATATATATATCTCAAGCTCTCAAGAATAAAGTACTACATGCATTTAAAAGAAAACACTAGAAGTTGAAAGAAATTTTCCACCCACCTTAAAAATGAATTGTTGGTGAAATAAAAGGATAAAAATCACAACTTGATTAAGAGTAATTTAGGTCAGCCCCTAAGTGAAGAACACCAAAAAAAATAAGAGTTAGAAAAATGGGGTTATAATTAAGAAGAAAGAGAAGAAGGTGAAGAGGAGGGCAAATACTACACTTACCATGTGTAGTGAACAATGTGAGTCAAATAGAGGTCTCAAAAATGGAGTTGTTGTTCACCCTTAAGTGTAACCTCTAAGGTCAGCCCCTAATTCTTAAAAATAAGAATAGGGTGTCAAAAATTTGGAAAAAATAAAAGAAGGGAAAAATATACTAAAACCCAATTCTTACCTTATAGTCCAATTTCTTCACAATTTCTTCTTAAAGATGGTATTAAGTCTCTTAATATCTTCTAATGGTCTTCTAAGTACACCTCGAACTAGGTGATGTCAAAAATGGATTGAAAGAAGAAATTTCTTACCTTGTTAGTGATAGTGTTCGAATTTTATGAAGAGTAGGAGGAGAAATTTTGTGTTTTTTGGTTAAGTGTTTGAAGAAATGAAGAAGAAGATGAACAAATGCATGGAGAGATGTTGGAGGATTTTAGAGGTAAGGGAGAGAATTTGCAAGACTTAGAGTTTGGTGTTGGTGGAAAATGAAGTGAAATTGTTTTTGTGTAGAAAGGTCATATGGCCGTGTACTTTGTGAGAGGGAGAGGAGAAAATTTTCAAGTCTTGCAAATTGTCTCTTGCATGGAGACAACAAGATGGTCAAAGTATGGGATTTCATGGTTGAGTGGAAGAGTGGGTGAGTTTTGAGGGGAATGTTGGGAGAATGGAATAAGTTGAGGAAATAAATGATTAAAAATTGAAGTATAAGATAATATGTAGAAAGCTTGTAATATGGTATAATTATACACAAGAGATATAATATAAGGTGTATGTGTACAATAGTTGAGAGATATTTCTATACAAAAATACCCATGTTGGTCGTCCACTATGGGGGGTATTTGTGGTATCCATATTTGTTTTTGTCCCAAAATTGATGATAATAGGTGGATAATATCAATCTCCAAAATAAATAGTGATCCTTGATCACTTATAAGTCTCATGATCACTTATTCTAAATCAAATTCTTAATTCTATAAGGTATAAGTCTCTAAAATAAATGGTCTCTTAAATTTCTAAGGTGACTAATAAATACACAAATAATAATAATGATCAATATAGTGATCATTAATGTGAAATAGAATTAATAAAGGATCATAATCACAAGTAATAAATAAAATGAGATTAAATGCGAAAATATATATTATTAATATTTACGCGTCAAAGTGACGTGGTAAAGTAGTCATAATAGTACGTAGACGATAAATGCAATAAATACATGCTCGAAAAATCGAGGGCATTACATCCTCACCTCCTTAAAAGAATTTGGTCCCCAAATTCCCTTCAGAATAACTCCAGATATTGATTCCTCATGTCTTCTTCCATCTCCCACGTTGCGTCTTCATCTCGGTTATGGTTCTGCCACACCACTTTAACCATCGGGATCTCTCTCTTTCGCAACTGACGTATCTGCCAGTTAGTGATCCGAATCGGCTTCTCAGTGTAGGACAAGTTCTCCATCAGAGGAGGAGCATCACGAGTAATGATATGCTCAGGATCTGGTCGGTACTTCTTCAACCTTGAGACGTGGAATATGTCGTGCATTCATGCATACTGTGTTGGTAACTCGAGTCGGTAGGCTAACTTCCCGATCCTCTGCAGAATCTTGTAAGGTCCGACATATCTCGGACTCACCTTGCCTCCTTTCTTTGGATTGATCAATCCATTCTGTGGTGAGAGTCTGAGAAATACTTCATCTCCGACTTCAAATTCCAAATCTTTCCTCCTCTTGTCCGCGTAGCTCTTCTGGCGGCTCTGGGCCATGCGGATCTGTTCCTTGATCAATCTGACCTTCTCCATGGCCTCCTGAACTAGGTCAACCTTTGGAATCGAGATTGACTTTTCATTTCCCTTTTGGAGTCCAATGGTCATCAATCTCCCAGTGTAGTGGGAATCTACACTTTCGCCCATATAGTGCCTCGTAGGGTGCCATCCCAATCGTGGGTGTGCTGTTGTGCTGAAGCTTAGCGAGGTACCCAACTCCTCTTGCAAGCCCTTCCAAAATCTGGAGACAAACCTTGGGTCTCTGTCCGATACTATGTCGATTGGTACTCCATGCAGTCGAATGATCTCTCGGATATAAGTCTACGCAAGTTTCTACAAGTTGTCAGTTTTCTTGATGGGTAAGAAATGTGCTGATTTCGTGAGTCGGTCTACAATTACCCATATAGCATCATGGCCTCCTCTGGTCCTTTGTAGGTCCGTCACGAAGTCCATCAGTATGTGTTCCCATTTCCACTCGGGAATCCTCAACGGCTGTAGTAAACCAGATGGTCGTTGGTGTTCTGCTTTTACTCGTTGACAAGTCAAACATCTCGCAAAAAACTCCGCTACCTGGTTCTTCATGTTTACCCACCAATAATTTCGTTTCAAATATTTATACATCTTGTTTCCTCTAGGATGTATAGTTTACATCGAGCGATGTGCCTCTCAGAATTCTATTTCTCATCTTCTCATCATTCGGTACACAAACTCAATTTTGGAATTTGATAATCCCGTCTTTGGGTACCAAAAATTCTGGTCTCTCTCTTTTAAGTATCTTCTCCTTCAGCTTCTGAAGATGTACATCTATTTTCTGTGCGGCTTTGATCTCGTCCAGCAGGTCAGGTTTAACTGAGATGTTAGCACAGGTAATCTGAGCATTGGTTCTCGTCGGATTCCAATTGCTCAGTTCTTCTAATGATTTCCACTCTCGAATCATTAGCCTCGCTAAACTCGCCTTTCTGATCAAGGCATCGACTACTAGATTAGCCTTCCCGGGATGGTATTGGATATCAAAGTGATAGTCCTCAATTAACTCCATCCATCTTCAATGCCTCAGATTGAGATCTTTATAAGAGAATAAATACTTCAGGCTCTTGTGATCTGTGAAAACCGTGAACATTGCTCCATAGAGATAGTGCCTCCATTTCTTTAACGCGATACTATCGCTGCCAATTCCAAGTCATGCGTCGGATAATTGGGCTCATTTGGTTTGAGTTTCCGTGATGCATAAGCAATGACATTTCCTTCCTGCATAAGCACTGCTCATAGTCCTTCTTTTGATGCATCACTGTAAACGACAAAGCTTTATGTTTCCTTCGGAAGGGCTAAGACTGGAGATGCAGTAAGTCGTTTCTTCAGTTCTTGGAAACTAGCCTCGAACTTGTCGTTCCACTCAAACTTAACTTACTTCTAGGTCAATCGAGCGAGTGGTCCGGCTATCTTGGAGAAATCATTGATAAATCTCCGATAATATCCAGCCAATCCTAAAAAGCTCCTGATTTCTGTTAGTAACTCGGGTTGTTTCACTCAATCACTGTTTGTACCTCCGAAGGATCTACTGCGATCCCATTACCGGATACTATGTGTCCCAAGAATTCGACTTCGCTAAGCCAAAATTCGCACTTGCTGAACTTGGCATATAGCTTATGCTCTCGTAGTGTTTCTAGGACGATTTTCAGATGACGCTCGTGCTCTTCTCTAGACTTAGAGTACACGAGTATGTCATCAATGAATATCATTACGAATTGATCCAAATAGGGTCGGAAGACTCGATACATTAGATCCATAAACACTGCAGGCTTGTTTGTCTAACCAAAAGGCATTACTACAAACTCGTAGTGTCCATACCTAGTTTGGAATGCGGTTTTAGAAATGTTTGACTCACGGATCTTAAGTTGGTAATATCTTTGATGCAAATCAAACTTCGAGTAGACTGTCGCTCCTTGAAGTTGATCAAACAGTTCGTCTATCCTCGGGAGGGGATATTTATTCTTGATGGTCATGCTATTAAGACTGCGGTAATCTATACACAGTCTTAAAGTGCCATCTTTCTTCTTGACGAATAGTACCGGTGCTCCCCATGGAGAAGTACTTGGTCGGATAAATCCTACTTCCATCAACTTCTGTAATTGAGTCTTCAACTCTTGCAACTAATAGAAGCCATTCTATACAGCATTCTAGCAATCGGGGCGGTTCCCGATTATACTTCGATAGTGAACTTGACTTCCCTATCTGGAGGGACAGTGGTGAGTTCTTGTGGAAATACATCTGTATATTCCGATACTATGGGCACTTGGTGAATCTGTGTCTCTACCTTCGGGTTGTTGATTACAAATGCCAAGTACCATTGTGCCCCTCTAGCGATTGCCTTCCTCGCTTTCATTGCAGAAATAATTGGGGCAATCTTAACTCGTGCCCTTGCCGAAATTTCCACTTCGAGCTTTCCCGGTTTGCATAGTTTGATGGACTTGCGATGGCAGTCCATCTACGCATGGTGTGCAGATAATCAGTTCATTCTCAGTATCACGTCATATTTGGATATAGGTAATAAGATCAGTTCAGCAGGGAAATTTATATCATCAATCTTAACTTCGCATGCATTATAGATAATGTTTATTATTTGGTCGCCCATATGAAGTTGATACGTCTAGACATATAGGCATATGTTCCATGCATGCATGCAGCTTGTCTACCAAGTGTGGTGCGACAAAAGAATACGATGATCCAGGGTCAAATAGTACTTTAGCATAGTGGTCAAATACTAGAAGCGTACCTTCCACCACGTTTGTTGCCTCCGGAGCCTCCTTCCCGGCTAGTGCAAATGCTCGAGCGAGCAACCTTGCCTGATTACCCTGGCCATTGCCCGACCTCTGTGGCTGCACCTCCTTGTTTTTATCCTCATACTTCGGGCAATCATTCAACTGATGCTGATTACTGCCACATCGCAAGCACCTTCCTTGTTTGCACCAACAGTCATTGGCAGTATGTCCCGGTTTCTGGCAGTGTGTGCACATCTGTCCCGACTTTCCTTGAACTGGTCCTTTTCTCTTATCCGTTCTGGCAACTGGTCCCTTCTGAAACTTGGCACGCTGCTTAGATGGTTGTACCACAGCTGCCCTTTTTAGACTGTTTGATGGCATGTTCTATTGGATCTGCCCAATGCGGTTCAATCCGACTCAATGCAGAGAGCTACCTTCATCAAGCGGTGAATATGTGGCGATTCAACAATCGGAAAAATTTTTTGAAGTTCAAGTTTCAGTCCCCTTGTGAACTTATATGACTTATCCTCCTCAGTACTGAGTGTCCCCAGAGCGTACTTGGACAATCGATGGAATTCTGACTTGTACTGAGCCACCGACATGTTTCCCTGTCTCAATCTGTGGAATTCATCCCGGCGTGCTTCTTTTACCACTTGTGGAATATATTGTTCGTTCAACTCAGCCAAGAAGTTCTCCCAAGTTCTGGCTACCCTGTCCAGAACCCATTTCCTTTCAACAGATCTCCACCAGTCTATAGTCGCAGCTTCCAATCAAAACACAGCAAGTGTCACTTTTTGCTCATCAGAGTATTGAAGAGCATTGAATATGTTCTCCAATTTTTCAATCTAGTCCTCTGCTTTCAAATCGTCTGGCTCTCCCAAGAAGGCAGACGGATCAAACAACAGAGACTGTTCTAGGACTCTATCGTTCGCCTCTTGGGCAGGTTCAGGTGCACGCTGATTGGGCTCTACTTGTTGCCTCATGAAATCCAAGATCTGTTGCAGAGCCTGTGCAGTTAAATTCTCTCATGCAGCTAGTGGAGGAGGTGGTGGAAATTCTGGTGATGGTACACATTCCCTAGGGACATCGCCGTCCTCAGGGGGAATTCGGCGGGGCCTTCCACGTCCCCTATGTTATGCCATTCTGTCCTGGTCAAAACACAACTAAGGTTGGTCAGCTGAATATAAACGGAAGGATAAGGACGAATAAACAAGGCCAGTCAAGAGTCAACTAAGTCAAGACAAGTATTACTATGAATCTCCAAGTATAAAATTCTTAACTCAGTCTAAGCATCAATAATACGGTTCTATGCCATTTGAAATCAATTTCACACTTAATTAGTCAAGTCGCGGTACTACCCAACACAGACCGAGGGTCTTATCCTAGGTCAGCTCGGTGTAAGTTTCCATCTTACTAGCCAAGCTCTGATACCACTCTGGTATGCCACGCCTCAGACGGGACGCGACGATGATCCACAAGTTAAATACAAGTAAACTAAACAGTCAAGACAAATATCAACATAACCCCAAATGAAACAGAGTCTAAAGCAGCGGAAATAAAACTACAAGTACTGGTACGGATCAAAATACATCCCAAGAAACATCCAAATAAGCTTACAGTCCAGTGCTATCCAAATTAACTTATAGTCCAACGAAAAGAAACAAAGTACGCATTGAATCACAACTTAAATGTCAAAGGGTCCTATGCCCTTAAGTTACAACTCAAATGGAAAACAGAATAAAAGAGAGTCCAATAATAGCAGTAATCAAAAGAAAACAATCCAAAAGGCAAAATACGGGATAGCCAGTCCGTGGCAGGATCGACATCTTCAACGTACTCCTTATCTAGCCATTGGAAAACAGGAGGGGATGAGACAAAAATTCTCAGTGGATGGGGTGATCGTGTGCGAGTGTGGCGATATATATAGTTAAATGCCAAAAAACTGTTGTATGAAAAATGTGTGAGTCATGATGCGTGATTCACACACAGTTCACAAGCATCGTGATATATACTTAAAATAATATACTTATACAGTTTATGAAATAGTTCATGATCATTCAAGCACTATGTGGTTCAAGCAAGACAGGTAGTGGTTGTGTACGGAATGTAACACCAACCTAAGAAATACAAGTAGCGGTTGCGTACGGATTTGTATGGCCAACCAAACGGGTTCGAGTAACTCAGACAGCGATTCCTTCGTTCTTCCTTGTAACTGCCCGAGCAAAATGGTCCAAGATCTGTCACCTTATCGCTCCCTAGGCAAAGACAAATCCTCAATAGAGCTAGCTAGGCCCGGATTGTCATAATCATGATTATACCTCAAGTACTATGACCCGCTTCCCTTGGACAAACTCCGTCCCTCAGTTACGGGATTAGGACGATGGGGCCGGAGAGTGGAATAGCAGCCGAGCTGCCCGATTCCATCCCAGACGTATCCATTCCGACTGTGAGCTCTACACACCAAGTTGACTCAGGCAGGAAAATAATTATAAGTACAGGATGTCAACCAGACAGTCGAGTATATTTATTCAGGGAAGCAGTTCAAGAAAGTTTTTCGAGAATTTGCGCAAGGCATTTGTTGGCTTTGGTGGAGTAATTTGGATGAAGATAATTATCGAGACAATAAATAATCTTCGATGACTTGAAGAATTAGGTGGGACATAAGTGCCGTTATAGATTCGGAACTGCAAAGCGAGGAAGTCGCCCCGCGAACGCGTATTAATTGGTCAAGACGATCCGATAAGTCAAGAAATTTTAAGAAAATAAAATATTATAAATAATAATTATAAGTCAGTGGTTCCATGGCTGTTCTTAAAAGGAAACAATTTGAGTTAAGGTCCTTGTTAAAAGAAAAAAATTACAATTAGCCCCGTTTTGTAAAAACTAGTTCTTTTGAGGTGAAAAGTTGAATAAGTTTTTGTCTCGACCTCAAACAATTATAAGGTAAGTTCCTAAATGCTCTAAAGTTTTTAGAGATTCAGGTTTTTAAAGTTTTGGGGTTTCATTTTTATAAAATTCTCATATTGGCCATAAATTTGTTAAAATTGTCATTTCAGGCCCCGAGTTTAAAATAATCGGATCTCACAAATCGGAAGGGATTTTAATGTGATTCCAATTGTAAAATGTCACTATGGTTTGTAGGATGTTGGGACAAAAGCAGTTTTTAAAAGAAATAAGTATAGGTCCCTTAACTTTTGAAATTCCCATTTTAGTCCAATTTTTAAATAATTGCCTTTAAGGCTTTTAGGGTCCGATTATTATGAGATTTGAACCTTGGGTTCAAAATATCTTAAGATTATAGTTAAAAGTGTATTTCCAGGTACATGGAATATATAAGTCCTGGAATTTTCATTTTGGTCCTCAAGTTTAGTCTTTTACTATTTGGTCCCTCAATTTTATAAAATTACTTTCCAAGCTCTAAACACTTGGATTTTTGGAATACCTTTAAAATATGTCATTTCCAGTCCTTTAAAAGTTAAAATTTCAAATTTTTAAAGGTGGGGCTGGTACAGTTTTGAATTTTGCATATTAGCCCTTAAACTTCTAAAATTTTACAATCTAGTCCTTGGGCTTTCAAGAGTTGGTTTTATTTATCTCAAAACTTTTAAAACTTTATTAAAATGTCCAAATATCATTTTTGAAACTGAGTACAGTACCAAAATTCGGAAATTACAGAGGGGTTCTTTAAGTTCCATTTTCTTGCAATTAAGTCCACCAATTTGCCATTTTTTTATTTTAAGTCCAAAAATTCAATTTTAATCAATTATGCTCGACTTGTCCAGGTTATAAGTCAAATAAAATATGTATATCAAGAATCGTAAACATGCATATATATATTTCATCCAATAATTCATCAAAATAAAGCATTAAAATGTACATGCATGCACCTAAATTGCAATAAATTTTGATGTATGTGGTGAACTTGCTGGAGAAGAGATCTGTTGAAGTCCCATGGAGTTACCTTAGCAAATGGTGTTACACTTTGCATCTTCTCTCACAGATGGATTTGGTGGTATCACATATTTTTCGGGAAGGCAATCTGGTGGCAAACATGCTGAGCAAGAAGACGGACTATGGTACATGGTGGGGCGTCCTGCCTGGGGAGCTCGCACATTATCTCACAGATGATTATGTTGGCCAGTCTAATTATAGGTTTGTTAGCTTGCGCGTCCTGGTTGCTTTTATCATGTTTTGGACGCACTTTTCCATTATGAGGGGTACTCTTTTTCCTGCCAAGGGCTTTTCCCACAAGGGTAGGTTTTACCTTCAGAGGTTTTAACGAGGCCCCAACCATTCAGCCATCTGGTCGGCTTGTGGCCATTTCCTTTTGTTTTTGATTTTATTTACAGGCTTACTACTTTGGCTACCTGATCAGGATGACTCTCTATTTTCATTTTTATATATTTTTCAATATATTAAAAAAATCTAAATTGCAATAAATAGCACTTTTGAGCAACACTTGAGAATTTTTGCAACTTAATACTTGAAATCAACATGCAATACAATATATATATATATATATATATATATATATATATCTCAAGCTCTCAAGAATAAAGTATTACATGCATTTTAAAGAAAACACCTAAAAGTTGAAAGGATTTTTCCACCCACCTTAAAAATAAATTGTTGGTGAAATAAAAGGATAAAAATCACAACTTGATTAAGAGTCATTTAGGTCAGCCCCTAAGTCAAGAACACCAAAAAAAATAAGAGTTAGAAAAATGGGGTTAAAATTAAGAAGAAAGAGAAGAAGGTGAAGAGGAGGACAAATACTACACTTACCTTGTGTAGTGAACAATGTTAGTCAAATAGAGGTCTCAAAAATGGAGTTCTTGTTCACCCTCAAGTGTAACCTCTAAGGTCAGCCCCTAATTCTCAAAAATAAGAATACGGTGTCAAAAATTCGTAAAAAATAAAAGAAGAAGGGAAAAATATACTAAAACCCAATTCTTACCTTGTAGTCCAATTTCTTCACAATTTCTTCTTCAAGATGGTATCAAGTCTCTTAATATCTTGTAATGGTCTTCTAAGTACACCTCAAACCAAAAATTAAACTTAAATTAGAAGGTGGAAGAGATGAGCTAGGTGATGTCAAAAATGGATTGAAAGAAGAAATTTCTTACCTTGTTAGTTATAGTGTTCGAATTTTATGAAGAGTAGGAGGAGAAATTTTGTGTTTTTTGGTTAAGTTGTTTGAAGAAATGAAGAAGAAGATGAACAAATGCATAGAGAGATGTTAGAGGATTTTAGAGAGAAGGGAGAGAATTTGCCAGACTTAGAGTTTGGTGTTGGTGGAAAATGAAGTGAAATTGTTTTATCGTAGAAAGGCCATATGGTCGTGTACTTTGTGAGAGGGAGAGGAGAAAATTGCAAATTGTCTCTTCATGGAGACAACAAGATGGTCAAAGTATGGGCTTGCATGGTTGAGTGGAAGAGTGGGTGAGTTTTGTGGGGAATGTCGGGAGAATGGAATAAGTTGGGGAAATTAATGATTAAAAATTGAAGTATAAGATAATGTGTAGAAGGCTTGTAATATGGTATAATTATACAGAAGGGATATAATATAAGGTGTATGTGTACAGGAGTTGGGAGATATTTCTACACAAAAATACCCATGTTGGCCGTCCACTATGTGGGGTATTTGTGGTATCCATATTTTCTTTTGGTCCCAAAATTGATGATAATAGGTGAATAATATCAATCTCCAAAATAAATAGTGATTTCCTTGATTACTTATAAGT
>JABTTQ020002193.1:0-50000 GCA_016081115.2 Rehmannia glutinosa | reverse complement strand
CGCATGATCACTTATTCTAAATCAAATTATTAATTCTATAAGGTATAAGTCTCTAAAATAAATGGTCTCTTAAAATTCTAAGGTGACTAATAAATACACAAATAATAATAATGATCAATATAGTGATCATTAATGTGAAATAGAATTAATAAAGGATCATAATCACAAGTAATAAATAAAATGAGATTAAATGCAAATATATATATATATATATATTATTAATATTTACACGTCAAAGTGACGCGGTAATGTAGTCAAAATAGTACATAGACGATAAATGCAATAAATACACGCTCGAAAAATCAAGGGTTTCACATTTCTGATAGAGAGGAATTTAAAACTGCAAAATTTAGTGTTCATAGAGTTCTAAACTAAGCGGTAGCAAACTATAACCTCTTAAGAATTTTGAATATGTAAAAATATAATATTAGACAAGTGCATATTTGGGGTTGTCCAATAAGGTAAGGTCTCTAAGCCTATAAAAGAAACTGGACTCATGAGCTATAAGTTGCTGCTTTGTTAGATACTCTATAAGGTTTTTCAATGGAATGTAAAGTTTTTTTTTTTTTTTTTTTTTGAGGAAGTTGAGTTTGAGTGGAAGATAAAGTTAAAGACATTATCTTTGACGAGGAATTTCATTTTCTCATATAGTTGCACTTGGTAATGATTAGATTTCTACTCCTAATATTGACAAGATGCAGATTTGGATCATCAAAATAATATTGAGGGACTCCATGTCCAGTATATGGAAGTTACTTCTAAAAGGCAAACTCAACAACCTCTAAACTTGATGAAATTAATGGATGACTTTGATAATTATGAATCTCATCAAATTGCATAAAGAAGCGAAACTCATTGGTCATAAACGAATATTGAAGACCCAAGAGATTCAAAAAGGCAATGTTGAGAGATATTAGGTATATCTAACCGTCAAATATTTTATTAGAAGGAAGATGATTATAATGAGACTCTTCATATGATTTTATTAAAAAACTCTTTAGAATCATTATGATATTTTGCCTCATTTAATTTTGAGCTAGCTCTCCATTTATAGCTTTATAATTATCATTAAGTTATTTCTTTATTTGGCGATGAGATAAATAAGGTTGATAATTGTACGTACCATCGGTTCAGTGGGAGTGAATTCCATTACTAAATAAATTAAGTTTCACTCATTCAGTACCCTAAGAATGAGTATAAAGTTAAGGATATGCAAAAGACTACTTATGTTAGGAAGCCTTTTGTATTCTTAAGTATGTACGTATCTGGATACAACATACATAGGCTAATTGCTTGGAAGATAGTTAACCGTTATAATGGATCATCTGGAAAGCAGTCATAAAGGATTTATAAAGTGTTTTTAGAGAACAGAAAAATTTTAATTTCACTTATCGAATATCAGATCTTTATAGAGATTGTTCGGCAATCTGATTTTGATTTTACAGGATGCCCATACAGTTACAAGATGCCTATACAGGAAAGAGTTCAGAATATATAGGTCTTTTTATAGAACATATAAAGATGATTTTAATGCTAGCAAAACCCATTAACTAAGGTATTAACACTTAAAGACTTTTACGAGCATACTGCTCATATCGGTGTTTTTTTTCCGGATCATACTTAGTTTAGAGGGTGTTGATATTATATGTATTTAGTTTCAGCTTTTGGACCATTTGGTTTTCTGCAGAATAGTTGATGATTATTCTATTTTATGAATTCAATTTTGTGTTTATTTGTGATGTTTACATTGCATATGGATTGATCTCATCAAACTAAAGTTGGACCAATTAGAAATAGGCATGATTAAGATCACATTGCATGATATTTCCATGCTGCTCTCCATATTTGATATCTATGTCATTGAGTATACTAGTATGGTTTGGTTGAGTAACAATATTTAATGTGACGCAAAATTGGGATAGTCTCATTGCTAGTGTAAGAGATGGACCAGATTGGCAGGCAGGAGTCAAAAGATAAATGACATACAATTGTACACATAAGGAAATATAATTGTTTATGGAACAATACGTAGCCCAAGTGGGAGATTGTTAGGAATTATTTAATTCCTAATATCTGGAAAACATATTTAATTTCAATTATATTTGTCATTTAATTATTAGTGGACCAATTAAGTGATATGAATCCGTTGGAGTCTTAAGGCTACTGAATTTTATATGGAAACAAAGAGTAGATACCTAATAGGAATTAACTTAGGGGATTATGGGAACCCTAATTAGATACTTATATAAAGAACTTTATAGTTATGGTCCCCAATATGCTAAATTGCACATAGTTTTCTATTCTCCCCATCAAGATGGAAAACAAAGGTCCCATAAGAAATCCGGAGATTTAGTTGAGGAAGGCCATAACACCAAAGCTCGTTCGTGATTGTGGGATGCTTGTTTAGTGTTCACAAGAGATCCACAATTGAGGTATTTCGCATACAGATCTTACGATGTATTAAGGTATTTCGATTATTCTATTAATCTTTGATGATTATAGCATGATTTTTATGTCCTATAATTCTTCTGCATGTTCTAGGATGATTTTTGAATTTTATATTTATTATTGTAAAATTCCAACGGCCCTACATATAAATACCCCCTCCGCTATTTTTTTTCTTTACACCAGCATTCTTCTCTCTCTAATCACTCTTACACAATATTGTCAAATCTCAATTAGTTAATTACAGTATTTCAAATTTCAAATTCCAATATTTATGAGGTATTTATTTAGTTTCTATAGAAAAATGGCAAGTCAACGAGGTTGTAAATATTAGAACTAACTTCAAGTCCGATTTCTTTTATTTTTCCCTTATTCTTTCATTTACAATGTTTTAGTTATGTAAGGTGTAATTTTGTAAGATTGTACTTTGTATGTAAATTGTAATTTTATACTTTATAATTTTTGTAGTTTGTAAATTATAGGCAAAAGTGCTAAATTGGTCTTGTATGTTGGCCTCTTTGTGATTTTGGTCCTTTTTTCCTTTGGTTTCCAATTTACATCTAGTATGTTCTAAAAAATAGTACATTTTGTTCTTTTTGATGGAGGTTAGAGTTTTCTTCCCTGAAGTTGCTGATGTAACATAAAAAATTGGGGGTTTAGGGTCTTCTTTGACCAAAATCCGATGAGGAGGCCAGGCAAGAGGAATTGGAGGGTATTGGGTGCAATTAAGTTGCATCCATATTTGAGATAATAAGGAGTCCTATTTAGATGACGTTTATCTAGAAACCTCTCCCATTAGGACTCTAACTGAGATATGGGATTAAGATATATATTGATATCTCTCCCTACAATATCAGTCTAATAGAAAGAATAATATCTCTCCTAAAATTTTTCTCTACGGTTTTCTTCTTGGAGTATCACCAAAGTCTTCAAGGGTTTAAGGTGTGCACATCCAAGTAAATAATTCTAGTAATTATTTACACCAACGAGAAAAGCGGTTCGTGATTCTGTTCGTGGTCCAACCAATCTATGGTGTTTGTTCGTTGCTTGCGATTCAATCAAGAGGAGGCTTGTAGATGGCGCAATCATGGATCAAACGGAGGCTTGTAGATGGGCTTAATCCTGGCTATGTGGATCGACAGATCCGCTGTAAATAGGTATACTCGATCCACCTTATATGTGTAAATATGTGATTTAAGTTTCGACCCATATTTGCTAACAGTGGTATCCGAGCCATTAGGGGCTTGATCTCGCCTATGTGATATGCTTGAGTTTGATAATTCATGTGATTTGATTTTTTATTTAAATATTCGAATCTGTTTTTCCATTTTTATATGTGCAATATTGGTGTCAAATTGTAGATCTCGAAAAGACGATTAATTTGATATATGATGCATGTAAAACGGATTTGAAACGAATAAGTTATATCTATTCAAAGCTTTTGGGTGAAAAACAAAAGGAACACAGAGAAATCCGTGCAGCTATATGCTTAATGTTATTTTTTAAAATGCAAATAGGCTCGGACGTTAGATGCTAAACTGGTGATTGTGTTCGCATGGTTCGTGCCTAGGGTTAGAGGTTTTGTTTGATACTCTTTCACATGAGACGTTCTCTTTGTCTTGGACGCGCATGTGCGCGTGACGCAAACATGGCGCATGTGGCTGCCATGCGGGCAGTTGATGTGTCATCTATTTAGACGTCACACGAGCGATGACGTGGCGCTGAGTAGTGCCTAAGTAATATATCCTCTTTGCTATAAAAAAAGATGTGGGATTGTTGGTCTAACATGGATTAGAACCCAAGACCTTTTGATTTATCATATTTTAGTGCATTATTTATTTGTTATAATATTAATGCATGTAAAAATATTTTGCGCAATTTAGTGCTTGCAAAATTATTATTGTGCAATATAATGCATGAATAATTGTTTATTGCACATATGTAGCAACGATATTTGTTTTTCGCATTAGTTGCATGAAAGAAAAATTATTTTTGCGCATTAAGATGTTTGCAACAAATTAATATATTTTTTTTATGCATTGTGATGCATGGGAAAATTAGTTTTTACATATTGTTGCATGGAATATTTTTTCGCATAAGATCCGTAAAAATTTATATTTTTGCGCATTGAGGTGCAAACAAAAATATTCAATGTGTTTTTTAATTTATGAGTGCATGCTTTATTAATTGCTTATGTGATGCAATTTTTTTTTGTGCTGCAATTTATTTTGCTGATGTGATATGGATTATCATGTATTGGGACTTATGGACATTGACATATGGGTGCTCATGTATGTGAATGTTTACTGTTTTACATTAATATTGTTTGTCGGAGTTAATATTTAACAATGGTGGTAATTCGGTATCCTTATTTATTTTTTTTTACTTTTTCTAGATTGATGAAGTAGGCCTTGAAAATATGTATTTATTTTAGGCATGTATTTATTGAGCCGATTTTTGGAGGCTATGTAACATCAATTTTACGAGGATATTTTTGTTTACCACCATATGTCTAAATTATCTCCACATGATTCACCATATGTCAATGTCGCCCATGGGGGCTATATTTTTTTTGTAATTACTTATATCGCATGGATGCATGCATGATGTATTTATGGACTTTGATAATTGTATTCATGGATCAGTAATTTTATTGTGATCTTCAATTCGGTGGGAGATGATTACTAGCCTTGGTGACAAATTTTCGATCTCATTGAACTGAAGAAAATAATAAATATTACTTGGATCCAAAATAAAATTTTTAGATCAGTACCTAATTGTTTGCGCAAATTATTGAAATGTGATTTTAGACCAAACTCACCAACTTTGTTTAACCAATTTAGCATGAAAATAGACAAAGTATCCAGTATTGTCGCGACTTAGACGCGGACAATATTTTTGTGGATTAAAGAAAGTATTTGCGCTTTATTTGTTTAAGCCGCAAATGTGAGAACTTAATTGCACGAAATAATCGCAGTTCAAATGCCGATGATATACTTATGGATCAAGAATTAATTTTGCGCTTTAATTTGTTTAAGCTGCAAATTTAATAAAAGAGTTTAAGCTCTATTTTTGGAATATGAGCTTACTCCCAAGTAAAAACTTTAGTTATCCAAATTCGCTATTTGAGTTGAATTAAGGATGTTAGTTATTTGTGTGTATTATTAATGAAAATCGCCTATCTAGAGGTTGATTATAAAAAGTTAAGAAACACACAAGTTAGTGCACTTGTCGCTTATGTTGACCGACATAAACCAACTCGGGTGAATGTTGGAACAACATAATGAAGCGTGACAAGAGCAAAAGCTAAAACTAGAACTATAGATTGATCCATAAAGTGACAATAAGTTGTGCCACCTTATTAGATGAGGCAATTAAGTATCAACAATTATTAAGCGCACTTATGAGATTGGTAACTTCGCTCGTAATTGTACTGAGATGAAGTTTGACTAATTATTTGCTCTCTTATTTTTCGCTAATATTTCCAAATCTCTCCATGGGTGGATTGTAGATATTGGTTGACTTAGCATGTGGTTTTGAGATTGAGCAAATGTGCATGACTATTATCGGGTTGTGCAGCTATAGAGCGCACAAGATGAGGCTAAAAAGAGTCACCTCAAGCTCAACAGTTGGTGTGAGCAATTTGATGTGTCGATATAGTCATACTCGGATAAATGCACTTGTAAGATATTTGTTGAGTGAGAAGACTTGTCTATCATTGTTTTGTGATGCTTGGATTTAGATAGTATTTATTTTTGGATCTTCTAAAGATATTGTGGAATGTGAGGTTAGGAGGCCGACTGTATTAGCTCGATGAGGCTTTATTGTCTAACTCGCTAAGGTCAATCTCCCTCTGCATAATTATTTTTCCAGCGGGATAAGCTTGCTGGAAGAATGTAAGATGACTATTTTTTCTATAAAGCTAAGTCCACTAAATTGAGTGCAGACTTATAAGTGGGAGGCACAAATTAACGCATTATATTTTCTTTCATTGCTATTTACGCTATAAATTAGTACATTCTCACTCTCATCAGTTAGAAGCGCCAAATTGCTTTGAGCGATTCTTAACAGATGGAGATGTGCTAATAGGGAGTGAAAATAGTGTGTCTAATTAGTTTGGACACACAGTTGAAGGAAATAAAATTGCAAGTTGAATGATGGTTCTAAATACTTTGCAGCTATATGAGCTCGCGAAGAAGGGACAATCACTTCAAAATGGTTAGATTTATGATGGCACAAATTGATTTGTGTGTTTTGTTGCTGCCTACATCATAAAATATGTGTCTCCAAATGATTCTTCAACCCTGTATGAGCTTTAGTTTGGTAACAAGCCCAAATTAGTGGGTTTGTGCCTATGTAAGTTCGAGAATATGTGTTCTCAAGTGGAGAATCAAGTCGCACGATTTAGGTTTCCCTTCAAAGGAATTTCTTGAGCACATGTGAAGTCACAAGAAATCTTGAAACTATGCGAGTTGCAAGATCCTTAGGAGGCGCTCGTTTCTCTAGCGAGGATGTTGTATTTTGTACTCATCTAGTAATCGTTGGGATAGTGGGAGCGACACTAAGTCAGTGGGAGCTAGTGTATCACACGCAAAGGATTCTCAAATTCCATGAGTAAAAGGAGTGAATATGAAATATTCCACATCATCCATATGAGATTGAGTGGATATCCTTCACAATTACTTTTTGTGGGTGTTGATGAGTCGATAGAACATGTGACTTCACTTGATGGCCTAAGTGGATAGTTGATGCGAAGGAAAAGATGAGTCGAATGACTATGAATAATGTCTAAGAGCTCGTTAATCTTCTGTCTAGATGCAAAACCATTTGAAACATGTGGTTTCGGAAGGTCAAGTGCAATATAGATGGGTTGATTAACATGTTTGCAAATTCGACTAAGGACGAAATATTTACGCCTGTTAGAAGAGCGTAAATTATTTTTTGAGATGTTCTCCCTAAGTGGTGAGATTGCCTCAATTCGCCTGATATGTTATCTATTATTGCCACTTTCATCTAGTGTTGTCTTGGATGATTCATGTTGACATAGTTCAATGAAAGTTGAATAAAGAGATCTGTATGGATCACCCGCTGAATTCAAGAGTGGAGTAAGACCGCATTGATTGCTGATCAAGAAGCTCCAGCTTGGCTTGAATCATCACTAATTTCATCGAGCTATCATTTCGATAGGCCCACGATGGTCAATTAATTCACTTTACATATGTCAAGAGTTGTATCTCACTGTATGTGGCAAAAAATATGATGACTGAAAAGAACATGGAGTTATCGCCACTTAGTGTTGGCCGTCTTTACACTCCATGGTCAAAGATCATATTCTTAGTCAAGAAACAATATCTTCGGAAGATGAAAAGAAATGCTAGCTAATTTAAGTAAACATTGCCGAATGATTGATGTGCGCTATGTGCGTAGTCAGTAAGTATTGTACTTAGCAGTGTGATTGGTGAGTGGATATCGAAGTGATCCATGCGCTATTGTGATGCTGACATGTGGATACTTAGATATCTTAACAGATTGGTCTATGATTTTCTAGAGGCAAATTTGGCATCTTGAAATGATGCGCATTGCGCGCACATCCATGATGTATTTTGTTGTCTTTGTGATAGTAAAACCACTTTGATGTATGGTTTGGGCGCCAAACATGGATGGTAGACCAAATATATTTACTCGAGGCTTTACTTCACGTAAGAGTTTTTGCGTATAGTTAAAAATGTTCTCAGGCATACTTCTATGAGCGGTGTGGGCACTCATCCCTTTTATGAGCCTTTGTTTGGATAAATGCTCCAAAGGCATATGAGTCATTAGGGATTAAGTAGAATTGATTATGTGGCCTTTGAGAACATATTGTGATTAATGAGATATGTTGGATTCTCATTATGTGTTTGGTACTGAACTTGTGAGTTGTCACCAGGCTTTGATTGGCCCTCTCACACGGGCAATCACTCTGGCGCTAAGAGAGCGAGCAGGATGAGACTTAAAAGATTATGTCGCATAAGTAAGTTTACGAATGATCGCCTTCGCGCTAGAGCAGTAAGGAAGGTTAATAAGTATAATTAACAGTCGCCTTAACTAGAGGTTAAGATGAGATCCGAGTTGATCGATTATGAAGTATGTCCAAACTTCATAAAGGCCTGTTTGTAGCCGAATGTGCGAACTATCGTATGACACTTTGGGTGTGACTACGAGTAGTACGCAGGTCAGGCGCTTGAATAGCGATTGGACTAAGATTTGTATGATGTGTAGAGCGTGACATGCCTAAATTGAGTGGGAGCTCCATCATAGCATGTATTCATACTACATGTGCATTGAGGCGACCGCCTATGGGAAAGTGACTGAATGGGTCCCTGCTTCATCACTGTGTGAGCCCGTATAATTTTCTTGTACCCTTTGGGACTTTGGACCATGTCATGAGGTGTAAGCTTGATGACGCTACTTTAGCATGTATCCAATGACCATGTGTGATTCGGTCTGTCGGAGCATGTCTAGGAAAGCTATCAAGACCAAGATAATTGGCATGTGGGGCCGAGGAAGAATTAAGTTGGTAACGCACTTATGTTCTATGATTCATAGCACGGGCGACTATGTCGAGATGTGTTTGACTAGTCATGAATATAGAAACATATTTGAGTGAGTCGAGCATGCTCTACTTGTATTCATTGAGGGATCTAGAGATGTTTAACTGGGTGCGACCACTTGGTTTGGGGTACATAGCGAGTTATTGAATTGTAGGGTTATGTTAGTTTGGTGATGACTTAATATAACTCTCCTCACCTATACTTTCTCGCTTGGTCGCACGCCTTATTCCCTGTATGAAAGAAGAGACATGAGATGAGAATTATGAGGATATGATTCGAATGAGTCAAGTCAAATATGTATGAGTGGGAGATATTGTGTGCAATTAAGTTGCATCCATATTTGAGATAATAAGGAGTCATATTTAGATGAGGTTTATCTAGAAACCTCTCCCATTAGGACTCTAACTGAGATATGGGATTGAGATATATATTGATATATCTCCCTACAATATCAGTCTAATAGAGAATATTGTTCCCACATAGAAAGAATAATATCTCTCCTAAAATTTGTCTCTACGGTTTTCTTCTTGGAGTATCACCAAAGTCTTCAAGGGTTTAAGGTGTGCACATCCAAGTAAATAATTCTAGTAATTATTTACACCAACGAGAAAGGTGGTTCGTGATTCTGTTCGTGGTCCAACCAATCTATGGGGTTTGTTCGTTGCTCGCGATTCAATCAAGAGGAGGCTTGTAGATGGCGTAATCATGGATCAAACGGAGGCTTGTAGACGGGCTTAATCCTGGCTATGTGCATCGACAGATCTGCTGTAAATAAATATACTCAATCCACCTTATATGTGCAAATATGTGATTTAAGTTTCAACCCATATTTACTAACAGAGGAAAACCAAAAAACTTAATGTGTACGACATTTTAAGGCAGGTCATGAGTCAAATTTTTACTCCATTTCATGCATTGGGAAACCATAAAATTTCCTCTATCCAAAATCTTCAAAAAAAATTCATTGCTTTCTTGCAATTCTGATCAATTTTTCCATTTAATATGAAGTTCAGAGATCCAACAGAGCGCAATTTATCTCCCCTAAAAATAGCAAGCATATTTATTACTATAAAATATGTTATTCTTTCAGCTGAATATTTTCACTTTTCTAATTTTCAAAGTGTCTTAGTGAGTTTTATAATTTTCTGAATCTTTTTTTCTTAATACATAATGGTGGGCCTTAATGTTTGAGTATTGTCTTGACATGCATACCCATGTCGTTTTTGTTCATTTTAGTTTAGAGGTTAATTTTTTAATTTTGTCATTAAGCCTCAATGTTGCTAAATACTATTTTTTTTGTATTCTTCTGTTATTTAATTCTTGGTTTTGGTAGATCCAAACTCAAGCCAATTCATTGAACGGAAGGAGGATGTAGAAGGGAATGGGGATACAGAAAAAGAGGCTAATGAGGAGGATTATGTTATTGATAATGGTGAATTAAGACTTTGAGGACAATGAATATGATATATAGGAAGAACAAGTGAGTGATGATAGGATGTTCCTTAAAAACATAGACTATAATGCAGAGTGGTTCAACCAAAAGATGGATGAGATAGTGACCAATGATTGTACACATGGTGGGCATGACAGTGAGGAAGATATCTTGAAGAGTGAAGATGATTTGGATAGTGTTGAGGAAACTGATGGGGAAGAACACAAAATTGAGGATTGATATGATTGAGGATGTGAGGTGTCATATTTCAAAATTCTAGGCTTACAGGCTAAGAAAACTAATATTGACATGATTGAAGGTGATCCAAATGAACAAATAATCTTTACTTTAGGATTTTGCTGAGGAAATTAAAAGAACTAACCCTGGATCTACTTTGGTCATAGGTGCTAACCAAAGCCATGGGGAAAATAGATTTGGTAGGCTATATTTGTGTCTGGATGCATTGAAAAAAGGATTTTCTAATGGGTGCAGACCTTTTATAGGTGTAGATGGATTCCATTTGAAGGGTCCTCTTGGTGGTGTTTTATTGACAGCTGTTAGAGGAGAACCTAATAATAATATTTTTCCTATTGCATTTGTTGTGGTTGCTAAGTAATGTAGGGACATTTAGTATTGGTTTTTGAGATTAATGAAGGTAGATTTGTGCATGAATAAATCTAAGCATTGGACTTTCATGTCTGATAAACAGAAGGGTCTGATTCAAGCATTTGAAGAGGTGTTTCCTAATGCAGCTCATAGATTTTGTGTTTAGGCATATGCATTCAAACTTCCAAAACGCATGATTTAGGGGACAAGCTTTCAAAATGGTTGTATGGAGATTAGCTAGACCAACCACAATGCTTGAATTTGGGAGAAGGATGGATGCCTTGAGGGCAAATGATGAACAAGTTGCACAATAATTTAATGATAAACCACCACAACACTGGAGTAAAGCTCACTTCAGTGATTACCAAAGATGTGATAAGTTGATCAACAGTGGTTGTGAAACCTTCAACTGCAACATACTTGATGCTAGGGAGATGCCAATTGTATACATGCTAGAGTGGATTATTGAGTATTTAATGAGAAGAATGCAAGATGATAGGGATACAACAAATGGAAGGTGGAAAGATCAGACATATCCTTAAATTCAAAAAATCATTGACAAGAATGTAGACATGGTGGGGAACTGTGCTCCTGTCAAGGCAAACGATGCAAATTATCAGATCTCTTGTACTGATGGTTCTAAATTTGGCATTAATTTGGTCTAGGGGATTTGTTGGTGCAAAAAATGGGATTCAATAGGCACCCCATGCAAAGATGCCTTAACTACAATTGCTACTCAAGGTTTCCAATATTATGACTACTTACATAAAACTTTAACTTCATATTAATTTATCAAAGTTGTTAGTCAATTATACTTTTCCTAATTAAGCCAAGAACCAAGAAATATGGGCCAACATTATAAAACATTATCGTGTAATAAAGGTTACTAAATTATCATTCGTTGAGATTCTAGACTTTTAATTCTAGCTATACGAATAACGTAATATCTGAAATATATTATGTTAAAATCCAAGAAAAAATCAATATTTTTTCCATAAATTAGATAAAAAAAATTATTGAAGAGTTATTTGATATTAAACTAATAATGTAGTATAGTCTATATCATGAAAGAAAGATTTAGAACCACTATATTAGAAATTTATCACTTAAATATGAATTAAATAAATTTTATATATAAGTTAAATATAATATATTAAAAACTTAACTCATATAGTTCTAATGATATCTAGTTTTGAGATTGTACTAAAAAAATATAGAAATTATAATTGTTTAATGAGTTTTACAGTGACTTTCCCTCCATTTTTTGTATTTCTTTTACGAATAATTTTTTAATCTCCATTTCTCCGTCGTGTCCCGCACCATTCCAACCATCCCATTAGAATAGAATCTCAGTCCCGAACCGTCCAAAATTTTCGGGACAGTTCGGACAGAGTTTTTTTGTAGTTCGGTTCTAGAGATTTAATTTTGGGATCTTCGAGCTCGAAAAGATTCTAAAGATTTCAAAATATTTAGACGGTCATGTCATGTGCATACACCTATATATTAGGTGAGTAGACTAGATTCTCAAAATGTGGGTGTGAGAGAAGAAAAGACAAAATTGAAAATGGTAATTCAAACTTCTTTGACTTCTTGTGGTTTATTATTGTGGTTTATTACACTTTTTTGGGGTTTATTATACACCCTTATTTCGCCAACAAAGGCAATTTTTAGGATGGCGAATATGAATTTGTCGTCGTTTTATTTTCGGGGCTAATTGTTTTGTCCAAGTTTTCTACAGTAAATTATTTGATGACAATTCATATCGTCACAAATACAAATTTTGTATGATGACATAGTAATTTGCCATTAACTAGTTGAATTGATCAGTCTGTTGAGTGGCTAATTCTGTTATGTAAGCAAACATAGCTGTTCACCAAGGACCTAGCTAACTTGAGTCAACTCTGAAATTCTTAAAGGACTAAAAACGAAAAGTTGGTAAAGTTTATTCACCCATCCCCCTTCTAAACTTTACTTATCACCCTTTAGGACCTACAAGTGGTATCAGAGCGGTTGGTTCATTGAGCATTCCGCACTGGTTAGCGAAATAAATCATATTCTTTTTCAATGGATCAACACTTGCAGTTTTTAATGCTTTTAATTTAAAAGCAAAGTTATTATCATGGAAGCAAATCTAACTCGCATTCCAATATTTACTGTTGAAGAATTTGATAATTAGAAAATACGTATGCAGGCTCACCTTTTAACCTTACATGTTGAAATGTGATTTGTCATTGAGGATGGACCACTACAGATAATGAAGGTGAACACAATAGTTAGGGCTCCTGCTCCTGAGGCTGTTGAAGTACTAGAAGGAGAAGCCGTTGCAGCTCTTGCGGCACGAGGCGCACATGCTACTGCTGTACCTAGACCTGCTATGGTGGAAAATCCACGTTGCGAGTGGACTAATGAAGATAGAAAGAGATAAAACTTGGACAATGTTTCAAAGGACATTTTGTACAAAACTCTTGATAAGGCCATATTTAACAAAGTTAAATTTTGCAAAACGGCCAAAGAAATATGGGAAAAACTAACCAAATTAGAGAAAATAAGTTAACAGTTGATGTTCAAAAATTTGAAAATTTCAAAATGTTTGTAGGGAGAGTGTGGGTCAGCTGGATGCCAGATTCACATAGATAACCAATGAGCTCTCACTCTAGGAAAAGAATAATACACAGAAGGAAATGTGTATGAAGATTCTAAGGTCTCTCCTAGTTGAGTGGGAAATGAAGGTGATGGCTTTGAGACATTCTATGGACCTTACTAGAGCATCCAACCGTGAGCTGTTCTCAGACCTTAAAGTCTATGAATTTGAGCTCAGAAGAAAAGATCAAGAAGAGACAATTGTACCTGACCAAGAGGAGATTGCCCTTATGGTGAAAAGATTCAACAAGTTCTTCAATTAGGGTTTCGTGCCCATCAAGTTAGACTAAACCCTAGCTTATCCTTATATTGGATTGGGCTTATTACACAGTGAGGTACCCCTCTTTTAAGACCAATAGTTCAGGAGGCCCTTAACTTTGTTAGTCATAAGGCCTAGCCCATTCATCAGTTCGGGCCCATTTAACTTGGTTCTGAAGAGGTACATGAGTTAGGCCAATCATCGGGCCAATAGCTCAGTCCCTTTTAGGCCCACTCACTCGGCCCAATTATCATAACCATTTGAGTCTAGAAGCCAAGAGATCGGCCCAATGATCCATGGGTCTCTTGCTCAACGACCCAAAGATTGGCCCAAATATTAGTAGATCGGTCCAAACATCTGAATCTGGTTCTCATTGGATCTTCTTCGGAGCTCGGGATGAACCTTACAGATTGAGCCCACCTCACTTTCGTATGAGTGGTCCATCAGGTCTTACCCGTAGCTCGGTCATGAAAACCCACAACTGAGATGGTCCTCCATTTAGACACAATTCCATCGATTTGGCCCATTTAGATAGGTCGGTCCAAATTGGTCCCCATCAATTAGTCCCCCCAATTATGTCTCGAGTTGTGTCGACTACTTCAGGCATAATTACTACAATTTCACCAAGACCGACCTGAACTAGAATTTTCCAATTCTTCCTCCTAGTTATGTCCCTAGGTGTATCAAATGCGTTGGACAATCACTTCAATTTTACCAAGACCGAGTTGTTGCTAGGGTTTCTTACCCTTTAAGTTCCCGCCCATTCCAGTTATAAGGACGTCCTTTCAACTCACAAGATGTTTTTTCATCTTCCCGGGGTTGTCTTTAGATCGTTGGATGGAGTTTGAATCAATGGCCCTGATCATCTTCCCTTTTGATCCCTCATTATAAAAGGGGTAGCAAAAAGGGGAGGACCATTTCATTCCTTCAAAACTCTCATCTCTCTCTCTCTAAGGCAATTTCCGACGTCTCTTGGGTGATTTCCGGCCAACTTTTATTACGAAGCTCCTTCTTTCACATCCTTTTTTCAGTTCTCTCATCAACTAGGTATTTTCTCCCCTCATCTTCTTTATTTGTTTTTCTTTTGGAATAATGACCTCTTCTACTTTGACTCATTCAGACCCCTATGTAATTGACCTAGTAAGGTGGTCTGATGAGATAGGATTATCCCAAATTAGGGAGAACACTCTCGAGCTACCTGATCCCAACGTCACTGAATCAGACTCTCTTTCGGAGGGAAGTTATTCCCCTATAGAGATTAGAAAACCGATCTACCATATCTCTCCCGATGAGGATCATGGTTTTTCTCACACATCAGTAATAGTAGAATCTCTTTATAATATTCGTAAAAATGCTAACACCTGTTCTAACATTAAGTTAATACTTCCAAGCTACACAGACAAACCTTACCGACCTCCCTCTGGTGGTCTTACCTTATTCGAAGAGCAGTTAGACGGGGGCTTAGATTCCCAATCCACTCTTTCTCTACCGACGTATCAACTATGTATAACATCCCTCTTAATCAACTTGCCCCTAATTCCTTTAGGATCGTGGCAGGGCTCCTAATAATAGCCAGGTATTTGAACATTACTCCCTCTCCCGAGCTCTTCTTTTCATTTTTTAAGTTAAATCTTCTACTCCCAATGGCTTATTCTACATCACCACTCGAAGTGAAACCAACTTCCTTATGAAGTTCCCAACCTCCAATAAGTTTTGGAAAGATCGGTACTTTTTTGTTCTCCCTTCTGAGCCGTGGTCATTTCCTCATGAATGGGTATGGTCTTTGTCATCTCAACAAAAACACGATCCCAGGAAATGCTTTCCCGAGCATCAAGGTCTTATTCACCAGCTTACTACTGTTAAATATGACCTTTCTAAAATCATCACACCTTCTTTATTTACTTCACTACTCGGGCGTGAGCTCTGAAATCGTTCCCTTAGAAAGGGACATCGGTATGAATCTCTACTTCTACTAGAATGATTTTAACATCTTTATTTGTCACTAACTCCTTTTCTTGTATAGGTACCATGCTGGCCAACTCAGTGGCAAAGAGAAATGTAGCTCGCAAGAAGATGACTTCAGTTGCTCGAGCTTCTTCTTCTCAACAGTCGGGCGAGGCTATCGTTAGGCTACCTACTTTGGGTTCACAATCTCCTAGAACTACTCAATCGTCTTTAGCGACTGAGGTGCTTGCTGAGTTCATGTATCCGAGCAGCCGACCTACTTAGTTGATCCTAGAAGGGCCAATTCAGATACCAACCTCCCTCCCTCGAAGAGATCTAAGAGCAAACCGAGATTCAATTTCTGGCCAAAAGCATACTTGAGACCCTTGACCGAGATGGACCTCGAGGGTTACTTAAGGATCCCAAGGTTTTTATTTTTCTAAAATGGCTAACAAGGTCAATCTGTTTTCTGATGAGGCCTTCGTTGATGCCATGGATGACCAAGCTTAGATGGCCGACCTCCATGCTACTTCTGATCAGGCTACTACCTCAGGAGTTCCCAAGGAAAACCAATCACTTCCTCCTGAGGTCGATCCTGAACTGATTGCCACTGACGAGCATCTCTCTGTTCAATCACTTTGTTGACTTGCCCTCTTGGCCATCGTGCCCAAGGTGTTTGGAGCTCCAAATACTTGATCAAAAATATTCATTCGAGGGCAAACTTCCAAGCTCGAGCTTGACTTGCTGTAGGTCCCAAGGGGTTTGAGTAAGGTTTAGAAGGGGGGGTTGAATAAACCTTACCAACTTTTCGATTTTAGTCCTTTTAAAATAATACAGAGTTAAATACACACCTAAGTCCTTAAGGGACAACTAAGTTAGTTAACCAGCAAAGTTAGCCACTCAACAGACTCGATTGAGCTGTTGATAGAATAACTCAATTTGTTTAGTCTAAACCTTAACTTGGCTTTGATGAGATTTTCATTGGAAGACTTAACACCCTTGAATTTGGTTTAAGCTTGTTTTAACACTTGGTTTTAGCACTTTGTTAATTATCGGTTGGATAGCAAATTATCGTTGATATAAAATGATATGCGAAATTAAATCTTTGAAATGTAAATGACACAATAATTTTTATAGAGGTTCAAGATGGGGTAATTCTTCTACTCATCTCTTCTCCAACTCCCGGAGGAATCCACTAAGTATTGATCGAGTACAAAGTGGTTATCGGGCCATATACAAGTCTTGATCACACAAATGACTTGATCCTTTGGGACTCGGCTGAGATGCCTTTGTCACACAGGCTTCTCGACCGACTCGGCCTTTCTTCACAGCATGGGCATTGCATTGCTACTTGACTCACTTGCTCAAGCTTCTTGGATTTGATCACGAAGCCCTCCAATAACTTGAGACTGGTTCGACCTTGAACCTTTCTACAATCCTCCTTGGAATGTAAAACCCTTTTGATTCTTCAAAAGTTTCCTCTTCAATAGTTTGAAGTTGTCTTTCCTTCACAGCTTGGTGTTGGATCGATTTCTTCAAATTTAGGCGAGGATTTGCTTGAATAACTTGAGAATATTTTGCAGTTCTGAGAATGAATATTGCTTTCTTGCTCGTAGTTCTGGTAATCAAGGTAACCCTTTCTCAAAGTGATTCCTCAGCCTTTTATAGTGAACTTTCAAAAATCTACCCATTGAAGAGATAGGCTGATTTTCAAAAGTCACTTGTGTTCGTTGGCTTGTCTTATTGCAGTCCTTGAAGTTGACATTTCCTCGTATTAAATGAATGTTCAGCTTTTCAGAGTCTGACACGCGGTGCAGTGTTTCCCATTGGTTTATTCCTTTTTCACGCTTCGGGATCAACACTTTAAGACATGGCAAAGGCATGGAAGTATTACTTGTTTAGGTAATATTCTTGACTTACGTGCAATGGATTCTTTTCGATTGTCTTGACTTGATCAGTTCTCTAACTTCCCCAGTGACTTCGAGTGAGCTTCCAGTTAATGGATGACTCATATGTCACTTCAACTTGAGACTTGGCTTCTTGAGTTGACTTGATGACAATTCACACAAAGTTTGTATTCCACCATACTCCTTCATCTAGTTCTTGTCTTCTCCTCCTTGCCATACTCACTTTGTTTCACAAATGAAGTCTTCATTTCGATCTTGATTGATTTCTTGTATATCCAGGCATAGCTGACTTGACTCAGCTCGTACAACCCTATCTATTACAATGCAAATTACAAGGAAAATGGGGTGTCAACTTTCTAGTCTAAGTTTTACATGGAATTCATCAAAATCTAAAATAAATTTCCCAACAATTTCCCCCTTTTTGATGATGCCAAAACTTAAAACATACATACAAAATGTAAATAGCAAAGGTACATACAGACAATGTAGAAACAGAGAATGTATGCGTACAATCGATCTCTTTATTGATCATAACATTCTTGTCCTTTACACAGTTGTTTACAAAGTGTATCGAGCAACATGGTATTCTATATCTACTCAAGAATATAGAAATTACAGATTCTTATTCAACGTTCAGAAGACTTACATACATATGCATTTACAATAGTAAAATACATGAAGGGGTGGACATCAACACTTCATCGCCTTCGCTGCCTCCTTCTTCCTTCTTCAGCTCTGTCGTCCTCTGCTCTCTTTCTCTTTTTTTCATCTTCAGCTGCTTTCTTTTTCTCGTAGGCTCTTCTGGCAACTTTGTCTATTCTCTTTCTTTCTTGCCTCTGTTGACTCTCTTCCCACAGCTGATCTTGTCTTCTATTTTCTTCTTCGATTCTCTTAACATACTCAGCATTCTTCCTTTCTACTTCCAGATTTGCTATGGCATCAAATCCACCCAATAGATCCCTCCTTTCTTCCCTGGATCTATGTATTCAATGTTTTTGGGTAGAGGTCTAGGTCTGAACCCTCTTCCTCCACTGCTTCTTCCTCTTCCTCTGGGCGTGTATTGTACTGGAGCCTTCCTTTTGTCAGCTAACTTGTTGCTTATAGTCTGTTGCCGCGGTGTCTCCGCATATCGCCTTTTCTTCGCACAACTTAAGGCCTTTTTCCCGAGATAAGTCCCGTGGCTTGGGCCATGGACATGCCTTGAAGTATCCTTAGGATTCGAGCATTTTGAATTCATCAATTGATCTAGGCTCGTTTCCAACGCCTCGAAATGGCATCGTGTCTCTTCCCGCGGAATGCCTCCATATTGTTTCAATATATCCATCACACGGGCATCCATTTTTCCTTCAACCTCCTTCATCCCTCGCTTCTACGATTTTTCTCTTCTCGGACATAGGCACATCGTAGTGTTGGAGTGGCGAGTCACCGAAGTTTGCTTTGATTATGTCACCGTGATGTGAGGCCTTGTTTAGGGTTTCAAAAACATTAGGGTCATATCTTTTGATCCTTCCCCCTCAATCGCTTTTCCTTCTCCTTCTTCTTCAAACGGATGTATCTTTCTTCTCTGCGGCAATTTGTTTTCTTTTCCTTCTCACTAACCGTCCCCTTAAGTAACTTTTGGTATTCCTCTTCCCCCTTTTTGGCATCATCAAAGGAGAGAGGAACCCCTAGAACATACTGCGAGCATAAAGTCTAGGCGGCGATAGGCGAGTTCGGTTGGAGTCTCTGCGGAGTATGTTTGTTCGAATTCGAGCGGGTGGCTTTGGACTCGGGCCACTGGTTTCATTTCAGCCATAACAAGATGAATCTGTTATTCATGTTTTCCTCTACGCACAGAAGTTCTTTCCTGTGAAGTTCTCGCATCAGTTCAATTTCAGTGTTGTGGGAGGCATGCATTCTGTCAATATTTTCTTGCATTCTCCTCTTCATGTCAGCATTATCGGCGCTCCAGATCAGCATCTTATTGTACAATGCCTTAAAGTATTGAACCTGTTCAATCCACATAGTACTCTGCTGCTGACACCATTCCCTTATCCGTACCACAATCCCTCTTAAATCAGCTGTGAGGGTTGCATCTCTACTGTCCAGTCGCATATCAAGTGAAGCTTGGTGCCGTTAAATCTTTTCAATCTCACCGAGTATTGTCTTGAATACCTCACGTACCTCAGCAGTCACCTCGGTTTCAGCTAGTGGCGAAGCAGCATCAAAATCAAAGTCTATAGGGACAATGGAGTCAGTAGGAATGACTGGATTTGGTCGAACGTTGAAACGGCGCTGTTCACTGGTTGTTTCTTCTTCAAGGTCGGGCAGCTCAATCTGGAAAGGAAAAGTTTCTTCAAACGCATCATCACGCACATATGGAATTGAGGATTCAACTGTTCATGCTTGTGAAGATTCAGGTTAAGTCGAGCCTGTTGCAGCTTTGGGAGCCTACGCAGATGACTCGGTTTCAGCTGGGCCTTGGTGTGGGGTTGGCCGATGGCGAGCCTCACTGCCTTAATGTCTTCTTCTTCGGCCTCGATGGATTCTCGCTAAATGAATTTGTTGTTCCTCTGTTGCACCATCAGCGTCATCGGAAGATGATGAGTCTTGAAGACTTGGCTCATCATCAAAATTGAACTTTTGATGAGCGACTTGAATTCTGGCTTACTCGTACTTTGTAGAGCGTCCTTAGCTGAGTCTTTTTGATGTGCAGTTGAGCTTCATCTGCAGATCCCATGAAAGTTGTATCAGGATCATCCTGGGAGTCATGAAGAGCACTGATTTCCTCCTCTGAGTCAACAATTATGGTCTGAGGAATGCTCTTATCTCCTTGATTTTTACCGAGGGAAGTCTCAACCTCCCTTAGGCCTTCATTACCTCCTGCAGTCTCAACTGCAGCGGGGCCTTGTACAATCCCTTCGACAGGCACAACTGTCTTAGGGTCTTCTGCAGTGGCATCTATAGGAGTCTCAACTCCGTGGATTGCACTTTCATTGCCCAGAGTGTTAACTCCCGGGGAAGATCCATCATGTGCTTCGACTGCATCATCAGCGTCATCAGCCTGCAGAGCAGTTGGCACTTCAGCTGAGACAGACTCAACTGTCCGAGCTTCTTCACTGACAACTTGTTGTGTTTCTTTTTCTTGTTCCTTCTTCATGGTGGAGTCATCTGCAGCATCCTCCGACCTAGCTGCAGTGGAGGGAGTTTCCCCCTCAGCTGGCACACCAGTTGAGTGACTTGTGATGGGGTCACTCTTCTCCAGACTACCGGCTGTGTCCTCTGAGTGTTCAACCGTGGGGGTAGGTGGTAAGACACCTTCAATAGGGTTTGGCTCGACTTGGGTCCCCAAGTTCCCAGTTTCATCGCCAAATCCCTTAGATCCCTCTTCTGGGTGAACTGGGGAAGTGGTTGCAGCAATAACAATGGCAATCTGTTGTACCACTCCCAATGGATCAATCTCCAGCTGAGTTTTAGAAGATTCTACTGGTCCTTCCATCAGCTCTTTCTCATGCAACAGTGTGGATTCCCGCATGGCTTGCTGCATGTCCAACTTTTCTTGTGCAGCAATGGGGTCCAAGTCCTCATCACTGTCTGAGAGTATGTCGAGATGAGGATGAGTATGGTCAGTGGTTCCAGTGAGAGGACAAATGCTGGCTTTCTCACGAGCTTCAGCTTCCTCTGCTAATCTCTCCTTCTCTTTTTCCTTGAAAATCTGCAAGATATCTAGGCAATTGTCTTCATCAAGTGCCTGGACCACTATGGTCAATCCGAGGAAGTTCATCAATTCTTCTTCTTCCTCGATGAATTCAGGGTGTGCGAACTGCTCCCTTGATCGACTAAGCTTCCATTTCCTCCATTCCCTCAGACGATTTTGGATGTCTGGATATGGTGGAGAGAGCATGATCACATCATCTTCATCATCTTCTCCTTGTTGCCCTTCCTTTTCAGGAATGGAAGGCAACATACTCTGCTGCTCAACTCCTTCAGTAGCATCGGGGGCAGGTGGAGACACAGTCCTGTCAACAGGGGATTCTGCTGTCTCCGCTGCTTCTTGTTCCTCAGTTGTTCTATCCTTAGTTGGGTCTTCAATTTGCCTCTGTTGATCGGCCTCAATGCAGACTTGGTCATTTCATCAATAATTTCGAGATCGTGCACTTCTTCAGCAGTCTCTGAGACTTTTTCTGGCTGAGTGGCGGACTCGGCTATCTTCTCAACCTCCGAGAGCTTGGTGATCCTTCTTCTACTTTTTGTCCTTACCGAGGAAGTTACGTTCGGATACTTCTTTGTCGGCTTCCTTGGCGGCGGGGCCGTGCATCTTTCTTTGACTAAGGAGCGCTTTTTCTTGGCTTGGCGATCCTCTTCTTCTTGATGATTGGAGAAGGTATTGGAGGTTCCTTCTCCGCCTCGGCCGCAGGGGCGGGAGACACTACCGCAGGGGCGTGTGACTCACTGTAGGGGCAGTGCTTTTCTTCTTTTTCTTTGGGGGCAAACTGGCTTCTTCACAGCTGCGTAGGAAACTTTCTTCTTCGGAGAGGAAGTAACAGCTGTTTCTTCAGGATCAGCTGATTCCCCTTTGCTGGTATCCGCCCGCTTGGCATAGGCTCTCCTTTGGGCTCCATAAAGGTTTGATCGGAATATCTTTTTGTTGACATGGAATGCCTTTCCATGTCGGAGTTGAACACCCTTCACCTCCATCAACCGGCCAACTAAAAGGTCATAGCCCAAGGATCCTCCGAATGACCCATCGTCCTTGAAGGACTTGTTTCCAACATTCTGGCAGAGTCTGCTGTAGATGTATTATTCCCAGTTGACCTTCCTCTCCTCCATGATCGCAGCCATGATGATCAACTTCATTTTGGATAGCTGATTGAAGCTTCCAAACTTCATATCCACACATTTCACGACGATATCCATCAATTTGTGATAATCGTCCTTCAACGACTTCTTATCACCAAACCACCTTCGCAAACACATTCGGTCCGCCACTTCCTTCCATGCAGCAGCCAAGTTTACATCAGCCTCAAATATCTCCGGCACTCCTTCCGACGGCAACAAACAATGCTCCACTAGATATTCAGCAGTGATGGTGAAGTCCTTTCCGTGAATAGAGGATTTGATGCCCTCGTCATGAACCTCAGCATTCACGTAGAACTGGGCTACCTCCTCAACGTATGTCATCTGGAACTCCATCGTGAGAAAGGGTTTCAGTCCAGATTTCTCGATTTTGTCGTCTATCTTCTTCACAAGGGTTTCATCAGAACCCTGTTTAACCATCCCTTCGAAATCCATGGTAGAACCAGTGTGGATTTGCTTCCCTAGCTTGGTGAAATCATAGGTTGATGCCACTTTTCTGAGTTTATACCAAACGAACTTGACGAACTTGCTCTGAAGATTTGGTAGGGTTTTGAGAGAAAAAATGCTTTCTTTGCTTTAGAGAGATGAACAATTTTGAGTAATGTGAGAGAGAAACTGAAAAAAATGGTATATATGGGTTATGAAAGGACGTGCTTTCAGTTTTTGAAATTTGATCAAGATCGACGGCTCAGATTTAGTACGCCGATTAGCATTTAATTGTTCCCATTTAATGCGGCAGCATTTATATCCAATCATATGCTTTGTCGTGCAACTTTTGACTCTACCTGTCATTATTATGCTGACGTCATCCTTAAAAACATTCCCGCTTATTAAAAACGATTGCGTTTTTGTTACTTAGCTCATAAATGACTCAGCTTACTCCTTAGTTGACTCAACTCTTCTTCTCTCTATTCACATAGTGACTCAAATTTGTCGACTAACTCGATCTAGTGACTTTTCCGATATGGTGATTCACTTAGGCGATTCACATGCTCTGCTCTATTTTCATCTTTTCACGTTCCATCTCTTCTCCTTGAGTTTTAGTGTCAACGCACTCAATTAACCCTAGCTCATGCTTAAGCTCTTCAAATCTTGATTCACATAATGGCTTTGTGAATATGCCACCTAATCTGCTTATCGGTTGAGATGTATTCCAAGGTGATGTCTTTCTTTCCAACATTATCTCTTATAAAATGCTATCTGACATCAGTGTGCTTTGTTCTTGAATGCAACACAGGATTTTGAGTGATTGCAATTGCACTTGTGTTATCACACATAATTGGAATCTCTTTTTCTTCAACATCATAATCTCTCAGCTGTTATCTCATCCATAAGACTTGGGCTGTAATTGTTTGCCCGCCATGACTATGTACTCGCCACCTTGGTGTGGATGTGGCTATTGAGTTTTGCTTCTTGCTAAACCAGGAACCCAATCTGTTTCCAAGCATTTGACATGTACCTGGAGTACTCTTCATGTCAACTCTACATCCAGCATAGTCAGAGTCTGAGTAACCAATAAGTTTGAATCCACCTTCCTTTGGATACCATAAGCCGACTTCCTGGCATCCCTTCAAATATCTTAGGATTCTCTTAGCTGCAGTCATGTGACTTTCTTTTGGTGCAGATTGAAATCTTACACATACACCTACTGCAAAGGTGATGTCTAGCCTGCTTGCTGTTAAATAGAGCAGTGATCCAATAAGTACTTTGAATCCATATCCATCTTGACTGATGTATTCATTGGTATTTTCACAGAAGACTTCTCTTCCATACCAATTTTTTTCATTAAATCTCGGGTATACTTTGTTTGACTTATGAAGGTTCCATCCTTCAACTGTTTGACTTGAAGTCCTAGAAAGAATGTCAGCTCTCCCATCATGCTCATTTCAAATTTGCCTTGCATGAGGTTTGAGAACTTATCACACGGCTCTTTATTTGTGGATCCAAAAATAATGTCATCCACATATATTTGAACAAGCAGTATACTCTCTCTATCTTGAATTCTGAAGAGTGTTCTGTCCACTTTGCCTTTGGTGAATCCATTATCTGTCACAAATTGAGATAATGTATCATACCATGCTCTTGGTGCTTGTTTCAATCCGTATAGAGCTTTCTTGAGCTTGTACACCTTATCTCCAAGAGTCTTCTGCTCAAATCCTGGAGGTTGTTCAACATAGACTTCTTCTTCCAACAATCCATTTAAGAATGCACTTTTCACATCTATTTGATATACAATAAAGTTCTTGTGAGCAGCATAGGCAAGAAACATCATTATTGCTTCTAATCTTACAACAGGAGCAAATGTTTCATCAAAATCTATTCCTTCTTAGTGGCAATACCCTTTGGCTACCAATCTTGCTTTGTTTCTTACCACAGAACCTTCTTCATTCATCTTGTTTATGAAAACCCATTTTGTGCCAATAACATTTTGATGGGTTGGTCTTTGCACCAATTCCCATACTTTGTTCCTTTCAAACTGATTCAGCTCTTCCTGCATGGCTTGAATCCAATGTGTGTCATCCAATGCTTGGGACACATCTTTAGGTTCTATTTGGGAAATAAAATAAGTGAACATTGCTTCTTGTTCAGTTCTGGATCTGGTTCTTACACCATCTCTTACATCTCCAATGACTAGCTCTGGTGGATGGTCTCTCAGCCATCTCACATCAGGTTGGAGTAAGTCAACTGGGTTCAGTCGTCTTGCAGTTGTATTACCTTGAGCAGCTCTCTCGTCATCGCTTAGCTGCAGATTCTCCAGCTGTCTTTGAGATTCAGCTATCTCATCTTCACCTTGATTGATTGCTCCAGCTCCAGCTTCAACATAGGGACTCTTCTGCATAGTTGGTTGATTTAGCTTATCAGCTAACTCTTCAATGTCTTCTCCATTTACATTAGGTTCATCAAAAACCACATGGATAGACTCTTCTGTGACCATAGTCCTCTTGTTCAGCACTCTATAGGCTTTGCTTTCAGATGAGTATCCCAAAAGGATACCTTCATCAGCTTTAATATCAAAAAACTTCAGATTATCCTTTCCATTGTTGTGGATGAAGCATTTACATCCAAATATTCTAAAGTACCCAACTTTTGGCTTTCTCCATGTCCATATTTCATAGGGAGTCTTTGTCAGTTGTCTATTTATCATGTATCTATTTTGAGTATAGCATGCAATATTGATGGCTTCAGCCCAAAATCTTTTAGCAATCCAACTTTCACTACATGGTTCTTGCAGCTTCCTTGAGAGTTCTATTTCTTCTTTCTGCTACTCCATTCTGCTGTGGAGTCCTTGCTGCAGATAATTCATGAACAATACCATTTTCAACACAATACTGAGTTATTATCCCATTGACAAACTCAGTTCCTCTATCAGATCTTATTTTTATAATGGTTTGACTCTTCTCATTTTGAACTCTTTTCATTAGTTGAGGTAACTTCTGCAAAGTTTCCTTCTTTTTACACATGAAGATTGTCCATGTATATCTTGAATAATCATCCACCACTACTAGAGTGTATTTCTTTCCACTTATGCTAGCTGGCTCAACTGGACCAAATAGATCCATATGCAATAGATGCAATATCCTTGTTGAAGATGGACTTGACTTCTCTTTGAATGATGATTTGATCTACTTTCCCATTTGGCATGCATCACATACACTTTCTTTCTTGTACACTGAGTCTGGTAGACCTTCCACAAGATTACTCCTTGCAAGCTTGTTGATTGTCTTGAAATTCAAAGACTCGGCTACTTGTGCCACAAATGAACTTTGATTCGGTTGTACTCTTTGCTAGCAGACAAGTGCTTGGTGTGGCAGTCGACCAATCTACCACATACATGTTCTTTTGTCTAGATCCTTGCAACACTACTTCATTTCATTCAGTGTCTTTGATTTGGCATACTCCCATATTGAATCCAACATTATAGCCCTTGTCACAGAGTTGGCTGATGCTTCACAAATTGAAGTTGAGGCCTTCAACATAAGCAACATCTGTGATTTTTAATCCATTTTTCTTGATGCATCCAGTGCCTCTTATTTTCCCTGGAGCTTCATTTCCTCCAAATATGACTTTTACACCTTTAATCTCCTTGAATTTTGACAGATTTTCTTGTTCCTGTCATGTGTCCGGAATGCCCACTATCCATGTACCAGGTTCCTTGGCACTCAGTTGTTCCTTGAACTCGCAATCAAGGAAATTAGTTTTTAGGTACCCATACTTGCCTCGGTCCTGAGGGGTTAGTGTTGTAAGATGATCCAACCAACTTATAGCCAAATGATATGACTCTAAGAGGTTGCCATCTATCTGTGCCATAATCATAATTTACTTTGGCAAATTGCTTGGGGGCTTTAGGTTCATACAAATGTCTCTTTTGTCTGTATCCTTGTGTGTGTGTTTTAGCAATTGCCTTCTTTGGGTAGTTGTGATATTTCTGAGTGTAGTGCTTGGGTGCATATGTGTGCTGATGATAGCTCTTTTGCCTTTGGAATGACCTTTGTTGAGTTCTAGGTCTTTGCCATTTTGGTATATATTCCATAGGTCTTTGCTGATATTTCACATTATTCCAATCAGCTTGACTTGGGTAGTTTCTACCATTCCCATCATTTGTGTTCCTTTGATGGAACTTCTGGGGATTCTGGTAGCTCTGTTTCTTCTTCACATAGTACTTCCTGTTTGGAGTTTGCTGAGGAACTCTGCTGGATTTCTTCTCAGTTGTCCTCTCAGCATACTCAACTGGCTGATTTCCTTTTCCTTTATATCCAAGGCCAGTTTGTTTGTGATTGTGCTTTGGAATGAATGTGTGTGCAATATTTGGTGTCTTGGATTTTTGAGATGCTTCATTACTTGAAGATCCTTTTTCCAAGATCACTCTTGGAGTTTGACTATGCACAAAGGAATTGAATCTTATGCCTGTCTTGTCTCCACATTCTTTTTGGCTCATGATAAGGTCATCCAATGATTTAGATGCCTTTGTGAATGAAGCAATCACATTTTTGAGATCATTTTCTCTCTTTTCTATAGCAGCTATCTTTGCTATTAGTTTAGCATTCTCAGCCATCAGCTCTTTGTTCTCATCAGCTATGTGACTTTGAGTACTCAGCTCCTTAGTCAGCTGTGAGTTTTGGCTTTTGAGCTGGCTGTTTTCCTCATTTAATAGTGTGTGTGAGGATTTAATGTGCTCAAAGTCTTTCATCATTTTGCCTAATGAATCATAAAGATCAGTGGGTGACGAAGTGTGTGTGTCACAATCACTATCACTAGAGTCTGAGTGAGATGAGTTAGGGTGTACCTCATCTTCTTGGTCAGGTTGATCTTGTTCTTTAGCCATTAGACAGGATCATAGCTTCTTCTTCGAATCACTTGAGTAGTCACTTCACTACTTTCTCGAGTCATTGTATCTTTTGAATTAGTCAAGTTTTTAGATCTCGTGACCAATATTGCCCTTTTCTTTTCTTATCTTCTCTTTCAAGACTCTTCTTTCTTCTTCATTCCTGTATTTATTGACTACGGGATATGAACAATCAATAGCAAAGTGTCCTGGTTGTCTCAATTCCAATTCGATAGGTTTTCAACTTTTTGATCAGCTCTTTCATTTCTTGGGTTGTCAGGTCTTTGATATTCGACCTTTTGATACTCAGCTCTCTTTGGTGGCCTATCTTCCCTTGACTTAGAGGGAGCTAAATGTCTTCTGGAGGATTCACCTTTATTTCTTTTGTAGTTCTTGTTGAAGAACTTGTTGAATCTTTTAACCATCAGCGCAATCTCCCCCTGGTCAATGATTTCTTTGGTCTCAGCTCTATTCCCATCCTTGACTATAAGTGCAGCTGTTTTGGGTACAACTGTCTCCTCTTGATCTTTTCTTCTCAGCTCAAATTCATAAGCTTTGAGGTCTAAGAATAGTTCATGATTGGATGTTTTTTATAGGTCCATCGAGTGCCTTAGAGCCATGGTTTTCATTTCCCACTCAGCTGGGAGGCTCCTTAGTATCTTCATGCACATTTCCTTTTGTGTGTATTCCTTTCCAAGTGCTGAGAGCTCATTTGTAATTTCAGTGAATCTAGCATCCAACTGATCCATTGTCTCACCTGCAAGCATTTTAAGTTTTCAAATTTTTGAACAACAACAGATAATTTGTTTTACTTAATTTGCTCAGATCCTTCACAAATTAAAATTAGTTTATCCCAGATTTCTTTGGATGTATTGCAAGATTTGACTTTGTTGAACATGGATTTGTCCAAAGTCTCGTAAAGTATATCCTTGGCCACATTGTCTAGGTTGTATCTTTTTATGTCATCATTTGTCCATTCGACTCTTGGTTTTTCAACCATAGCCATGGTCTAGGAGGAGCAATCTCTTCTCCTTCACCAGCAGACTCTCCTTGCACTTGTGTTCACCTTCATTATTTGCGGTGGCCCATCCTCTATCACTATCCACATCTCATCATGTAAAGGTGATAGATGAGCCTGCATACGTATTTTCCAGTCATCAAATTCTTCAATGGTGAACATAGGAATGCGTGTCAAATTTGCTTCCATATGGCTTTTGAAAGAACAAGTGTTAAAAACTTCTTTGAAAGATTGGAGATCAAGTTAACCGGTCACGGAAGGCTCAATGAACCAACCGCTCTGATACCACTTTGTAGGTCCCAAGGGTGTGAGTAAGGTTTAGAAGGGGAGGGGTTGCATAAACCTTACCAACTTTTCGATTTTAGTCCTTTTAAAATAATACGAGTTAAATACACAACTAAGTCCTTGAGGCACAGCTAAGTTAGTTAACCATCTGAGTTAGTGTAGGTCCCAAGGGGCGTGAGTGTAAGGTTTAGAAGGGGGGGTTGAATAAACCTTACCAAATTTTCGATTTAGTCCTTTTAAAAGTTCGAGTTGATACTACACACTTGTGTCCTAGGTGGACACCCAATTTAGTTAATCAAGTAGAGTTAGTCACTCAGCGACTCGACTAAGTCATTGATAGAATAACTCAAATTTTATTAAGACCGAATTAGCTCAACTCGGGTTTGTTTTCATTGGAAGACTTAACACCCTTAAGTTTGGTTTAGTAGAGATTTAAAGCTTGATTTAGTACTTAGAAATTATCTAATGGATAACAAATATGTCAGCAGAATTAAACAAATATGATACAGAAATTAAAGTGTTGAAATGTAAATGACACGATAAATTTTATAGAGGTTCGAAGATGGGGTAATTCTTCTACTCCTCTCTTCTCCAACTCCTGGAGGAATCAACTAAGTATTGATCGATATACAAAGTGGTAATAGTCCGGATACAAGTCTTGATCACACTGGTGACTTGATCCTTCGGGACTTAGTGCGGAGATGCCTTGGTCACTCAATTTGGCTTCTCATACGACTCGGCTTCTTCACGGGGCAGGTGCCTTGCTACTACAGCCCACTTGCTCAAGCTCTTTGGATTTGATCACGAAGCCCTCCAAAAGCTCAAGACTTGGTTCGACCTTGAACCTTCCTACAATCCTTCGTGGAATGTAGACCCCTTTATTCTTGATAATTTCCTCTTCAACCGATTGAAGTTATCTTTCCTTCACGGTGAGTGTTGGATTGATGTTCTTCGTAATGTAGGCTTGAGGATTGAGCGTTTAATAACTTGAGAATATTTCGAGGTTACAAAATGTTTCTTTCTTGCTTGTATTCAATTCTCGGATGGTCAAGGTAACCTTCGTCACTTTTTCTCGAGTTATTCCTCGGCCTTTTATAGTGAGCTTTCAAAAATCTGCCCGTTGAAGAGATAGGCTTATTTTTTAAATTCACTTGTGGTCGTTGGCTTGTTTTGTTGCGATCCTTGGAATTGCCATTTCCTCGTATGAATTGTTCTTGACTTTTCGAGTTACGACATGACGTAGTGCTTCCCATTGGTTTGTTCCTTTTTCACGCTTCGGGTGAGCACTTGAGAAAGGTAGCATGGAGATATTACTTGTTTAAGTAATTCTCTTGATTTACGTACAACGGATCTTTTTCGATTATCTCGACTTGATCGCATTTCCTTGCTTTCCCAGGTGACTTAAAGTCGACTTCCAATTATTGGATGACTCTTTCACACTTCAACTTGAGACTTGGCTTATCTTGAGTTGACTTGGTGATACTCCTCTCGATTGCATCTTAGTTTGCTCCTTGATCGAGTTCTCGTCTTCTCTTCTTTGACATACTCTGTGTCTTGCGGCGAGTCTTCCTTCTAGTCTCCGGTTGTCTTCTTGCATGTTTGGGCATAGGTGACTTAACTCAACTTGACCAGCCCTATTTATTACAATGCGATTTACAACAAAAATGGGGTGCCAACTTCCTATTCTAAGTTTTACATGGCATTCATCAAAATCTAAACAATAAATTTCCCAACAATTTCCCCTTTTTGGTGATGCCAAAACTTAAAACATTCAAAATGTAAATAGCAAAGATACATACAAATATTGCATTCACGAGAGAATGTATGCGTAGAATCAATTCTTTTATTGATCATAACATTCTTGTTCTTTTACACAAATGTTTACAAGGTGTATCGAGCAAACATTTGTCTACACAAAAAGATAGAGAATTTACAGCTTTATTGCAGAAGACTTACATATTATGTATTTACTTAGTAAAATACATGAAGGGGTGGACATCAACACTTCATCTCCTTCGCCCCTTCTTTCATCTTCTTGATTCATGTCATCTTACGGTCTTCTTCTCTTTTTCTCATCTTGACCGCCTTCTTCTTCTTTTCATATGTCTTCCCGCGACTTCATCTCTTCTTAATCTCTCTTGTCTCTCCTCCCATAGCTGAGTTTGTCTCTTATTTTCTTTTTCTATTCTTTTTCGCATACTCGGCATTGCTTTTAGCCACTTGCGATTGGCTACTTGGTCAAGACCAGCCCGATAGATCCCTCCTTTCTTGCCTTGATCTATGTACTCAATGTTTTTGGGCGTCTGGTGCTCAAACCTCTTCCTCCACCATCGCTTCTTCCTCTTCCTCTCGCGTGTATTGTCTTTGGGGTCTTCTTCTTTCGGTGAGTGACTAGCGGAGTGACTAAGCGGAGTGACCGTGAGTGACTGCCGGTAGTCTTTGCTGTTAGCTTCTTCACATAGCGTGAGACCCTTTCCCAAGACAAGTCCCAAGCTTGAGCCATGGACATGTTTGCAAAGTATCCTTGAGATGCGGCGTTTTAAATTCATCAAGCGATCTTGGCTCGATTCCGGCATCGAGATGGCATAAGTGTCTCTGTCTCTTGGAATGCCTCCATGTTGTTTCAAGATATTCATAACTCGGGCATCCATTCTTCCTTCCACTTTCTCCATCCCCGCTTCAATTGTCTTTCTCTTTTCGGCCATAGATATAGCGAGTGTTGGAGTGGCGAAATCATTTGGGAGTTTCTTCTTTGGTAATATCACCAGTGACAAGACCTTGTTGGGGGGTTTGTGCAATCATTAAGGTCACATCTATCGATTCTTCCCCCTCAGCGGACTTTCCTTTCTTTTTCCTTGTAACTTCCTCAACTTGTCTTTCCCTTCACAACCGCTCCTCCTTTTCACTTCGATCTCTTTAGCGCTTTAAAGTATTCCTCTTCCCCCTTTTTGGCATCATCAAAGGAGGGAGGAACCCTGAAACATCTTGGCAAGCGGGAAGTCGAGCACGATAGCCTGGTTCTGCCTCAAGTCCTTTGCGGAGTATGCGGCCGAAATTCGAGCGAGTAGCGTTGGACTCTCACAAATTAGCTTCATCTCGGCCATGAGAAGGCTGAATTTTCTATCCATGTTTTCTTCCATACGCTGGAGATCACTCTTATTTTTCTCACGCAGCAGCTTTATCTCGGCGATGTGAGCTTCATGCATGTGCTCAATGTGTTCTCTCGGTTTCGTTTTTGCATCAACATTCTCGGCTCTCCGGACAAAGCAACTTGTTGAACAATGTTAAAATATCTAGCTTGTTCCACTCGCATTGTTTCTTTGTTGTTGCCACCATTCCCGATTACATTTGTTATGCCTCTCAAGTCGGCGATAAGTTGGCATCTCTGTTATCGATCTCATGTCCATCGAGGCTTGGTGCCTCTCCATCCATTCAATTTCAGCAAATAATGCTTTGAACACCTCTCCGAACTTTAGTTTGTTTCTTCCGTTGCGGTGACGGCCATGCGGCGTCAAAGTCATAGTCACCGGAACGATGGTGTCGGATGGAAGAACAGGATCTGTGCGTGGAAGCGAGATCGTTCTCTAACTCGTCGGGAGGTCGGGTACCTCACAGAGAAAAGGAAATGATTCTACAAAGGAATCATCACGGCCAACGGGATTTGTTCAATGATGAGAGGTGCGCGTGAAGTTCCTTTTTTTTTGGAGTCGAACCTGCTGCGGCTTGGGAGCTGCGCGATGAACTCTGTTTCGATTGGGGTCTTTTGTGAAGTGGACCCGACTTGCGAGCCTCAATTGTCTCAACGACCGTCGGTCTCACAGTGGTTTCTCCAATTGAGTGGACTGGTCCTCGGCCTTATCGAGCGTCATCGGACGATGATGAGATTTCCATTGGTGGCTAACCATCAAAATTGAAAATTTGACGAGTAGTTTTGAGATCGGACTTGCTCGTGCTTGGAACATCCTCACCGAGTCTTTTGGATCATCACGGGGATGACTCGAACTTCTTCCGTGCCTTGATCCCGGAAAAGTTACATAAGGATTATCACTGGGAATCATGAAGTGCGCTTATCTCCTTTTCGGATGGATCAATGATAGCGGAGGGATGTTCTCTCTTGACCTCTTTACCCCCAGGAAGTCTCAACCTCCCGTTGGCCTTCATTACCTCCTGCGATATCAAGCTGCAGCGAGGCACTGGACCTCCCTTTCGACAAAGGTGTCACTTTGTCTTAGGGTCTTCGTGGTGGCATCCATTGGAGTCTCAACCCCATGGATTGCACTTTCATCGCCAGTGTTAACTCCCGGGCTGTTCCGTCTTGTGCCTCGACGCATCGCCAGCGTCATTAGCCTTCGGAAGCGATTGGCACCTCAACCGAGACAGTTTCAAGCTGTACGAGCTTCGTTGATGGCAACTTGCTTTGTGTATTTTGTGTTTGTACCTTCTCCACTTCGCCTACTAAATTCGTTGTGGAGTCATCTGCGACATCGTCCGAACTTGCTGCGGTGGAGGGAGTTTCCCTCTTAGGCACTGGCGCACCGGTGAGTGACTTGGAATGGGGTCACTCGTCTCCAAACTCCCATTGTTTCTCTCTTGAATGTTCAGCCATTGGGGCGGTGGTAAGATACCTTCATTAGGGGTTGGCTCGATTGGGGTCCCCACTAACCCGCATTTCATCGCCAATTCCTTAAATCCTTCTTCCGAGTGAGTTTGGAAGTGGTGGCGACAACAATGGTGGCGATTTCTTTGCACTACTCCCATTGGATCAATTTCAGTGTGTTTTGGAGGACTCTCCTGGTCCCTCCATCATGCTCTTCTCATGAAGAATTATGGATTCATGCATTGCTTGCTGCATTTGCAACTCTTCTTCGTGGCGGCGGCAGGGTCCCGAGATCCTCATCAGCTGCGATAAGACATCAAGGAGATGATGTGTGTGTTACGTGGTGCGGTGATAGGGCGGATCTCGGCCTTCTCACGTGCCTCGGCTTCCTCTGCTGTGTCTCCTTCTCCTTATCCTTGAAGATCTGCAAGATATCTTTGCGATTTTCTTCATCGATCTTTGAGATCATAGAGGTCGGTCCAAGGAAGTTCAGCATTCCTCTTCTTCTTCTATAAATTCGGGCCGTTGGAACTGTTCCCTTGATCGACTCAATTTCCACTTCCTCCACTCACGCAGACGATTTTGGATGTCCGGTAAGGTGGGGATAGGATCATCACATCACTATCATCTCTATCGGCTTCTTCTTGTGTCTCAAATTGTGCGAACTACAGCGGTGTCTTCATTTTGCCTCTGTGATCGCCTTCACAGACTTAGTTGTTTCATCTATAATATCTGAGACTCTACTTCTCCAGTGTCTCCTCGATATCTGCTCGGTGAGTGGTGACTCGGCCCGGTTTCTCAAGCTCGGAGTGCTTGATGATTCTTCTTCGTCTCTAGTTTGTACCGGAGGGATTTACGGTTCGAGAGTGTTCTTCCGAGTCTTGGCGGCGGGGTTGGTGTTGGTGTTTTCTTACGAGGAGGGCCGTCTTGGCTTATCGATTCTCCTTTTTTGACGATCGGAGAAGGTAGTTGAGAGTCCTTCTCGACCACTTCTTTGAGCGGGGAGACACGGCTGCGGGGCGGAGTAACTCGGCTGCGGGCGGAAGCGAGTTTGTTTTTCTTTCTTTGTAGGAGCAGCGGTCTTCTTAGCAACTGCGGGCGTGATTCTCTTAAGCGGCTGCAGGGCGGCTTTTCTTCTTTTTGGTGGAGAGGAAACAATTGTATCTTGAGGGTCACTGATTCCCCCTCACTCGTGTCGGCTCTCTTGGCGTAGGCTCTCTTACGTGCGCCGAGAGGGTTTGATCTGAACATCCTCTTGTTTACATGGAACGCCTTTCCATGTCTAAGAGGACTCCTTTCACCTCCATCGGTCGGCCAATCACCAGGCCATATCCTAGGGATCCTCCAAATGCACCATCTTCCTTGAATGATTTGTTCCCTACCTTCGGCATAGTCTGCTTGTAGACAAACTCAGCCCGATTTATTTTCCTTTCTTCCATGATCGCGGCCATTACGATCAACTTTGCTTTGTGATTGGTCAAAGCCGCCAAATTGATGTCTATGCATTTGGCAACTATGTCCAACAGATTTGTGGTAGTCCTCCTTCAAGACCTCTTGTTTGTTTGTGTAAACTATTTTAGCGGCATAGTCGGGCTTGGCTACTTCCTTCCAAGCGGCCAGGTTTACATCAAACCGTTGATTTACGATGCTCCTTCCGTCGGTAGTGGCGGTGTTCGACCAAATCCTTGGCGAGAGATGGTGAACTTCTTTCCATGAGCGAGGAGGATCTTATCCCTTCATCGTGAATCTCGGCGTTCACGTAGAAGCGTGCGACCTCTTCCACGTAGGTCATCGAGAACTCCATCGTCGAAAATGGTTTCGGCTCGGACGTTTGAGCTTTTCAGCGATTTTCTTTATGAGGCGTCATCGGACCCTGTTTGACCATGCCCTCGAAATCCACGGTCGACCATGTGTTGATTTGCTTTCCTAGCTTGACAAAATCATAGGTTGATGCCATTTTTCAGGATTTCACCGAAAAGAAACTTAGAAATTGATTTGAATACTGATAGGATTTTGAGAGAGTTTTGCCTTTGCTTCTGAGATGGAAATGAACCGTTTTGGTAATATGTGAGAGAAAAGCAGACGAAAATAAGTTAAGTATGGTTTTAAAGAAAGGGCGTGCGGGTGGTTTTTGAAATGTGATCGAAATCAATCGCTTAGATTTTGCACGCCAATTAGCATTTAATGTCTCGAATTTAATGCGGCAAAGATTTATATCCAATCATAAGCTTGGTATGCCGCTTTTTGTCTGTACACATCATCATTTTGCTGACGTCATTCTTAAAAACATTCCCGCTTAGTAAAAACGACTGCGTTTTTGTCACTTTGCTCATAAATGACTCAGCTTATCCCTTAGCTGATTTAATTCTTCTCAGTCACAGTTCTCTCATGACTCATTTGTCACTAATTCGGTATAGCCTGTCTCTCCCGACATGGTGATTCATTTAGGCGATTTTGAGAATTTAGTCATTTTCTCTTTTTTGTGTTCCATTTCTTTTCTTTGAGTCTTAAGTGTCACCATTCGATTAACCTAACTCATGCTTGAGTTCTTCAAATCTTGACTCACATAATGGTTTTGTGAATATGTCGATAACTGTTTATCGGTTGAGATATATTCAATATGATGTCCTACTTTTCAACATGATCTCTTATGAAGTGATATCGACATCGATATGCTTTGTTCTTGAGTGCAACACGAGATTACGAGTGATTGCAATTGCACTTGTGTTATCACACATGATTGGAATTTCCTTTTCTTCAACTTCATAGTCTCTCAATTCTTTGTCTCATCCATAGGACTTGGGCTGTGATTGCCCGCACTATGTATTCTGCTTGGATGTAGAGGTGGCTATTGAATTTTGCTTCTTGCTAAACCAGAAATCACTGTTTCCAAGCATTTGACATGTGCACGAGGTGCTTTTCTGTCAACTCGCATCGGCCACGATCCCGAGTCGAATAGCCAATTAGCTTGAATCCACCTTCCTTTGGATACCATAAGCCAACTTCTTGGCTTCCTTTCAAGTATCTCAAGATTCTCTTAGGCTTTCTTTGTCATATGGCTCTCTTTTGGAGCGATTGAAATCTCGCACATACACCTACATCAAAGGTGATGTACGGCTCTTCTTTGTGAGATAGAGCAATGATCCAACAAGTGCTCTATATCTTGTTTGATCTGAGCTTGCCATCTGCATCCATGTCCATTTTGACTGATGTATTCATTGGTATTTTCACGAGAAGACTTCTCCTCCATACCAAATTTCTTCATCAAATCTCGGTGTATTTTGTTTGACTTATGAAGGTTCCATCCTTGGTTGTTTTACTTGGAGTCCAAGGAAGAATGTCGACTCTCCCATCATGCTCATTTCAAATTTGCTTTGCATGAGGTTTGAAAATTTTCACATAGCTCTTTGTTTGTGGATCCAAAAATGATGTCATCCACATATATTTGAACAAGCGGTATACTCTTCTTGTCATGAATTACGAAAAGTGTTCTATCTACTTTTCCTTTTGTGAATCCATTCTCGATTAGGAATTGTGACAAAGTATCATACCATGCTCTCACGGGTGCTGTTTCAATCCATACGAGCTTTCTTGAGTTTGTATACCTTATTTCCAAGAGTCTTCTGCTCAAATCCTGGAGGTTGTTCAACATACACTTTTTCTTCCAATAAACCATTTAGGAATGCACTTTTTACATCCATCTGATATACAATAAAATTCTTGTGAGCTGCATAGGCAAGAAACATCCTTATAGCTTCCAATCTTGCTACATGAGCAAATGTTTCATCAAAATCTATTCCTTCTTCTTGGCAATATCCTTTGGCTACTAATCTTGCTTTGTTTCTTACCACACAGAACCCTCCTCGTTCATCTTGTTTACGAACACCCCATTTAGTACCAATAACATTTTGATGGGTGGGTCTTTGAACTAATTCCCATACTTTATTTCTTTCAAACCGATTGACTCTTCTTGCATAGCTTGAATCCAATGTGTGTCATCGATGCTTGTAACACATCTTTAGGCTCTATTTACGAGATAAAGCATGTGAACATAGTTTCTTGTTGAGTTCGGATCTTGTTTTGACACCTTCTCTTATATCTCCAATGACAAGTTACGGTGGATGGTCTTTCGGCCATCTTACATCGAGTTGAAGTAAGTTAGCTGGATTGATGAGTCTAGGAGCTGTGTTGCTTTGATCGGCTCTCTCGCAATCACTTAGTTGCAAATTTTCCGGATTTTATGAGACTCGGCTATCTCATCTTCATCGAGTTTATAATTCCGGCTTGACTTGACATAGGGACTCTTACGTATGGTTGGATGATTGACTTATCACCGACTCTTCAATGTCTTCTCCATTTACATTTGGCTCATCGAATACCACATGAATGGATTCCTCTCGCAACCATAGTCCTTTTGTTGAGTACTCTGTAGGCTTTGCTTTCAATGAGTATCCCAAGAAGATACCTTCATCGGCTTTAGCATCGAAAGCCTTTAGATTGTCTTTGCCATTGTTATGGATGAAGCATTTACATCCAAATATTCTAAAATATGCAACATTTGGTTTTCTCCTTGTCCAAGTCTCATAGGAGTCTTTGTCGGTATTTGTCTTTTATCATACATCTTTTTGATGTAGCAAGTCGTTTGTGTTAATTGCTTGACCCAAAATCTTTTTGGTAACCCCTTGACTAACATGGTCCTTCTTCTTCTTTGAGAGTTCTATTCCTTCTTTCTGCAACTCCATTCTTTGTGGAGTCCTTGCTGCTGCAGATAATTCATGACCAATGCCATTTTCAATACAATATTGAGTTATTATACCATTGACAAACTCGGTTCCTCATGCGATCTTATTTTGATAATGGTTTGGCTCTTCTCATTTGAATCCTCTTCATCACCGTGTGGTAGTTTAAGTAGAGTTTTTTTCTTCTTACACATGAATATTGTCCATGTATATCTTGAGTAGTCATATACTACCACCAAGGTATATATCTTCCCACTTATGCTAGCGAGTTCAACTGGACCAAATAGATCCATATGTAGCGGTGCAATATCCTTGTTGAAGTCAAGGCGGTCTTTTCTTTGAATGATGATTTGATTTGTTTTCCCTTATGACTTGCGTCACATATGCTTTCCTTCTTGTATACAGAGTCTGGAAGTCCTTCCACAAGATTACTTCTGGCAAGCTTGTTAATCATTTTGAAATTCAGGTGACTCAGCTTTTTGTGCCACGGCCAACTTGAATCAGTTGTGCTCTTTGCTAATAGACAGGTGTTGGGTGTAGCGGTTGACCAATCTACTACATACATGTTCTTTTGTCCGCGCATCCTTGCAACACAACTTCATTCGATTGACATCCTTGATTTGGCATATACCCATGTTAAATCCAACATTATGGCCCTTGTCACGAGTTGGTGATGCTTAGCAAGTTGAAGTTGAGTCCTTCAACATATGCAACATCTGTGATTTCTAATCCATTCCTCTTGATGGATCCAATGCCTCTTATTTCACCTGGAGCTTCATTTCCTCCAAATATGACTTTTGATCCTTTAACTTCCTTGAATTTTGACAGATTTTTCTTGTTTCTGTCATATGTCCGGAACGACCACTATCCATGTACCAGGTTCCTTGGCACTCACTGCTTCCTTGAACCTCGCAATCAAGGAAATTAAGTTTTAGGTACCCATACTTGTCCAGGTCTGAGGGGTTAGAATTGTAAGATGATCCAACCAACTTATAGCCAAATGATTTGACTCTAAGGGGTTGCCATCTATCGATGACATAATCATAATTAATCTTGGCAAATTGCTTGGGGATTCTAGGTTCATACAATTTGTCTCTTTTGTCTGTATGCTGTGTATGTGTTTTAGCAATCCTTCTTTGGGTAATTGTGGTGTCTCTGTGTAGTGCCTAGGTGCATATGTGTGTTGATGAAAGCTCTTATACTTTTGGAATGGCCTTTCTTGAGCTCTAGGCCTTTGCCATTTGGGCTTATATTCCATAAGTCTCTTTGATAGTTCACATCATTCCAATCGACTTGGCTTGGATATTTTCTACCATTCCCATCCTATGTATTTCTTTTATAGATTTTAAGGGTTTTTGGTAGCTCTGTTTCTTCTTTACTGAGTATTTTTACATTTGGAGTTTCTTTGAGGATCTCGACCGAATCTCTTCTCACTGTTGTCCTTTCAGGCCACTCAACTGTTTTTTCCTTTTCCTTTATAACCAAGGTCGGTTTGCTTGTAATTGTGCTTTGGAGTGAATGTGTGTGCACCATTTGGAGTTTTGGATTTTTAGACTCTTCATTGCTTGAAGATCCTTTTTCCAAAATTACTTTTGGAGTTTGACATAGCACGAGAGGAATTAAATCTAAGCTTTTTTGTCTCCACATTCTCTTTGACTCATAATAAGATCATCCAATGATTTAGATGCCTTAGGGAATGAGGCAATCACATTTTTGAGGTCATTCTCCCTCTTTTCTATGGCGGCTATTTACGCTATTAGCTTGGCATTTTCAGCCTTTAAACTTTTATTCTCATCGACTATTTGACCTAGAGTACTCGGCTCCTTAGTCACCGTGAGTTTTGGCTCTTGAGTAGGTTTGTTTTCCTCATTTAGTAGTGTGTGTGAGGATTTAATGTGTTCAAAATCTTTCATCATTTTGCCTAATGAATCATAAAGATCGAGTGGGTGATGAAGTGTGTGTGTCACAATCACTATCACTAGAATACGAGTTCGATGAGTTAGAGTGTACCTCATCTACTTGGTCGAGTTGATCTTGTTCCTTGGCCATCAAACGGATCGGGGCTTCTTCTTGAGTCACTTGAGTAGTTAGCTTCACTTTGCTCTCGAATCACTTGTCTCTCTTGACTTAGGTCTCGATAGTCTCTGCGACCAACATTGCCTTTTTCTTTTCTTGTCTTCTTTCTCACAAGACCTTTCTTTGTTCTTCATTCATGTATTTGTTGACTACGGGATATGGGCAATCAACGGCGTAGTGACCTGGTTGCCTACGGTTCAAAGATAGATATTCAACCTTTTGATCGCTCTTTCCATTCTTGGATTATCGGCCCTTAGATATTGACTTTTCGATGATCTGTCCTCTTGGTTGGCCTATCTTCCCTTGACTTGGAGGGAGCCGAGTGTCTTACGGAAGATTCGCCCTTGCCTCTCTTGTAGTTCTTATTGAAGAACTTGTTGAACCTTTTAATCATCGGGGCTATTTCTTACGGATCAATGACTTCTTTGACCTCGGCTCTCTTTCCATCCTTAACAATTAGAAGCGTTGTTTTGGGTACAACTCTCTTCCTGATCTTTTCTTATCAGCTCAAATTCGTAAGCTTTGAGATCGAGAATAGTTCATGGTTGGAGGTCTTCGATAGGTCCATGTAATGTCTCGGTGCCATGACCTTCATTTCCCATTCACCGGGAGACTTTTTAGGATCTTCATACACATTTCCTTCTATGTATATTCCTTTCCAAGCGCGAGATAGCTCGTTGGTGATTTACGTGAACCGAGCATCCGATTGATCCAGGTTTTCTCTGCGATCATTTTGAAATTCTCAAATTTTTGTACACTCTTGATAATTTATTTTCCTTGATTTGCTCACGAGCCTTCATAAATCAATGTTAGCTTGTCCCGATTTCTTTAGTGTTTTAGCATGATTTGACTTTATTGAACATGGCTTTGTCGAGGTTTTGCAAAGGATGTCCTTGGCTACATTGTCCAGGTTGTATCTTTTTTCTCATCATTTGTCCATTCGAGTTCTTGGTTTTTCAACCATAGCCGTGGTCTAGGAGCAACATCCTCTTCACCTTCAACTGACTCTTCTTAAAGCTGTGTTCACTTTTAAGATTTGCGATGGGCCATCCTCTATCACTATCCACATCTCATCATGTAATCTTTGATAGGTGAGCACTGCATCACTGAATTTTCTAATCATCAAATTCTTCAATTGTGAACATAGGGATGCGTGTCAAATTTGCTTCCATGATAATAATTTTTAATGATAAACGGAGTTTTGAAAATTTAAGTACTAAAGCGAGACTTTGAAAAGTTTGGAGATCTAGTTCATAACTTGTGCGGAAAGGCTCAATGAACCAACCGCTCACGATACCACTTGTAGGTCCCAAGGGGTGTGAGTGTAAGGTTTAGAAGGGGGTTGAATAAACCTTACCAAATTTTCGATTTAGTCCTTTTAAAAGTTCGGAGATGATACTACACAAGCGTGTCCTGGGTGGACAGACCAATTTAGTTAATCGAGTAGAGTTAGTCACTCAACGACTCGGCGAGTTGTTGATAGAATAACTCAAAATTGTTAAGACCGAATTAGCTCAATTGTGGTTTGTTTTTATTGGAAGACTTAACACCCTTAAGTTTGGTTTAGTAGAGATTTAAGGCTTGATTTAATACTTAGAAATTATCTAATGGATAGCAAATATGTCAAAGAATTAAAAAGGATATGTTGCGAGAAATTAAAGTCTTTGAAATGTAAATGACATGATAAATTTTTATAGAGGTTCGAAGATGGGGTAATTCTTCTACTCCTCTCTTCTCCAACTCCTGGAGGAATCTACTAGGTATTGATCGGTATACAAAGTGGTAAGTCCCGATACAAGTCTTGATCACACACGGTGACTTGATCCTTCGGGATTGATCTGGAGATACCTTGGTCACTCACCAGTGGCTTCTCGTATGACTCAGCTTATTCACAGGGCAGCTGCCTTGCTACTACAACCCACTTGCTCAAGCTCTTTGGATTTGATCACGAAGCCCTCCAAAAGCTCAAGACTTGGTTCGACCATGAACCTTCCTACAATCCTTCGTGGAATGTAGACCCCTTTATTCTTCAGTAATTTCCTCCTCAACTGATTGAAGTTATCTTTCCTTCATAGGTGAGTGTTGGATTGATGTTCTTCGTAATGTAGCCTTGAGGATTGAGCGTTTAATAACTTGTGAATATTTCAGGTTACAAAATGTTTCTTTCTTGCTTGTATTCAATTCTCAGATGGTCAAGGTAACCTTCGTCACTTTTTCTCAGAGTTATTCCTCCGCCTTTTATAGTGAGCTTTCAAAAATCTGCCCGTTGAAGAGATAGGCTTATTTTTGAAAGTCACTTGTGGTCGTTGGCTTGTCTTGTTGCAGTCCTTGGAATTGCCATTTCCTCGTATGATTTGTTCTTCAGCTTTTCAGAGTTCTGACACGATGTAGTGCTTTCCATTGGTTTATTCCTTTTGCACGCTTCTGGGTGAGCACTTCGGGAAAGGTAGCATGGAGATATTACTTGTTTAAGTAATTCTCTTGATTTACGTGCAACGGATCTTTTTCATTATCTCGACTTGACCGCATTTCCTTGCTTTCCCCAGGTGACTTAGAGTCGGCTTCCAATCATGGATGACTCTTGTCACTTCAACTTGAGACTTGGCTTATCTTGAGTTGACTTGACTTATACTCCTCTCTCAGTGCATCTTAGCTGCTCCTTGATCGAGTTCTCGTCTTCTCTTCTTTGCCATACTCGGTTGTCTTGCGGTGAGTCTTCCTTCTAGTCTCGGTTGTCTTCTTGCATGTTTGGGCATAGGCCGACTTAACTCGGCTTGACCAGGCCTATTTATTACAATGCGATTTACAACAAAAATGGGGTGCCAACTTCCTATTCTAAGTTTTACATGGCATTCATCAAAATCTAAACAATAAATTTCCCAACAGTTAGCCACTCAACAGACTCGATTGAGCTGTTGATAGAATAACTCAGCTGTTTAGTCTAAACCTTAACTTGGCTGTGATGAGATTTTCAGCGGAAGACGATAGCAAATTATCGGTAGATATAAAATGATATGCGAGAAATTAAATCTTTGAAATGTAAATGACACAATAATCTTTATACGAGTTCGAAGATGGGGTAATTCTTCTACTCCTCTCTTCTCCAACTCTGGAGGAATCCACTAAGTATTGATCGAGTACAAAGTGGTTATCGGTCCGGATACAAGTCTTGATCACACATCTGACTTGATCCTTTGGGACTCAGTCTGGAGATGCCTTGGTCACACAACTGGCTTCTCGTCCGACTCAACTTCTTCATAGGGCGGATGCCTTGCTACTTCAGCTCACTTGCTCAAGCTTCTTGGATTTGATCACGAAGTCTTCCAATAACTTGAGACTGGTTCGACCTTGAACCTTTCTACAATCCTCCTTGGAATGTAGACCCATTTTGATTCTTCAAAAGTTTCTTCTTCAATAGTTTGAAGTTGTCTTTCCTTCACAGCTTGGTGTTGGATCGATTTCCTTCGAAATTTAGGCTTGAGGATTTTCTTGAATAACTTGAGAATATTTTGCAGGTTACATAATGAATATTGCTTTCTTTCTCGTAGTTCTAGTAATCAAGGTAACCCTTTCTCAAAGTGATTTCTCAGCCTTTTATAGTGAACTTTCAAAAATCTGCCCGTTGAAGAGTTAGGCTGATTTTCAAAAGTCACTTGTGTTCGTTGGCATGTCTTGTTGCAGTCCTTGAAGTTGACATTTCCTCGTATTCAAAAGTCACTTGTGTTCAACTTTTCAGAGTCTGACACGCGGTGCAGTGTTTCCCATTGGTTTATTCCTTTTGCACGCTTCTGGGACTGAACACTTTAAGACATGGCAGCATGGAAGTATTACTTGTTTAGGTAATATTCTTGACTTCTGTGCAATTGATTCTTTTCAGTTGTCTTGACTTGACTGCAGTTCTCTAACTTCCCCAGGTGACTTCGAGTGAGCTTCCAGTCAATGGATGACTCATCTGTCACTTCAACTTGAGACTTGGCGTCTTGAGTTGACTTGACCGACACTTCACACACAAATATTCCAGGTGATACTCCTTGATTGAGTTCTTGTCTTCTCCTCCTTGCCATACTCGGTTGTTTCACAAATGAAGTCTTCATTTCGATCTTGATTAACTTCTTGTATATCCAGGCATAGTGACTTGACTCGGCTAAATGCAATTTATCTATTACAATACAAATTACAAGGAAAATGGGGTGCCAACTTTCTAGTCTAAGTTTTACATGGCATTCATCAAAATCTAAAATAAATTTCCCAACACTTGCCCTCTGGGCCATCGCGCCTGAGGTGTTTGGAGTTTTGGCTCGAGCCGAGATCCAAACACTTGATCAAAAATTTTCATTCGCGGGCAAGTTCTCAAGCTCGAGCTTGACTTGACCCCTGGACCATCGCGCCCGAGGTGTTTGGAGTTTTGGCTCGAGCCAAGCTCCAAACACCTGCTCAAAATTTTTCATTCGAGGGGCAAGTTTTCAAGCTCGATCTTGACTTGCCCTCTGAGTCATCGCATTCGAGGTGTTTAGAGTTTTGGCTCGAGCTGAGCTCCAAACACGTAATCAAAATTTTTTCTTCGAGGGCAAGTTTCCAAGCTCAAGCTTGACTAACCCTCTAAGCCATCACGCCCGAGGTGTTTGGAGTTTTGGCTCGAGCCGAGCTGCAAACACCTGCTAAGATTTTAGCAATTTTACAAAAGGAATTCGACAACTTTTCAGATAATTGAGCTTCATTGAAAATTGTCCTTAAAGGGGAACTTGCATCAGTTCATACATCATTTTTTCATGGGTAGTACTTTTTCAAGTTGCTAACATTCCATGCTCTAGGCATTTTCTTCCCATTCAACTCCTCAAGTTCATAAGCTCCTCCAGCTAGAACTTTGACTACCCGAAGTGGGCCCTCCCAATTTGGGTCTAATTTGCCTTTGTTTTTACTTGCATCAGGTCTCCTCAGAATCATATGCCCGACGTAAAAGTTTTTTCTTCAAAACTTTACTGTTATAAGTTTCTCTAATTCGTTCTCTTGTCCTCTCCATTTGTAGAAAAGCCATCTCCCTTTTTTCATTAATCAAGTCGAAAGCTTCGCGTGATAACATCTCATTTTCTTGTCCCTTGAAAGTTTGGATTCTATGAGTCTCCATCCCGATCTCTGCTGGTATTACTGCATCTATCCCATAAACCAAATTGAACGGAGTTTCTCCCATGGCCTCTTTTGGATTTGTTCTGTATGCCTATAAGATCGAGCTCAACTCTTGAACCCATGCTCCTCCAGTCCTCTCAAGTTGAGTTTTAAGACCTTGCACCAAAATTCTATTGGTTACCTCCACTTTCCCATTAGCTTGCGGATGGGCTGCCGAAGTGAAATATTGATTTATCTTCATCTCTCCACTTTATCTTCATCATTGCATCCTCGGTTATCTTTGCAAGATCCTCAGCCTCAACCCACTTGCTGAAGTAATCTATCGCCACCAAAAGAAATTTCCCATTGTCCCGAGGTCAGAGAAAAAGGCCCCACGATATCAATTTCCCACTTAGTATAGGGACAAGCCGAACTCATAGTCATAAGCTCCTCAACCGGCTGATGTATGAGCGGTGCATGCACTTGGCATTTTTCGCAAGCCTTCACCAATTTTTAAGCCTTGGTTTTCAGGTATGGCTAGAAGTATCCCACTCTTAACACCTTCCTAATCAAAATCTTATGTCCCATGTGGTTCCGACAACATCCTTTGTATATTTCTCTAAGCACATATTCACCTTCTTTTTTATCAAGACACCTCAGCAATGGTGTCCCAAATCCCCTCTTATATAATTTCTCCCTAATAATACAAAAATGAGTCGCCCAAATCTTAACTCGAGAAGCCTCCTTTCTATCCTTTGGAAGTATACAATTTTTAAGTATGCCAAAATAGGGATCCGCTAATCATCCCCTTCTTCTAACACACCAATTTGAAGGCTCGGCGCCAAATCTTTCGCCACGAGCAAAGTGATATGCTTCTCCTGAAGACTCTCAGCCGAGCCAGCTATTTTTGACAAGAAATACGCTCTAGCGTTCTCATCCCTAGGTATCTGACAGATCTGCATCTTTCTTATCATTTTTCCAATGCCTTGTATTCATCCACATACTTTTTCATTCTTTCTTCTCTTACCTCAAACTCACCCATAATATGCTTGTAGACCAATTGCGAATCCATTTGTACCAGCACATTTGTTGCTCCCATCTCCACGACCATTCGAATCCCTCAAAGAAGGCCTCATACTCAGCTTTATTATTGGAAAGCTTGAAGTCCAGTCTCACTATGGAATCACTTTCCACTTATTCTGGGCTTATCAATACCCGCTCCATATCCTGAACTAGCCATTGAACCATCCACAAACAAGATCCATGCCCCTCCGTCACTGGAGTTTTGTCAATTCTTGGACAAAATCTGCCAAGGCCTGAGCCTTAATTGCTGTTCTGCTCTAGAAATTCTATTTCATACTCGTTGAGCTCAATAGCCCATTTCACCAATCTTCCCGCAACTTCCGGTTTACTTAATACTACCTTCAAAGGAAAATAAGTTCTTACCACGATTTTATGCGAGGAAAATATGGCCTAAGCCTTCTCACCGTTGTTGCAAGTGCCAGCTAGCTTTCTCAATCTATGCATATCTAAGCTCAGCATTCCTCAAGACTTTGCTAACATAGTACACCGGCTTTTGCATTGACCCTTCTTCTTTCAATAGCATCATACCAATCCCCTGCTCTCCCACAGATATGTATAAATACAATGGTTCTTGTGGAATTGGCTTAGTCAACATAGATAGATTTGCCAAATAATCCTTCAACTCTTCAATTGTCGCCTGGAGTTCTTCGTCCCAGTTAAACTTCTTAGATTTCCTCAACACTTTGAGAAAAGGTAAGCTTCGCTCCGCCGAGCGAGATATGAACCTGTTCAAAGCAGCCAACCTTCTCGTCAGACTCTGCACATCTTTCACATCCCGAGGTGAGGCCATCTCCCTAATAGCTCTCACCTTCTTGGGATTAGCTTTGATCCCCTTTCAGTCACCATGTATCCCAAGAATTTTCCCAACCTGACCCCAAAGGCACATTTTTTTGGGTTCAAGTTCATCCGATACCTCCTCAATGTGTCAAAAGTCTCAGTTAAATCTTTTGTGTGATTCTCGGCCTTCACACTTTTTACCAGCATATCATCCACATACACTTCCATATTTTTCCCGAGCTAATTTTGAAACATCTTATCTACCAACCTCTGGTATGTAGCCCCCGCATTTTTCAAACCAAAGGGCATAACACCATAGCAAAAAGTATCAAAAGAAGTAATAAAGCTTACCCATTTCTGGTCCTCTTCTGCTAGCCTGATCTAATGATATCCCTGGGATGTATCCATTAGGATGAGGAGTTCACACCATGAAATGGAATCGATAAGCTGATCAATCCTTGGAAGTGGATAATAGTCCTTCGGGCACGCCTTATTCAAATGCCAAAAATCAATACACATCCTCCAATCATCCTAAGTTTTTAGCACTAAACGCATTAGACAACCATTTTGGAAATTGTATCTCGTGAATATGCCCTGCTTCCAATAACTTATGCACTTTAGTGTGTACAATCGTATCCTTTTTAGAACCAAAATTCCTCTTCTTCTGCTTTACATGTCTATACGAAGGGTTTATGTTCAACATGTGCTCAGCTATGCCAGGATCAATGCCTACCAACTCCTTGGCCGACCATGCATATACATCCACATTCTGCCTCAGAAGTTCAATCAGCTCCTCCATTAGGTGTTCCTTGAGACGACATCCAATCTTTGTGACCCTACTAGGGTCACCTAGGACCGACTCTATGGTCAACAACTCCTCATTTGGCAACACATGCTCAACTGGATCCTCATCTAACTTGATAATTATTTTTCTTTTTCTTTGCCATCATCATGAGCTCCTCTTCTTTCAGCCATCTGGAGGCTTTCCATATACAAATTTCGCGCCATATATTGATCCTTCCACTTTCCCGATGTTGGGAAATTTATTGTTTAGATTTTGATGAATGCTATGTAAAACTTAGAATAGGAAGTTGGCACCCCATTTTTGTTGTAAACGCATTGTAATAAATAGGGCTGGTCAAGGTGAGTTAAGTCGCTAGGCCCAAACATGCAAGAAGACAATGGAGACTAGAAGGAAGACTCATTGCAAGACAGTGAGTATGGCAAAGAAGAGAAGACGAGAACTCGATCAAGGAGCACTAAGATGCGGTGAGAGGAGTATCGATCAAGTCAACTCAAGATAAGCCAAGTCTAAAGTTGAAGTGACAAAGAGTCATCCAATGATTGGAAGGCGACTCTAAGTCACCTGGGAAAGCAAGGAAATGCGGTCAAGTCGAGATAATCAAAAAGATCCGTTGCACGAAAATCAAGAGAATTACTTAAACAAGTAATATCTCCATGCTACCTTTCTCGAAGTGCTCGGTCCCGAGGAAGCGTGCAAAAGGAATAAACCAATGGGAAGCACTACACCGTGTCGAACTACGAAAGTCAAGAACAATTCATACGAGGAAATGGCAATTCCAAGGATCTGCAACAAGACAAGCCAACGACCACAAGTGACTTTCAAAAATAAGCCTATCTCTTCAACGGGCAAATTTTTGAAAGCTCACTATAAAAGGCTGAGGAATAACTCTGAGAAAAAGTTACGAAGGTTACCTTGACCATCCGAGAATTGAATACAAGCAAGAAAGAAACATTTTGTAACCTGAAATATTCTCAAGTTATTAAACGCTCAATCCTCAAGCCTACATTTTGAAGAACATCAATCCAACACTCACCTGTGAAGGAAAGATAGCTTCAATCGGTTGAAGAGGAAACTTTAGAAGAAAAGGGGGTCCACATTCCATGAAGGATTGTAGGAAGGTTCAAGGTCAAACCAAGTCTTGAGCTTTTGGAGGGCTTCGTGATCAAATCCAAAGAGCTTGAGCAAGTGGGTTGTAGTAGCAAGGCAAGCAGCCCTGTGAAGAAGGCGAGTCGTGCGAGAAGCCGGTGAGTGATCAAGGCGTCTCGGTGAGTCCCAAAGGATCAAGTCACCGTGTGATCAAGACTTGTATCCGAATTGTTACCACTTTGTATCTTGATTAATACCTAGTGGATTCCTCCGGGAGTTGGAAGAAGAGAAGAGAAGAATTACCCCATCTTGAACCTCTATAAAAATATATCGTGTCATTTACATTTCAAAGACTTTAATTCTGCATCATATTTGCTTAATTCTGTGACATATTTGCTATCCATTAGATAATTTCTAAGTACTAAATCAAGCTTTAAATCTCTACTAAA